>OY856412.1:742450771-743050771 GCA_963693085.1 Alisma plantago-aquatica | reverse complement strand
GGCAAATCCTTAGTGTCCGTCCAAAGTAGGTAAAACCTCGGGTGGGTAGATGCATACTCCCCTCAAAAATCCGTTGGTGAGGCTTCCATATTTGCTCATGCATTGATGAGGGAGGGGGCAATGAAAAGAATCTTCGGGGGTTACTATATTAGTTTCCCAAACTAGCCAAAGGTAGGAGATAATTTCCTGACCTTTGAACCTTGATCAGATGGTCACAAGTCAGGGGTCGATCCCTTGATTCCTTTTCTGATTATATGTGACATTTAATTCATTTTTCCATGATATCTTCCACTTTAGGGAAAACTATTTAAATTCATATTTCTCTCTCCTTTTACCCTTTTAATCCCAAATTTTAAAGGAAAGTCTTCAACACTTATATCTAGGTTTGGGTGAGGTTTGAAACCAAAATACAAAAGTTATTGTTACCTTCATTTGTCTCCAAGTCCCCTTGTACTTTGATTTATTTAAGACATATATTAAACCCTTTTCTCTCCTAAACTTGGCAAGGTTTCATATTTTGATATATTTTCCTTTTAAGTACAACATGGAAATGAATCTAATACATTGGTTGCCTTTATCCAACTATTTTCAAGAAAACTCCATAGAATTCCATATTAATGGTCCATTACTTTTAATAATTCATTCATTATTGGATTTCCCTCTTTTTCTTTATCCAATATCGATTATGGATTATTCAAAACAACAAAACCACAAAATCCATTAAAAATGAGAAATTCCATTTTAAATCCATACTTTAAAAACAAGGAATACAAAGTTTCTAATATATCCTTATCAATCAACCATTTGCATTTCAAATATGTAAAAACATGTGAAAAACCATGTTATAACAATGTTCTTCCCCAAATTCACCTAAGAAGTCACACTTCTAATTGCCTTTTCAATGGTTTAGGGCTATGGTTGTGTAGAGGATTGAAAAATAAATCTAAGAAATTCTAATCAGATTTCAATATATATAGAAAACTTTATGACCATTTTTGTGATTAGTTGTGTTGGGTGGCAGTGCAACTCAAAATTATTGGTTTGTTAGTCTATCGAACCATCAATTTGCAAGTCTATCAGATCATCAGTTTGTGAATCAAAGGTATTACTGCGTGAAAACTAAAGGTATCATAACTCTTTCATTTAACTCTGATTTGGTTCGTTCTTTTTGTTTTGAATTTATTGTTGAATTTTCAATATTTCTACACAAAATAGTCATATATTTTCTCAATTTATATTTGCTTTATTAATTAATTTCTCAAATTTTCTTAAGTCTCTTTGTATCAACATGTGTGTGTTATTACAATATCGACTGAGGTATAAACCTTGATTTGTAAATAACACATGTTTTGTTTAACTTATCAAAGAATGAGTTTAAGCTAAGATAAACATAAATCATTTAATTAATAATGTAAAGTGTAAGTAAAGGTTTAATTAACACTAGAATTATCTTAAATCCTCAAATGACTAATAAAGCTAGGTATGGGTTGTAACTATGAGCACATCTATATGGTTAACCAAGTTGTAATAACTTCATGTCTTACTAAAGTAGACACCACTATACCTTATTGATCTAAGAATGACTTCAAGCCTTACCTTAGTACACGTCCAACATCTATTGCAATTGGTTAGCTCATCCCATGAGTCCATCCAGGAACCATCAAGACAAACTTACTAAAAGAATAGGGAGCAAAAAATCCTTCTATGAATGCTTTCCTAAAATTCTATACTAAAAATAGCTCTCGCTTCTAATCCCTCAAAAGATGCATTTTGTCTTTACCTACATATCTTGAAACTGATTGGATACTAAACTAGTTATACAACATAGCTCATTTGGCACTATATTTGGTCAAGTGCATAGCCTTACCATGGCAAGAACCCAATTTCAAAGCCTAATTATGAAAAGCACATGAAGTTTAGCATTGTTGTGACATCCATAAGCCTTTTTACAACAAACTCTAGAATCTAAAGCCTTTTTGAGACAAGCACCCCACTTTAAGTCTTATTTTGATAAGCACACTTTCAAGTTAGACCAAGGTTAGTGTGATATAAACCCACGTTGAAGTGATGAAACTATGGCTAATTGGAATGATTCTCTCCATTCGTGAGTTCAATGATTGGATCAAAGACAACATTATATGTCAACAATGAAAAAGATAAAATTGTCAAAAATGAATGTCTAGATTCATAAGATTTCACTCCTCCTCTCAAATGGATTCCCCAATCAAAACTTCAACCTCATCCTCAAATAGGAAAACTTATGAGACCACATTTTTTTCTTTATTATTTCATCACATTTTTAATCAATTATTGATGTTTGATTATATGTGTAACACCATAATCATCAAGCAAATAGTAGTGTATCAGATCAACATATCCAAAACATGTAAAATACAATAGAGAATCAATTGTGATATATGGTCATAACCTTGGATATCTGAATATGAAAGTGGGGAATAAAATGATTCATTAGATTTCATGAAAGAAATAAGAACTTATTAAGTATGTGAGTTACATATGAAGGGCTATCAAGACATGAAAAAATGATTCTATGCAATTACTATAAACTCAAGAAATCACAAGATTCTTTAATGAACACAAGATTTGACATCCAAAATGATTCAAAGTCGAGATGGTTGATCTCTTCTCAATCTATTATTTTTATAATGATTTTAATCTCTTCATTGACTAGGTTAACACTCACACACTAAACTAACTTATCCTTTATTGGGATGCCTGCCAATTGAGATGCATATCTAATAAGTGGATTCTCTATCAAGACTGATTTTATCTGACATCACTAATGGAGAACTATATGATCCTAATAAAAAATCCCAATACTTTCAACCATTCCACCAAAATTCTCCAAAAAGAACTAGCTAAAAACCCAAATTCATTCCTAAATATCCCACACATTCTCCATCATTCTAAACTCTTCATAGGAACCTTCATTGATGCCAATTTCAAGATGAATAGTCATTTTTTCTTTTAACTATCTAACTGTCAAATATGGGTTCTCAACCTGAGGATGTCCACATTCTCTCCCCAGATATTAAGCAAATTTTGAAACAAAACCATCCAAAATTATATTTTGAGGCAACATGCCAACATGGGTTCTAGATGCATGCCCATGTTTAAAGTATGTATATTTTTTCAAAGCATTGATCATTATGCTCACATCAAAGAAACTTGTCTAGGAAATTCATGGAAGAGCCTCATAGGTACATGTCCCACTTCTACCCTCCCGTTATGCCAATGTGGACATGGATCCTTAAGTGATTATTCAAAAATACCATAAAAAGAGGGTGCACACGATGTGGGTGCCCACTATTTTTTTTGTTATATTTTGATAAGCACTAGAGATTGATGTTTTAACTCATTATAAACCCTAATGCAACCCACCGAATTCTATAAAAATGAACCTCAAACCTTCATTTACGGAAACTAGAACCTACCAACCTGGTTTACAACCCTAAAGAGAAATATCCATGAGCCTAGATTACTCCCACTACACAATAAACAACCAACACCCTAGAAAGCCCCCTATTGTTATCAACCTTTGAGATGAAGTATTTGTAAGGATCATCTCCAATGATCCTTACTCTCTTTTCTTGGTGAAGAACAAAGGACAAAGAGTTTCATTCTTCCCTAAAAGTTCCAAGCAAGGTAGATCAATTCTAACCACAATATAGAACATTTTATCTTCTCCGTTTTACCAATCCCATTATGGTGCAATAATATTAACACATAGCATCAATGATTTCTTGCATTGCATTTATTTACTAACTCATTATTTGATAAACTAATATGCATGCACAAATTTTACCACTTTCATCACTTATATTAAGTTACAACATGAAATATCTCTTTTTATTACTTCACCAAGGTTGGAAATACTGATATCAAATACATGGGGGTGCCTAACACCTTTCCCATGTATTAATAATTGCATTACTAAAATCTTTGATCATTGATTCATGCCTTGTCCACTTTATTTTAAAATATATCAATGGTTTTCCTTATTTTCATTATAAAAGTGGAGGCAACTTTATTTTTTAACCCTGTACTCAACACTTGTGTATGAGTCAGAGTGGCCATCCATTTTGTTATTCAAATCTACTAAAAGCACAATTTGGATGTCTAGTACATGGATTGGGGATATTAACCATGTTTATTGGACTTAGCTCATTCTTCTTAAGGCCAAGTTAAAGAAATTTAACAACTTCCCTAGATATCACTATGCTCTTATTGAGCAAATGGCATCCTCTATCTTGTAGCTTCCTATCAATCTTCTTCTATGCGGACAATAGGCTTATCTATATCTTGACCAACATCACAGATTTGGAGTCCTTACAAAAGAAAGAGAATAAGTGGAATAATATTTATGTAATTTTCTTGTTTTTTAAAGAAAATACTCTCCTACTCTTGCAACTGAGAAAAAAACTCATACCCTCTCTAAAAGGGAATGTTTAAGCATAGAATGCATATCCTCTCACCACCTAAAGATGCACATGCCCCTCAACTCAAAATATTGATTATCACCAGCTTAGTTCAGTTTGTTCATGAGTCTTTACCCATTGTAAGAGTCCCACAATCTTGTCTCACACCATATGATAACTAGAAAAATGATGATGAATCAACATCAAACCCACTAAATGTGGTGTAAAAATATAACACTAGTTTCTTTCCCAATACAAATTAACTTTAGTTATTTTTAATGGCTTTCCCCCTCAACTTTTGGTTTCACATGATTCTACTAACTCGAATTTCTTCACTGACAAGAATCCATTTACAAAAAAGTACCTACATTTTCATTGATGTGGATAAATAATGTTTTAAAGACCCTCACTCTAAAATGCATCAAAAGGTCATGGATATATTATATTCTTGATTCCCATGAACTGTTATTTTTATGGAAAAACATTCTATTAATTCCAAATTTTGTTTTATTTTCTCTCACATTTATGATAAAGGTCATGTACAATTTTGTTCCGTCCAAAGATTATGCTTCCCTAGACACTTTGGTGCATCATAAACTTAGTGCATTAACTCTTCATTCATACTCGATTATAGGGCCCTACTCTTGACCTATTCACAATTCATCCACTCCCATAGGCACTACTTTTTTCTCTTATAATGATTCTCCGACCTTCAATAAACTCACCTACATAACTACTTCTACAATAAATTCTCTTTGTCACCCCATTAATTATGTACAACTAGATGTATCACGTATCATCTATACACAACACTCAATTCACTATTATAGACCTTACCCTAGGGTTTGTTTTTAACCCAAAATGGATAATACTAGACCTTCCCATCCATCCCCTCCCTAATTACTTTCTCCCATGACTTTCCCTCTGACTCCATACTATTATTAGATACATACATTGAACACCCATCCTCACCTCATAGAATCACAAGTACCTCAATCCACCAAAGACTCATTATGAAAATATTGTATGTGTCTAACCCTCTCTAGGTTGATAAACAAGAGATATAAAGAAATTACTTTTAATATTCATTCCTTTTAGTTCCATTTTACATCTTAAATGCCTTAGTATCTATGAAATACTTATTTATCAACAATAACAAATTCACAATTCACCTCTATGATAAATTCATAGAAATACCTTCCAAACATTGTTATGTCAAAGCCCTCTCCATAAATGATCATTCAATTATGGCTCTCATCATATATCCCTAGGGATGAGCTCAAGGGACTTCCTTCGTTTCACTAGGATGCCAGTCTCTTCAAAATTTGTCATTTAATCCTTGGATCATTAAAGCTTAAGTGCTTAGTTTAGGATTATAATATCAAAAGTTGTGTTCAAGTTGGAACTTAAATTTCTACACCAATGCATTTTACTCTTGTAATTCATTCAATTTCAGCGGGTATACTTACCAAATTTACATCTTCATTGATTATATGACTTTGCATTTTGACATTCATAACCTTCAAAACATCCTTCTAGTCTCTTCAATAAAGCTTCCAATTTTTCCGAGGCACTTCAAAAAACCTACTATACCACCCAATAACAACCCCTCCAAAATTTATAGAAAAAATAACACCTCATACAAAAAAATTCCATACTCCCAAAACCATAGAGAAATGATTATTTGGGCCTCATCCTAACTCTGAGATCTTGAAATCCTTAAGAAGAATTACACAACCAGGTTATTATTTTTAACGCACACCTTGTCATTATTACCAAACATACACCAAATCTACCAGGCTCCCCTAGTAGGGTCAGCATCCATAGAATGCTAAAGGAATACACCAGTCTTCATCAACATTTAGTCTCACAAACTCAAGGATGATGATGAAGATGTTAGATTTTGCTCCCCTAATAATTCCACAATAAACTCTAATTACCAGAGCATTTTATCTTAGCGCATTGCACAGTTTCACAAAGGTATAATCCATCTTCATTATTACCTACCATTCTATATTTACTCAATACTTTCATAGTATTTACCCACCAAACACATCTGTGTAACTCTATTGACTATATTTCATAGAGTTATAATATTGTTTTATCATTTCCTCTTATGATGAAGCCAACTTTTTTAGGATAGAAGTTTACAACAAAAAATGTGGTATGAATATTCACCAAATATTGATCTCCCGTGTTACTTAGGTATTTTGGAAACTTTAAACAATCTCCCTTTTATCTTGCCTTTTTCCCTCATTCGTATGTACATTTGCTCATGGAAAAGGTTTGTTTCCTAAAACAAGTAAAAAGTCTCGTTATACCTATGATTCACCCTTCATGATTGATTTATTTATTTATTAAGAAACCAAAACATTTCCCTCATTAACTTATGACTCAATTATCTGGGAGTCTCTAGACTTAATAGCTGGTTTTATAAACATGTAATGCATCCTAGTGGTGTTATTATTTGGATTGGAAAAAGTATAACTATATTATCACAAACTTTACTTGGTATACTTACTCTTTTTCATTGGATTCCTTATGTCTCTTGGAAACATTGTCTTGAAACCTCCCTGGTGATTATGGGAAACCTTCACATAAAATATTTCTCTTCATTAGCAAGCTCTTTCTTTTTTACATCATATAATTCTTCCCCATATTTATAGATATTGTCTCTAATAGTTACATATACTATCATGAGAAATACACTAACTCTCACATTTCTCCCAACATGATAGATATAAATGAGTATAGACACCTCTACTATGACCAATATATGTAAAAATAATATTGGATATAATTGGATAAATGATAGAGACTTAGGCACATGGATCAAACTTGTCAGATTAATCTACAACAGTAGTTAGTTTGATTTCTACCCACCTCCAATACTTTCTCCAAAAATAAAGTTTCTTGTGATTTATTTCAAATCATCACAGATACTTTCCCTTCCCCATGGGGCCCTGAACCTTTTAATTTTGAAATTTATGATCATCATGTAACTCCTTTAAGCATAATATAATACTTGTATGGGCCTCTCTCAAAATTGACTTCTCTTGATGCTTCAATGACTTATGCCTCAAAGTGAAAAATGTAAAACGTTTCTCCTCGATTGGAAATTCATAAATGGTAAATATATAAATGATCTTAAAATTGTAGAATCATTTCTACAATTACATGACATCTCATCCTACTATAATTGGAGTTGTTAAGATTTTTAGCAGACATTAAAAATTCTCAACAACAAAGACATCTACTGGAAAAAGAGATATAAAACTTTGTGTCTCAAATATGGCAACAAAATCCTTTTTCTAATGATCTACCTCAAGAAATTTCTTATATAATTTCATTTCACATATGGTTATCCATTGCATCTAGTATAAATGACCAATATTATTAACCATATCACACAACACTATAAATGAAAAACATAACCAAACTTCATTTTCATAAAACAAACTCGTCCACAATTCAACTTATCTTCTATTTTTCCTAATTATATTGTAGATACATATTCCCTGATTGAGCTATTTTCTTAAGTTGAAAATAAATATGTATAATGTCTCAGCAATGGAAAATGTCTACGCACTGATTCCCTTCTCATGTCCTTCTACTACTCTCTATTAGACTCTTTAGGCTGTTACGTATTCAAAATTTCAACTCCTTTCACAAGGAACCTTATCCTCCATATACATCAAATACACTCTACTCATGTTGATCTGACTAAAAAATATGGAATCCCTCTATTGTTTATAAATTTAGACATATTATCCTTATCAACTACATCATTGAAAATAATTATTAGACCCTTAGCATTACTCTCCAGCCTCACATAGACTCACTTTTTCACCACTCTCAATTTGCCTCCATAAAAGGTATGAATATCAAGGACTGCTTCCTCACAGTCCATCAAATGATTTATTTCTTCACTACTCAAAATCCATTCATGTAGATTTAAAATAGATTTTTAAAAACCTTTAACATGTTATTTGACACTTCCTAGAAAACTATCTAAGAGGTTCTCATTTCCCACCTAAGTTGTATTAATGGATATACAAATAGATGATCAATACAATTTTTTTAGCTTTTAATGATGACTCAGATTTTGTCTTTCTTTCATCCAGTAATGGCCTTCAAGCGGGAGAGGTGACTCTTTTCACCTTTCTTCTTTGCCATCCTCTCTAAATGCATTCACATTTTTTGACTTTAGCTTACACAAACAATCTATTAGAAGGCTTCATGAACTCTCCCTTCCTCAATCCTCATTTAATTTGATTTTTTGAGAACATAGATCATGCACTTAAACCAATTAATCAAAATAACATTTTCCTAAAACACATTCTTGGAATCATCAACATGTCTCTGAATTAAAGATTATTTTTACCAAATAATACTTTTTCCCTATACACCTATTGAAACCATATTAACATAACTCTCTACTATATCCTTCAATGTAATAGTAACTATTTTCCTACCACGTATATTGGTATTAATCTTTCTCGTCCACTTAATTCTTCACTCTATCACTCCATTCATGAGAAAATTCATATGATAATGATGGGTTGAAAAAGAATAACTTATCCTTGTAAGTAGGATAATAATACTTAATGCCTCCCCTCTTTTTCTCCCTTTCCTCTTTTTTATTAGTTGTTTGGGATAGAATTGTTAGACCTAAAAGTTATGATGGTTGGACTATTATCAACCTCAAATATCATGCCACTTGTTTCAAATGCAAAATATTGTCCTACAATATCTCAGACAATCCTCCTTAATGGGCCTAAACCACCCTACACAAATCTTATAAGAAATCTCTCCCTTGGTTCTCTATTGGGAACTAAAATATCTCCTACCCTAAGAAGCATAGACAAAAATTTCCCTCCTTTAATCAATGATCTCTATCTCTCTAGGATCCCCATACCTACCCGTATTCTGATTTGGTAACCAGGCTTTTCCTGGTCTCCTCTCCAATTTTATCATGTGAATTTAAATTCCCTCCTTACTTAAATTCATACAGATTTAGTAAGAAAACTCTTTTGTTTCTTCAGAAAAGACAATGAACTTAAACTATTTATAATGATAAATTGACCATTATTGTAGATAACATGAACTTAATATCATCATTAGTCCACCTAAAATTGAGTTCTAGATACACTATCTTTGAAGCCATGCTTTCATGCTTTATGATTATTACCTCTTAATCACAAATGGAGGCATTCTTTCTTTTTTAAACAAGAAGTTTCTGGAATTCAAAATTTCTACCTCAAGTTCAATAATTTTCTTGTCTCGTTGGCCATAATTGACTTCTAATATGTAAGAATCTCATGTGTATACAATTGCATGGTCAATTCTTCTGTTGCCTTTATTGTTGCGAGATTAAAACCTATACCACTTATATTTTGGTTTCTCCTTCTCATACATTACACTATACTAACAATCTTTATTCATATATTTTTTATGATTTCCATTCCATTCTCTCTTTTAAAAGTTTTCTATCACTAACCTACTCTAGATTATCACATGTTTCTCAATTGCCTTTAGAATATTTGGAAAGAAAGAAATAATATAATCTCTAATAGTTCTTGTTGTGATTTTCTAAATGTTATACAACTTATACATAGTGATGTTGATATATGGATTATATATTGCCAATCCATGCAGATGGTGTTTATGTTCTTCCAGTTTAGTGGCATCCTAAAGACCTCAATTTTTTGGAGCTTAATTCTTTTAACTTCAATGACTCAATATAGCTCTACTTATATTTTTCCTTTAAACTCATTTTTTGGCTAATGGATCCAGTTGGGTGGAATAATAATCTATATGAGTTGATGTTCTCCCTCTATAAGCTCTCTATGGACTATTTTTCTTGATGATATGTTGCATAGTGCTTTTTCTTTCTTTTAGGTTTTTATTTCACTTTATTTGTAGCCTCCCATATTTTCTATCTCAAGTGCTTGATTCTTTAGTTTATTGCTTGCTTTGGTGTGTGTGCCTCTCCTTGGGCTGTTTGTTTTATTTTTTTTCAAGGTATTGATCTCTTCTTCTATCAATGTAGATCAACTAATCATATGAATCCAAATATCATTTCCTTACTGACTCACCCTTTGGCCCTCATGCTGTCGATTCCCATAATATGTTTGCTCGTTCAATATTTCAACAACATTCTCATTTAGTTTCCTTTTTAGACAATTATATCGTACTTTATACCATTGTTCCATCTATAGTTCCCATCTTTTTCTTAATTCAATTTGCTACTTTGAAAGAAAAAAATGCTTGTCCTGAAGTAAGTTATCTACCGCTAGAAGTTCTATTTCATACTATGATATCACAATATTTTGGAGGTTGTGACCATGATGGTTGAAGTTGAGATGAGTGTCCTAATGTTGGATACATCCCTTTGGTTTGAAAAAAGATTTTTCTTGAGTAATCGAGACCTTGTAGCAAAGTTGAGGAGAATGAAATTCTTAGCTATATGTATGATCAATATCTTGTATGGCCTTTGTGTTTTTTGAATGTGGTGTATTGATCACTATGGTATCCTATACACCTTATAACTCTATACAAAAGGGAGGAAAGAATGTGAAGAAATAACAAATAACAAATTAGGATGAAAGAATATGAACTAGAGAAAGCATGACATAATTTCTTTACTTATTTTTAGCAATAACATGCCATGTCTCATAGTAATAATTTATGCAAACACATTACATTGTACCACAGTCAAGCCCCTTGTTCAAATAAAATTATCTACCTATCTTTTATTGTAATGGAGTACAAGTTTCTAAGGAAACTTTAGTAATAATTTATACATAGAGATAAACTACAACATAATTAAAGAAAGGGTTTTTGTTTATGCATTTGACTCCATGTATGTAGATGTGACACAAGTCAACAATATAATTGGTGTTTCTAGTGGAATTGTTCCTGCAATTCTATTACATAGAATGAACAAGCTATAAAGCATTCTGATGACTAAATCAATGTGACATATGTAGTGTTGTCATTTTAATGCAATCAATCATGCATGCTCTCTCTCTATCACACACACAACATGCATACGCTATAACCAACAATGGACTACTTTCTTCCATCTTTTGTTTCCATCTAAATTTTGAACATAACCTTATTATGTTGTTATATTAGAATAATTATTAAAATATATGTAATTTTATATAATATTTCTTGACATTTATAAGTTTGTGTATTTTTAGGATTGTTGTGTAGTTTTGGTTGAATAGTGTATGGTATTTCTAAATATTCTCTAAATTTGTTTTAATATTGTGAGATTTTATTAGGATTTTGTGTTAGATATCCAAAGTGTTGTATAGATGTAGTATGATAACATTTAACTATATTCAGAAATAAATATAAGTGTAGTTCCATATAATGCATATGTGCTATATGAACATACTAGTGGTTGTGTGTCTATAAGAAAAAGATACTTTTTGAAATGACATAGTTAACAATGCCATCACTCTATCATTATGTCTATAAAATAGAAAATGTATTCAAAATGATACGATTAACTGATGTCATCGCCATTGGTTTCAACTTGTTACACGATAAGTATGCATCTTTATTGTGTGGATGTATAATAATTTTCTTTATTGATAAAATACAAAGATTTTTCTAAATCACACTGCTAATAATTGTCATCACCCTATGATTATTTGTATCTATATAATACATTTTTATCTCAAATAACATACTAGCTAATGTTATTAGAATAGGTATGCATTTTGATTGAGTGGACATATTGCTCTTGTGGTTTCTATATTTTTTAAATGACAAAACTAACTAATGTCAACTCACCATAATTTTAATTATCTAAACATAACATGTATGTAACACATAACATTACAATTCAACACTCGTCATATTATTCAAATCATACAATTATCTTGTCCTTTCATAAAGGCACGTCTGGTGCATGTGATGGACTTTGCATGCAACACCTTCTCAATGTCATGCAGGGTGCAACTACTGTGGTGAAGGATATATTCTTGGATGGTGTATTTATTGTTGTAAATATTTAGTTGATTGGATGTTGCCCTATCTCTTTGTCACCCTATGTTGCTAGAGCTCCCTTGACACCTCTTTTGAAGCCTGACAATGGAATTCGCCCCGTTGATGTCGAAATTATTTGGCATCATCTTGTTTATAAGATCATAGCTAAAGGAGTTATACCAGACACTATCTCTTATATCCATGATCACCAATTTGGTGTTGGTGTTTCTAGGGGTGTTGAAGCTCTTTTGCATGTCTTGACATGCCTCGTCTATGATAAGAGACATGTTCATAATCACATGTTAGTTGTTGTGGGTTTCTCCAATGCCTTCAATATGATTGACTAATACAATATTTTTCGTGAAGTTTGTTTCCATTTCCCAATTATTGCATGTTCAATTGATTTTTGTTATTCTTCTCCTGCTCATTTTTACTTGGATCGGAGTGAGTCCATTTTGTCCTCTCTTGGGGTCCAACAAGGTGACCCACTTGGGCCACTTCTTTTCTCTTTGTCTCTTCACCTCTTGATTTTACAATGCATGCCATCTTGACTTGTTATCTTTCTACCTAGATGATGATACTCTTATTGGTGATATTTTTGAACTATCTAAGGCCTTATCCCTATTATAAAAATTGGGCCCAAATTTCAGACTTCATTTCAATTTTGAAAATATACAAATCTTTTGACCTTTAGATGATCCTAGAAGATATCCAAGTTGTGACTTTTTTCTTGCTAGCATCTCTTGACCTATCAGGGTTGTGAAGCTTCTCAGAGGTCCAGTTTCCATTGATCCTAGTTTTTCTCTGGATTTATTGAGGAAATGTACGACCAAGTCTCAGGATATGATGGATCTCATTGCCTCCTTTAATGATCTCAAAGTGAACTTCTCCTCCTTAGGTCATGTGTTGGAATGCCAAAGTTGTTATTTTCTCTTCAGACAACATTACATGGGTTTGCTTCTTACGCCTTTGAAGACTTTGATTATGGACTCTGTTGTTGCCTTTCACGCATTGTTGTTGGTGAAGGTCAAGGTTTTGGTGATCTATAGTGGCGTCTTGCCACTCTTCCTTTGCATCTTGGAGGGTTAGGTATTACAACTGCCCAACATGTGGGAAGTTTTGCCAATGTTGCTTCTTGAGTTCACACCATAAAGCTTTAAGACCATATCCTTCATGAGGTTGGTCCTATTCTTATTGGGGGCCCTTTCGACACTATTTATGTTTCGATTTATGAGCTTCTACCATCCTTTTGCTGGTCTAAGTTGTCATGTACTACTTCTACCACCCCCAAGACATAGTCTATTTTTGCGGATGCCTACTACAACATGCTCTTCCTGCGCTTCAAGATATCTGAGCTATCTCAATAAAAAGGGTTGTTTTGGATTCCCTACAGAATGACCATGCATGACTTTCTTCTTGTTATTCCTAACAATGGTCTTATATTATCCATGACACCAGTTGAGTATTGAACTATTTATGTTATTGTTTGATGATTCCTCTATATTATGACAGTGAGATGTTCCCCCTTTGTCATTCTGTAGACCTTGATTCTTATGGTGACCACACGGTGCACTACCACATACGTCCAGGATTCAAGTTCCGTCATCATATCGTTCGAGATGCCCTCGTTGACATTATTTATCATGCTAGGATATAATCCTTAAAAGAAGCTTCAGTTGTCTTTCTAGCGACACATTGTGATGGTCTCCATGCCCAACGACTTGCTGACATATAGTTATTTGATGGACTGACAGAAAGCACACTTATGTTGATCTTACTTGTATTTCTCTATTGATTGGGAATATTTCAACTAACTTCAAAGCATGTCAAGTAGTTTCAGACGCAACCACACATAAAGTGCACAATTATTGGGATGCATGGGAAGCAAATAATCATCTTTTCCTTCCCTTACCCTTTGATATCTTTGGGGTGATTTTTGATGACTCTATTTCCCTCCTACAACGCATACAACATATCATAAATAGAAATGTGATGATGTCAACATCTACTTCTTCAGACTTTGTCTTTAAATCATTAGGTTTTGTCATACAAAAAGGATTGACATCCCAATTTGTAGCTCGATCCTCTGCGAAGGTATTTCATTAAATTTTCATATAATAATTGATATGTTATTTATCTTTTTGAGTAGAAAGATTTTGTTACATTGCACATCATATATTTGAAATCACACTACAATATAATACAACACATAACATGCGTCTGAAATTATACTACATAATAATAAAAATGCAACATACATTTCAAATCACACATAATATAATACAACACATAACATATTATTTCAATCACATAATCATTTCAATAAAGCACACACAATAAATTCAGAATCAGACACAAATATATTTGAAATCACACTCTAATAATGCAATGTGTGACATATACTACAAATACACAATTATTCTCAATAGCATGCAACATATACATGGAATCGAACACAATCATTGACTACTCATTCCAATTACACAACATGTCTATTGTCTATCAGTTCCTTTGCCTCTACGCCAGAACTATTTTTCTTCTATCTCCTATTACGGGAGATTATGCAGTGCATTTATTGCACATAGGCATGTGCTCGAAATATCTTTATACGAAAAAACATAGCAGAATAATTCTAAGCTTTGAGCAATATCAAACAAATAACGATGCAAATTTGATTTTTAGTTAGAATATAGGTACGACTTCATTCTTCTTCCCGCTAAGCTTGAAATAAACATCGTAGTGAATAAAAATATTTTATAAAAGATGCCTAGAAATCAATTATTAGCTAAAAATGTTGCCTAGCAGAGTCGTTTCACATTTTTGGTAGATCTAACACTTTGTTTCTTTCATATTTGTGGTGTATGTTGTGGTAACTGAAAGTTGTTTCAGATCATAAATCAGCATGTGTGATCTCCCTTCTACTTACACATATTTTACTTACTCATTGACACAGTTATCGGTCAGTGTAACTAATAAGTTTGGCGGTTTGCGAGTAACAAGTTATAAATTCACCCACAGGGCAATGGAGAGGGTAAAAAAACAGCAGCCTCTCGCGTGCCTGCCATAGGCGAGACTCTCTCCTCGTACTTTCATTTTGGTTGGCAGGAAGGAATGTAAGATGTATGATGCATCATTGTTTGTTATGGTGTTGTTAGGGTTGTAGATGAGTTAGGGTAGGATAAAGGTTTACTATTATTGTAACCCACGTCAAAGGTGTGGGTAGAAGGTAGGGTAATTATCATTTTCTTAAAAACATTTACGCTATCCTTACCCACAGGGTAAATAGGTAGAATAACGGGTGAAATGGGTAAATCAACATGAAAATAGACATACTAAAATTTCAACAACAATCTAATATGATATTTCCTACATCAAACACAAGACATTCTTATAAGTAACTTTACATAGTATTAATTATATTTTTGGTGATATACAACAAGATTAGTATGTTAACTTAGTATTTTTCTAAAAACAAGACCTAACTTTATATTATATTTCGGATTTATGAATTTATGTATGTATGTAATAGATGATTATAAATGGTTGTGACATCCAACTTATCGTTTTGCTAATGTGTGGGGAATAATAATAGTACAATTAAGAAACTAGTGGTGTTTCTTGTTGGGGTTTCTAGTAGGCATTAATGTGTATATTGGAATTTAAAATTATGAACTCAAAATTTATACTAATGGATAAATGTTAAAGCGGGTAGGATAAAGATTTTTCCTTACCTTACCCTCTTTAGATATGGGTCAAGCGGGTAAAGAATGAATGGATGATGGGCAAAAAATATGTTTATCCTTTCCCTATCCTACAAGGTATGGGTACTGGATAAACAAGTAATACCTTACCCATTTACATCCTTAGGTAGTTTATTAAATGATAAAGTGTAATCCGTTGTATGTCTTTATATTACAATTCACACTTAGTCGAGAAAACCCAACCAAATTAGTCCTAAGGTCCAAACCAGGGATGCGTCTCCAAGGCCCTGTTTGGTTGGGTTTAAAAACAATGTGTTTAAACTTGATGCCTTTAAACTACGGTGTATCCAGAAGACGGTGATTATATTCGTTTTTATTTGGTTGGCAATAATTTGCAGCTTAGTGTGTCAGTTGATGTGCTAAAAAGATCAAAGAAAAACTGTAACTTTTTTTTATTTTTTAGTTTTTTTTTTATAGTTTTCCAACCCACCCCAAACCCAACCCCCCACACACACACTGTAACTGCATCCGACCATTTCTTAAGTGGCCGCAGTACAAAACATGCAAATTTGGAAAGAAACCTAGCTGTCTGTGCGGTGAAAAGTATTAATTTTGTTTACATAACAGGATACCAAACAAAATTATGTCTAAACTTACAGCTTGTGTTTGGCACGGGACTGAAACCCTATTTAGGCTTATCGCCTAGTGCCAACCCCGCCAAACAGGCGACAGATTGAGATTGGGTTCTGTTTGGTTGCTAAACCAGTTTTGGCCCCGTTTCGGGATAACAAAACCCTGAAAATCGGTCCAGACCAGTCCCACGACAGTCGGATTCCGATTCGTAACCCGGATTCCGCTCAGCACGAGTACCCCCATTTTCACCTCGCCCGACCCCCGAAACCCCCTCCCCTTTCCCCTCTCCCTCTCTTGCTCTGGCGACAGAGGCGTTACTAAAGTTGTTGCCACATCGTCGAATCAATGGTAGGACAGGGCCGTAGGGTGGACAGACGGGCAATCAAGGTGACATATTCATTTTGGGGGTGTGGTGGTTCGTCTTCCATTGCCAAGCTATGACGCCAGGCTAGACGAAAAGAATCAAGGTTAGGCATCCTGACTTGTCATCTCCCATTAAAGCCCCTTGACCCCCCCCTTTTTTACTATGTGCAAGGCATCGAATTGACCTTAGTGAGGGTAATGTACGCCGCAGCTGCTATATAGTGTTGTGTGTGTTTGCCGATATCTTGTCTGTTCAACTATGCATCCTCCACCAAGTCTTCTATGAAGCTGCCGCTCTTGATCCCCTATATTCTGAAGTCGCCCAACTGCTTGAGAGGTATGTGTTGGCCGCCCATATTTTTGTTTCAGTAGGTGGGTGTAGTAGTGGCTTCAGTAGGCTAATATGTATTTCCTTTACCTTGTCTTCATGTATGTACCGACCCTTCCACTGTGACTGTCCGTGATCCCCTCTTCTACCTAGATTTCAGCTTACCAAGTATATCTCCTAAGCAATACGAAAATGTTTTATGTAATTTTTTCTGTAAGTATAGCCATGTTGAATGTTTGATACTAATGTAATTTTTGTTGTAATGAACGATATTGATGTGTAACCTCATATAAATGTGCTTGGTTCTAGGGATGTATGATCTGTTTGATAAAAACCTAATACAGTCTGATCCCTTGAATGAGGTCTGAATGCTTTATTCGGCTTCTTTCAGTACCAAAAAAATAAATGTCACTATTTAACTAATCTACCTTCATACTAAATAAATTAGAATGATTTACCTTGAATGCTTGGTTGAATTTTATGTCCAACAAAGCTTGTTTTGCATTACGACTGTGTAGTGAATATTTCTGTCTGTTAATAAACATGTCATTATATATAACTACTCCACCTATTGTGTATTATGTTTATTTAAGTTGGAACATTGTGTGTCAAGTATTTCATAACAGGACATGTTTCGATATGTAATGAATGATTAGGTCATGATGAATTCTCTGTGATGGACCAAAATATGTACATTTGTTCACTTGAATGGGAAGTGATCCCTTGAATGAGGTCTAAATGCTTCGTCAACTTCATTCAGTAGTAAAAAATAAATATGTCAATATTTACCTTGAAAGCTTGGTTGAATTTCATGTCCAATGAAGCTTATTTTGCATTACGATTGTGTAATGAATATTTCCGTCTGTTAATAAACAGGTCATTATATATAACTACTACACCTATTGTGTATTATGTTTATTTAAGTTGGAACCTTGTGTGTCAAGTATTTCATAACAGGACATGTTTTAATATGTAATGAATGATTAGGTCATGATTAATTCTCTGTGATGGACCCAAATATCTACATTTGTTAACTTGATCTTGTTCTGATCAAGTGAAGGAGATCGGAATGCTTCATTGAGCTTCATTAATTACCAAATAAATAAATATGTCATTCTTTAAATCATCTACAATCATACCTATAATGATTGACCAAAAAAAATATTTGTTCACTTAAATGTGATATGATCCCTTGCATGTGGTCTAAATGCATGGTTGAGCTTCATTGAGTAGAAATCAAATTAATATTCATTATTTAACTAATGTACCATCATACCAATTAAATTAAAATGATTTACCCTGAATGATTGGTTGAATTTCATGCCCAACATAGCCTGTTCAGAATTATGATTGTGTATTGAATATTTTGTGTGTTCATAAATAGGTACATATTTACCTAGTCCACCTATTATGTATTATGTTTATTTAAGTTGGAACCTTGTCTGAACCCTTGAATGAGATCTGACCCCTAGAACTATGTCTATTATGTTGGACCAAAATTTGACTCCGCCTATTATGTATTATGTTTATTTCAGTTGGAACCCATTATTGTGTAGTGTATATTTTCTCTACTCAATAACAATGTCTGTTCAACTATAATGTTTGACCAAATATGTATATTTGTTCAGTTTAATGTGGTCTAAATGTGTGGTTGAGCTTCATTGAGTGGAAATCAAATTAATATGTCATTATTTAACTATTGTACCATAATACCAATTAAATTAAAATGATTTACCCTGGATGATTGGTTGAATTTCATGTCCAACATAGCCTGTTTAGAATTATGATTGTGTATTGAATATTTTGTGTGTTCATAAATAGGTAAATATTTACCTAGTCCACCTTTTATGTATTATGTTTATTTATGTTGGAACCTTGTCTGATCCCTTGAATGAGGTATGACCCCTTGAACTAGGTCTATTGTGTTGGACCAAAATTTGACATCGCCTATTATGTATTATGTTCATTTCAGTTGGAACCTATTATTGTGTAGTGTATATTTTCTCTACTCATTAACATTTCCTGTTCAACTATAATGATTGACCAAAATATGTATATTTGTTCAGTTTAATGTGGTCTAAATGCTTGGTTGATCTTCATAGAGTGGCAATCAAATTAATATGCCAATATTTAACTAATGTACCATCATACCAATTAAATTAAAATGATTTACCCTGAATGATTGGTTGAATTTCATGTCCAACATAGCCTGTACAGAATTACGATTTTGTATTGAATATTTTGTGTGTTTATAAATAGGCAAATATTTACCTAGTCCACCTATTATGTATTATGTTTAATTAAGTTGAAACATTTTCTGATCCCTTGAATGAGGTCTGACCCCTTGAACTAGGTCTATTGTGTTGGACCAAAATTTGACTCTGCCTATTATGTATTATGTTCATTTTAGTTGGAACCTATTATTCTATAATGTACATTTTCTCTGCTCATCAACATTGCCTGTTCAACTATAATGATTGACCAAAATATGTATATTTGTTCAGTTTAATGTGGTCTGAATGCGTGGTTGAGCTTCATTGAGTGGCAATCAAATTAATATATCATTATTTAACTAATGTACCATCATACCAATTAAATTAAAATTATTTACCATGAATGATTGGTTGAATTTCATGTCCAACATAGCCTATTTGGAATTACGATTGTGTATTGAATATTTTGTGTGTTCATAAATAGGTAAATATTTACCTAGTCCACCTATTATGTATTATATTTATTTAAGTTGGAACCTTGTCTGATCCCTTAAATGAGGTCTGACCCCTTGAACTAGGTCTATTGTGTTCGACCAAAATTTGACTCCACCTATTATGTATTATGTTCATTTTAGTTAGAACCTATTATTGTGTAGTGTATATTTTCTCTTCTCATTAACATTTCCTGTTCAACTATAACGATTGACCAAAATATGTATATTTTTTCAGTTTAATGTGGTCTGAATGTGTGGTTGAGCTTCATTGAGTGGAAATCAAATTAATATGTCATTATTTAACTAATGTACCATCATACCAATTAAGTTAAAATGATTTACCTTGAATGATTGGATGAATTTCATGTCCAATATAGCCTGTTCAGAATTACGATTGTGTATTGAATATTTTGTGTGTTCATAAATAGGTAAATATTTACCTAGTCCACCTATTATGTATTATGTTTATTTAAGTTGGAACCTTGTCTGATCCCTTGAATGAGGTCTGACCCCTTAAACTAGGTCTATTGTGTTGGACCAAAATTTGACTCCGCCTATTATGTATTATGTTCATTTAAGTTGGAACCTATTATTGGGTAGTGTATATTTTCTCTACTCATTAACATTGTTTGTTCAACTATAATGATTGACCAAAATATGTATATTTGTTCAGTTTAATGTGCTCTGATCCCTAGAATGAGGTCTAAATGTGTGGTTTAGCTTCATTCAGTAGCAATCAATTTAATAGGTATACTATTTAACCACTAAAACCCACATACCACATTATTCAGAATAAATCTGAATGATTTACCCTCAATGGATGGTTGAATATTTTTTGCCCAATAGAGCCTAATGTGCATTACTATTGTGTATTGGATATTTTATGTGTTCATAAACAGGGGCATATTTCCCTAGTCCACCTACTTTGTTTTATGTTGAATTTAATTTGGCACCTTGTCCACAACCCTTGATTGAGGTCTGACCCCTTGACCTATGTCTACTATGATGGTCCAAAATTGAAATCCACATATTGCGTATTATTTTTATTTAATTTGGAACCTATTATTGTATAGTGTACATTCTCTATGCTCATAAACATAGCCCGATCAACTGTACTGATTGACCACAGTACCTATTATTGTTCAGTTTAATGTGCCCAGAGCCCTAGAATGAGGTCTGAATTGGTGCTTGAGCTACATTCAGTAGCAATCAGTTTAATAGGTCTACTATTTAACCACTAAAACCCACATACCACATTATTCAGAATAAATCTAAATGATTTACCCTCAATGGTTGGTTGAATATTTTCTGTCAAACAGAGCCTGATATGCATTACTATTGTGTACTGAATATTTTATGTGTGCATAAATAGGGGCATATTTCCATAGTCCATCTATTTTGTTTTATGTTGAATTTAATTTGGCACCTTGTCCACAACCCTTGACTGAGGTCTGACCCCTTGACCTATGTCTGCTGTGATGGTCCAAGTTTGGAATCCGAACAATACATATTATTTTTATTTAATTTGGAATGTATATCTGATCCCCTTAAGTGTGCTCTGAACTCTACAATGAAGTCTGAATTTGTACTTTAGCTTTATTAAGTACCAATCAATTTAATAGGTCATTATATGTTCAATTTAAAATCTATTATGTATTGTTTTTATTTAAGTTGGAACAACTATTTGTTCCTCTTAAATGTTCTCTAATCCCTACATTGAGGTCTGAATTCGTGTTTGAGCTTCATTTATAACAAAAAAAATTATCTCATTATTGAACCATTATACAATCATACCAAATAAATCAGAATGATTTTATGATTGTGTACTAAATAATTTATTTTGCATTTCATGTCCAACAGTTTACTTGGTTGCATTTCAATGCCCTACAATTAGGTCTATTATGATGGACCAAAATTTAACATATATCTGATCCCCTTAAGTGTGCCCTGAGCCCTATAATGAGGTCTGAATTTGTGCTTTAGCTTGATTCAGTACCAATCAATTTAATAGGTCATTATTTGTTCAGTTTGAAATCTATTATGTATTGTTTTTATTTAAGTTGGCACATATATCTGATCCCCTTAATGAGGTCTAACCCCTTCAGTTAGGTGTATTATGTTAAACATCACCTAAATTCTACTACTGTAAATCATCTTATAAATATCAATACACCACCTACAACTGTAATAGACAAAAATTAAACACCACCTACAACTGTAATATCAATGCTTGTTATCTGTAAGCTCTCACCATTCGATCAGAAAACATCAACCTCATAATAGACTACCTTAATACAATTTATTTCTGTCAACTACACAGACCCAAACTAGGTTCACATAAAGGTTTCATTTAAACACCCTGACTAAAGTGATCTATTGCAGTGTCATTGCTACTATGTCTGCACCAGACCTGAAGATCTGTATTGTATGGATGAAAGAGTTCGATGAGGCTCTGGTTGCGGCATTGAGGAGACAATATGACCAGGGTAGGAGCATCGATGGAATTTTTACTAGGGACGCATGGAGGGAGATGCTACACGATTGGCATAACATGATGGGGAGGAACGAGGGTTCAATGGAGTAGTTAAAAACTCAGTGGAAGAACCTCAGGAGAGACTTTGCAAAGATAAAATTGGTGACCAACAAAAATGGAGTTGGATGGGATGAGAGCAGGTACAAGCTAATACTTCCTGACACCCTAGAGTGGAGGGAGGCACTTGCGGTATGTCCAATGATATACTATCCCTTGAGTATTAAATATGAACTTAAAGTTATTAATATCGACCTAATCAGTAGTGCTTGACCAATTTAGGGAAACAAGGAACTAGAAAGATTGATCACCAGACCATTCTACCACTACTAGGACATCGAGATGATGGGGGGAAGGAACATAGATAGGGGGCATCATGCAATGTCCTCAACAGATAGACAACTTCCTTCTGATGTTGCATCTGAAGATGATGTTGTTGTTGACCTAGATGCATCTGATTCATTTGTCAGCCCAGAACCAACCGGTCCAACTAGTCTTACTGAAGATATGGGTTATTCTGGGATGCAAAGTGAAGACAACAATGGCGGAACAAACAACCAAGGTGTTGGTGAAAGGACTCCTACCACGCACAGGAACAGGAAGCAAGCCTCAACCACACAGGACAATTGTGGCTTGTCTAATGATGTCATTTCTAAATTCACAAGAGTGTTTCCCAAGATACATGAGATGGGCAGCGGTATTGCCGGTAGATCTAATGAAAAAGATGAGTATCAAACCATATTGTACCATTTTCATGCAACCTATCCTGACACCCATGTCCCTGTTTTTACCACTCTTGTGCATGCCATAAAGGAGTCAGCAAACCGTAACATTTACCTAAGCCTTCTAGATACCCCACACAAAATTACCATTTGGTTGTAAAACCTTTGGGAAATGAAGAACAGAGCTTATGGAGCTTCTGGATCATAAACACCCTTCACCTCACCATATTCACAATCGCCACCTTCGCCATTTAGTAGCACGAGTGGTTACAACAGAGGTCTTGCCCCGTAGTTGTTCTTCTAAGGTTGTCTAATTTAAGAACTATATCAATAGCATGGCTTTAATTTAAGAACTATTTCAAATTTTGATGTTGTAATATTTGATTCCTTTAGGAACAATTTCTGAATTATGGTACTATCTAATGTTTTATCATGTTATTTGCTATTTGTTTGCTATCATGGTCATTACATTTCTGCAATTTCTCTATATATTTCTTATGCGGGTAATTGCTTTTAATTATAGTCGTCATGGTCGGTATTGAACATCTAGAAACAACTGATGACATTGTACAAATTTTGTATCTTATGTCCGGTCCATTTAATAACATTGCTAATGCAATAGGATACCAAATAGTAGAACAAATATCACATAATATCATGGACAATTCAAACGACAGATCCACACAACAACTAATACTGAGATCAGTTAGTATTAGGAGCGGCCATCAAAAGGTTTTAGAAATAATAACGGGTCATGAAAGGAGGGCGTATGATCTGTACCGTGTGCTACCCAACACAGTTTTAGCCTTTGTGGACAAACTTGAGGACCGTGGTTTGTTGAAAAGTACTAGAGGTGTGTCATTAGTAGAGGCAATTTGTTACTTCCTTCAAATGGTTGGACATGGCCATACCAACCGTGTTCTGGCTGAGGACTACATTCACAATGGTGAGACCATAAGTAGAAAGTTTAATGAGGTATTGTATTTAATGTGTGCTTTGTGCAATGAATATGTTGTGATGCCAACTGCATCCACAACTCCGTACCGACGCAGACTGGAGAGTTCAAGATTTTACCCTCTTACTTCAAGGTATGACCATCACTTTATTGACCATGTGGATTCTGTTGTTAGTATAACCACTTTTTTCATCACTGAATTTTGTATATACTTGTCATAGGATGCCATTAGGGCAATTGACGGGACACACATCCCCATTTTGGTGAAGCACGATAAGCAGAATCGTTATAGAAATAGAAAAGGGAATGTTTCCATGAACGTCATGATTGTAGTAGACTTCTCACTGGAGTTTACATATATCATGACTGGTTGGGAGGGCTCTGCGGCTGACTAGAGGGTACTACACACAGCTACAACCACAGGTGGTTTTAAAGTACCTGCTAGAAAGTATTATCTTGTTGATGCAGGGTACGCCAACACCCAAAAATCTCTTACACCATACCAAAATGTAGCTTACCATATAGTAGAGTATCGGGGTAATAGACACTCATACATCAGAAAAAAGGAGATTTTCAACCACTGACATACTCAACTACGTAATGTTGTTGAACGAGCCTTTGGTGTGTTGAAGAAGAGGTTTTCCTACTTTCAAAAAGGAGAAACTTTTCCTATGCATTCACAGTCTCGCATTGTAATGGCTTGTTGTATCGTCCACAATTTTATCCGACACCAAAATGGTGGTGATCCTTTGATGGAAGAAAACTTAGATGACCCTCATAATACCCCTAACATCTTGAACTATTTGAGTTCTCTCCAACAAACAAGCCAGGCTGATTCTAGGGAGGGAGATGTTTTGCACGAAAGACTTACCAATTCTATGTGGGAAAATCAGTGAATTTCATATTTTGTATAACTTTCAGACATTGAAACATGTTCTACAACATGTTTCACTTATTCCCTTTTCAAATTTCATTCAGTAACTTAATGGTCAAACATTTGTTCTCAAAGTCTATTATTGAATACAATTTTGCCTACTTCTTAAAAATGTCACATTATGTTTCATTAGGTTGTCTGTCTTTAAATGGATAATGGAATGCCGTCATATCCATGTGGTCTCCAGTGCACCGTACGAGTGTACATGGATGCCACTGATGTGGCAAATGGAAAGTTTGAAGACAACAACCCCCACTGGCTATATTTTACATGTGGTATGGGTCTTGTTCCGACCAGATGTCATATGATGCTTCCCGCACAGTGAGTACAACCTACAGTGGCCATGCTTACTGCAATTAGGGATGCGTTGGTAACACAACTTGCATATGAACGCAACGAATGCAAGCAATGGTCAAAACAATGCGACTTTGTCTGATACACAAGAGCAGACACCGATAGGCTAATAGCAAAAAATGAAAGTCTAAGGAAGAGGCACCAATATCTTCCTGAATGCTTCACCTACTGAGTAATAATGACTCTTCAGCAGAGGAAGATATATACAATACATCATAGGTGTAGTATATAGTATACTTTGATCTATCCAACTAAGCTTCAATTGTATGTTTGAACAGTCAATTGGTCGTATCGACATACTCCCCAACTATGTTTCATAATCTATATTTTGAACCCAAGTTTATGTTACTAATCATCAATCTTGTTCTAGATGTTGATGAATCCAACTGAAGTTCTGATGTGTGATTGTGGTTCGGTTGCATCATTACAGCTAAACACAGAGGATGCAGGGTTACATGACTTTGGCATTCTTAGCAAAAGGTTGGGAGAAATGTATTACATATGTCCTGCTAGTCAGGTGCACTAGTAAAACCAAAAATAATCAGTTGCACTTGCTAAGTTCATCGCGTATTCGTTGTTATTAACTAGAATTTGGGGGGGAAATTAGGGAAAAGACTGATGCAAATACTTTCATTGGGCAGTCGATCTCCCCCCAACAACTGATTCGTTGAAGGCTGAGATTACGTTAGTAACTTGTGAGTGCAAGTCAGTATGGGGCCAGGCGATGAACTGAAGGACTTTTTTGAAATCCATCACAACTTCGAACATGTTTACACCTACAGAAAGATCGACTATGAAGTTCTACAAACTTCTGTTCATAAGTTGGAGGAGAGTTGTGCTCTTATTTTGGATACTCCTTCACCTCCAATGACTCCATAACATTGTTGTTACACTTACATCACAAGCTTCATAGTTTTTTGTCATTTTGTTGCATGCTTATGGATGTATAAGATTGTATGCCCTATGTTATTTGCGTATGAAATCATAATATTTTAATTATAACATTACATCCACCATTGCAAAAGGAGCCCTTATGCTATTTCAACATCTTACATACAAAATTTGTTCTATGGCTTGTCGTATAATATGGTGTGCGGAGCACAACCAAATCCTAACCAGTATGACCTGAGGAGACGTGTCAATGGAAAATATACTACAGAGGCTTGGAGGGAGACATAGCTTGACTTTCATAACATAATCGGGGTGCTTAACAATGATTTGAACAGGCTGAAAACCCGTTGGAAGAACTTAAGGAAACAATTTATCAAAAAAAAGCATTTCCTTTTGGGACATTTATTGTCTCCTCATCCCTTAGTGCAATATGTGATCCCCCCAGGAGTTGCTAAAAACCTAAGAAATGTTGACAATAATAATGACGCAACTATGGGAATAGGTGGTGAAGCAAACGAATGAAGTTGTGAACAATTGTTGACCACCTTAGGGACGTTCAAATATTTTGTTTTGTATGTATTTAAAAATGTTTGTCATTATGTTCGATTTAGGAACATTTGTCATTATCATCAATATTTTGCATGTCTGAATCTATTTTAATGAATGCATAATTGTGCACACTCATTTCATGCACCTATATTTGAACTTAGTAATAAAATGTGATACCGACTTAGCTATGTGTTTTTGACCATTTCTTTTGGAACAACATGTAGATGTCGCACAACAACAAATTCAATACAAAGTCTGCACACTACACAAAGCGTAAGGATAAGTCGACGAAAGTTTTAGTATACTGATCAAAAATAGAATGCAATGTAGATGGGATACCCCTTGACTAGTCAAAGTATATATGTTGTATCGATGACTACTCGAGTTATGTTTTTAAAACCATTGTACAAGGGAACAATTGGGTGTGCAGATGTAGTCATGCACCACGAGATGTTGTGCTGGCCAAAAGAGTGCTATTGATACATCTGGTAGAAAGAGACTACATTTTTATCGACAAAGAAGTGGAGTCCAATTAGCATGGTAGGAGTTGTACGGTTCACAGTGGTCATTTGATGAAACACCTTTGCTGGTTGCAAAATTTAGCTGGAATAGGCACGGGATGCAATATGGTTTGGTTTGGCTACTGTTATAGTTTCCAAATTAAATCATACTACATCATGTGACTATTTCAGCTGAATTTAGTAACAAGTGTAGGTTATTCATTACTTGACCAAACTAAACCAAACAAATCATACCATGCCAAATCGGACTTCATTTCCTTATTGACAGAAATACAATCTTCTATCTACCGGCTGTTTACATTACCTTCTTTAGGCCAGCGCATCAACTCTTGAAGCATAACCACTCACATATGGTCATCTAATGCCCTTGCTACACTAGTCTATATGAATTTGTCTTTATCAATATACCACATGTTTATTTTGCTACGTACTACACTTAGTACAAACTAATGTATAATTGGAAGGTATGTTTCTTATTACCATTTTGAATGGTGGACATGTACTAAGAGTATTCACACGATACTTAATTTCAAATGCTATATAATTTCTCATTCTAGATTATTTCCATCATGAATGTTTCTTTACCGACTACACATTTATTTTTCAATTTAACAGATACAATGAATCAGTTTGTATGAGATGAAGAATGTGATGCAGCCCTAGGAATAGTGTTAGGTCGACAATATTACTTACGCAAACTACGTGGACCTTCTGCAGGGAAGGGTTGTCGTGATGCCATAGCGGAGTTCCATGCAATAATTGGCAGAACTGATATTAGTATGGGTGTGTTTAAGGCGAGATGGAAAATTTTAAAAATTGTGGATGCAGTTCCAAAAAGTTTTTGGACTAGCCCGCAAACTTATCTACCAGGACTACAACAACATCAGGTTCACCAACAAGACACATCTCATACTTGCACAATACATACAGAAGATGCATGCAGAGTACCTGAGGATGTTGATAGAAAATGAATAACTTAGTGCAATGAATGTCAGTTTGTATTTGATTGACTATTATTTGCTTCGTTTGCAGTTAACTATGCAGAAAATATGTTATCTATTCATTTGAATATGAAATAACCCATGATGGTGTCTGTTGTTAGTATTTGCATTTATATTTCTTGTTCTCAACATTAATTTACATTGTTGTAGGCATAACATCTAAATTTAATCAAACATCGAACATGTTGTTGTAATAACCCATGTTGTTGTCTATTGTTAGTACTTACATTTATATTACTTTTTCTTAACATTATCTTACATTATTGTAGGCATAACATCTAAATTGTTGACACTCTCTCCAACCACAACACCCTAGGACCATGGCCTGGGCCTCTACCCTAATGTTTCTATTCCCTATTGAAGAACATTTGGACATCATCCTAGATGATTGTTCCTTAGTACAACTCATTATACCTAAACATTGGCGTTATCTAAATGGAAGACACTACAAGGCTGGTGAAGTGTACCTAAATTATAGAAATTCAATATCTGTTATCAAGGTTAACTACGATGTTGTCAGAAATCTTGTATCCACATCTGGTTGGTGCGAGTGGGTTAGGAAGATGCTATTGGGCCGTACTGACAAACTTTTTCTTTGTCCGGTTAACCATTATACCATCAAGGTTTGGATAACCAACATCAACAATGAGACACCTGGTCATCTCAAATGATTTGAATATTTGATAGAGGATAGCGAACATGACGAAAAATCTGATGATGAGAACACACCTGACGATTGCTACGAAGTCCCTTTTACTCCTTTTGGCACCGTCAATTTCCCTATCACAATTAGTTTAGATTCGTCTAAAGACAATAATGAGCTCCACGACACAACAACATCATCAAAAAAACAAAAGTAGGTCCAATCAACAAATTGTTGATTCCAGTCTTTTTTTTCCACTTTCTGTCTTAAAGTAATCAAACTTCATACCTATTTTTTGTTGTTATAACTTCAGGAGAAGACCACAAAATGAAAGGGCCCTCACAATTGTTGATTGCAGACCATGTTGATGTTGTTTAAGTTGTGTATCTAGTCTAGTAGTGAATCTCTCTTCCTGTTATTTTACTTATGTCCATGTTTAGGGATACATCAACCCCCTTGTTTACTTACTGTCTTGGACAACAACACCACAACATGTTCATAACTATGTCATTTTCATTCATCAATTGAAGTTTTTTTAGAGTGGTTACAATATTTTTCGTTTGTATTACAAAAACAAACTAAACACGACTTAAGTAAGTCTAAATTTAATAATATTGAAGTAAATTTTTGTTGTACAACCAATATAGTATAATCAGTTAATTTCTGAATACCTTACCACAGACGAAATCACCAATAACAAAACTACAGCCTTAGGCGGTTAAGCAGACAAATGAAATTGTAACATAGTTAGTCCAACTTGTATTTATTTATGATTGTTTGGCAACATTTTGTTGTAAAACTAATGACCATCAATACTTTGTTTTTACCATCATTTCATCAAAGGTGTACTTATGTATTATGTTTGGAAGTCTAACATCATGTTCAAACTTACATATCTAAGTTTTCTTGCCAACTTTAAGTTGTACAAACTGTTGTGATATGTACTTTGTTATTATGATTATTTGCTCTTACTTATATTTATTTTAAAAATTTATAAGATGTCGACATCCCGTTCAAAGTCACGACTAAAGTTTTAAAAGATATTGATGTCCTCGTCAACGATACACAAATATGTTGGCGAATACATAGTCTGCAAAAAAAATATTGTGACCCTGGACACCAGGGGGAACCTGCACAACAGAGGTCCAAATTTGAGAGCCATGAAGAAGAAAAGGTTGGGGTCAACAAACTTGTTCCTCATCTGTTGTTGTTGTTTGATTGGCCAAAAGACGACATCAAATAACAACCTCAACCATTGCAGGAGGACTTTTCCATGTCATGGGACGAGTACGAGGAGGCCCTAAAGTGGGCCAACTGGGAAGGTCCTACGTGGGAACAAGATCAATCATTGTCCACCCCGAAAACTGGTCAATACAGTGGCTAGACAGTGTCTTAGCATGTGTTTATGGGTGTGTAGGTCTAGGCCCAGGGCAAGCCGCTCAGTTTTTATCTGTTCTCCCTTGGTTCATGATGTTTTTGCCCCTGATCACATGATGTTCTTATCAACTTTTTTTCGGCGTTGTTTAAGTTCTGATGCAAACGTTATCATCTTTACTCTGTCATATCTTTTATTATGGAACAATTATGACCATTTTAATAAAACTAACATTCAAATGATGTTTGGTCTACTTGTGCATAATTTATATTCTATTATGCCAATTACAATTACTAGATCGAATATGCACAACTGACATGCCATTCAAGACAATTGTAAAGTTTAATTGATTTAAAATAAACACATAAAATGGCTATACTCATTAATTACTATTTATTTCACTAACCAACAAACAATATCACCCACATTATGTATCAAATTACATTTATCTTGTTAATTTTATACTTATATTGCAGTGACATCACAACTTTACATAAGTTGTTATTGTTAAAACAGCTATGTAAGAATATGACAGAATAAGCAGATCATGTCTACATTGACAAACAGAACTAGGTTGTACTGACTGGCATCCAAACAGAATTAGTCTGAAACTAGACTCAAAACTGACCAGCTAATCAGAATCAGACTGGGTTGCCAAACAAAATCAGACTGCATCCTGACTACCCCAACCCAGATCATCAGACTAACCCCGACTAACCCAATCCAGATTTCAGAATCTCAGTCTCGTGCCAAACGCTGGCACAGAGTTCGTTACCAAACGGGCCCTAAGGACGTTACAGGGAGGTACGGGAAAATCCATTGCGGTGCAAAGACGAAGGAGACACCTCAGCTTGGTGCGCACGTCGGCGTCATGGAAATCAAAGTTTATCAAAGAAAGACCGATGAGCCAAGGCACTGTCTTTTCCCTTTCGTTTCCTCCTCTCTCGCTCAATGCTTTGTATCACTCATGGTAATGATGTTATAGAGGGAAACATTTTTTTTAATTAAACCGAGGGGGCATCGTATTCATCCCGTCCCTCAGACCGGGCAAGAAGTCTCGGTTACAGCAAAAGGCCCAAAACAAAAAAGACTCTATACAAGTCTACCTGTCGTAGACTCTATATAAGTAAGGTGCATGTCCCCTTCTATCTAAACCAAAAAAGCCTGTAAGATTGTTAGGTAAGTTACGTATGTGCTGCTCTGTAAGATTGTGATAGTGGGAAACACGCACGGAGTTTAGACAGACTATCAGCCTCAAAGAAGGCTGCTCTCACATGAAGCCTCCGCCGTCCCACTAATCATAACAATCTGGTCAAAAGCTATATCAATCAGTACCTAGTGCTGAAGATAGAGACCCAGCCGGTCGGCAATCGGCGCTCGTCTAGGTGGTGCAGGGAGCAGAGATATGCAGTAGTTGGAACTGACCTTCGACTTCATGTGCACACGTTTCTTTATCTACTGGTTAAGCATCATCAATCTCATCCACGGACAATCACTGAAGCATCACATGTACATATCCTCTATCAGTGAATGCAGAAAGTACTGGTAAGCTTGCTCTGTCTCGTGGATATGCGGATCCACCGAGCTAGAAATCAAAATAAATATGATGTCCACTGCAGCACACGTCGCATATAATGGTGATTGCAAGATCCATAGATCATTAGACAGCTAAACAGATGGATAGCACGTATGAGTAAGAACGTATCTGTAGATGCCTTCCTTGTCTGATCACTTGTAATTTGCTTACATTTTTATGGTACAACAGAGTGCCAGATTCTAAGTGAAAGAACATCACCTAGTACACCTGCTAAGAAAGAGAAACCCATGCAACAGTGTGGATGCTTCCAGGGATGCAATCAGCCCAAACACAAATGGCTTTCATTCCAGATTCTGAGCCAGTCTCTGGACATTAATATCCTTCGCTGACATGGTAAAAAAGGAGTCGCGATCAAGCATGAAAATAATAGGAATTGACTTCCCAAACTCTTTTTCAGTTACCATAGTAACTTCTAAATCCCCGGACTTTAGGTGATTCCAAACAGCTCATCTGAATCCAAAAGATCCGGACTTGTACTGTTTACTCATCATTCCAAACATTCACCTGATGTTTGTCAATAAGATTAGGGAACTCCCTACTGTAGATATGTGGCAAACGCCACTTATGGAGCTCTTTGACATTAGTTACTACTATATGAACTAGGCTATTTAAAAAAACAGATTCAAGGATTTCCAATGGTATTTTTTGTGATTGTGGCGGGGGTTCATTCACGAATTTTATTTGTAATGAAAAACCTTCGGTACACTGAATGGTGGATAATCCTTTCAAGAATAATTTATGAAGTGTTGCATTTCGTAAGAGCTAAACCAATTTGGAACCTTTTTAGTCAGCACTACACGGTAAAGGCAATCATGTTGGTAGAAGTTTATTTTATATGTTGGGATGTTGTACCGATACGGTTCCGGATGTGACGAAAACTTATATGAAAGCGTTACCGACAAACGTATAAATCTAAAAAAGAAACATCATATTTAACGTGGAAACTCTTTCCTAGACAATGAGAGAAAAATCACGGGTCAATACCGGCCAACAAGTACTATGTAATTAAGATTACAACTCACACTGTCTGAATATTATTAGCCCCAAAATCTACGTAGCCCTCCTCACATGAAAAAAAAATATGAGGAAGAAGAGAATCACACCCAGTGTGTGCAAAACTTTCGTCTTTACTTGATCTCCTCACGAGGCCATTGTTATTGCTGGGGACTGCTTGATGCCGTTGTGACCGCTGACTGGGTCTGACTGTTGCCACTATGACAATACTATGTCTGTAACCGCCAACCACTACTTTGCTTCAAGGCAAAGTTGATGCCCCTCTATTATTCAACCAATAGATCTCCTCCAATTGTTCTTGTTCTCTGACACCCTCTACCACAGAAGACACCAACAAGTAACTGGAGGGATCACACCTCAATCGGTGGAATGATCTCAATGGCCTCCTCTAGGGCCTCTATTTATAGGCATCCATGGTATGTGGTTGCAACTAGGAATCCTTGTCCAACTTTGAGTCTAACTCCATATTGCACGTAGGAAACCATTTTATTTTCCTTTTAGATTTGACTCCTATTAGGATTGGTAGCACAAGTCAATTCTTACTCAAGTCCAAATCCAATTAGACATGGGAAGGATCATTTTCATATTCTCAACAATCTCCCCCTCCGGCCCATGAGGGAGACGTTGTGTTCAGCAATCATCTGGAGTATCATCTGGACCCCATCACATGTGATGGATCCATTGTCCTCAGACATGTCACCATCCAGCCTTTTTCATCCGTCTTTTTGAAGTCCAATCCTGATTTCATCTTGTTCCCAAGCAACTGGGAAGAAGTATCTTATAAGTGCCTCTTCTCTCTCCATGCCTACACTTGGAACTTTGTTGGCTCCCCTGACTGCTATGTCTAGCCATCCTGGATAAAAACATTATTTTTAACCTTATGTACCAAGGTTCAGAAATCCTCTGATGATGCTCCCCATGTCCATGTAGCTCCTCATTAGAAGCTTGATCCTTGCTACTGTCATCTCTCTTCATCATGTAGTCCAGCTTGGACTTTAGTGCTTTCTGACCCTTGGAAAGTGCCACAAGCGCATAGGTATCATTCTTCTGCAAAGAAGACATCTCCTCATGCATCGTCTGATGTCATTATGCTCTATCTTTATGAGTTAGTGCCTCATGATAAGTCATTGGATTTCTGATTAGTAAGGAGAATATACTGAGATGTCGAATATCTAGATGAAGGATGACAAACTCCATCAGACCTCCTCAACTACTACTCTGAGGACTCTGTCTGGTGATAATCTTGCCTCCCCTGCCCAGAAGTCTCTAACTGTGAATCTGAATCACTCAAGTATGATTCTGGAATAGGAACACTCGACATGCTCTCTCTTTGTTGCTCAGGGTGATCTTGCTTCTCTTCTTCGTCATCTGAAGATTGCACATGTGAAGAACCTGAAGCATCTTCATACTCACCATCAAAAGAACTATCACCTGATCCTATAGCCTCTATATCATCACTCTCATGCTTTGTAACTATCTGACTCTCATAGAAAGTCACATCTTTGTGTCTACTCATGGTCCTTCTTATAGGATCCCATAACATGTAGCCAAACTGATGATCTCCATAGCCAAGAAAGATACATAGCACCATTTATCATCCAGCTTTTACCTCTTTTCCTTTGGAACATGTGCATAAGCATTGCACCCAAATACTCGTAAATGATTATAAGAAGCATCCTTTCCTGTCCATACCTTCTCAGGTAAATCAAACCCCAAAGGAACTGATGGAGATAGATTAATCAGATAGTAGGTAGTACACACTACATTGCCTTAGAATGTCTTTGGCAACTTTTCAGTCTTCAATATTCATCTAACTTTCTCCACTATGATACGGTTTATTCTCTCAGTTGTACCATTGTGTTATGGTGTGCCAAGATCTATCCTTTCATGTCGTATTTTGTGTTTCACACAGTAATCCTAGAACTCCTTGGAGGTGTACTCTCCTCCATTGTCCGTACAAAGATACTTCAACTTTTTTTTCTATCTCCCGCTCCACCATGGCATGAAAATTCTAAAAATACTAAAAGACTAGATCCTTGGTCTTCAGCAAGTAGGTCCACACCTTCCTAGATGCATCATCAATGAGTGTGACAAAATACCTATTGCCACCCAGTAAAGCCACTTGAAATAGTCAACAGACATCTGAATGAACCAGCTGCAGAAGTTGTGACTTCACCTTTAATCTTGTCTTGAAAGAAACATGTCGATGCTTTCTCGTCTGACATTCATCACATGAATTGAGACCAGTATCCTTGCCACAAGGAATCAATCTCTTCTTTGATCAAAGCTTCAAGCCTTTCTCACTCATGTGTCCTAGTCGTCTGTGCCATAGATTTGTCTGGTGATCCTCAACTACATGTATATGACCGCCTTTGAGCACTTTAAGTTGGGTCCTATACAATGTACGACACAATTTGCCTTGTACAATAACTAAAGCTCCCTTGGTGATCTTGCATTTTCCATCACCAAAATTTAGATGACAACCTTATGTATCAAAGAATGAACCAGATATCAAACTCAGCCACAAATATGGATCGTGACGAACATCCTTCACTATGAGCATACAACCGACACTTGTTTGAACACAAATGGCTCCAATCCTAGTAATTCTAGAGAAGCTGGAATTTCCCATGTTCATCCTTCCAAAATCTCCCTCTTATATGAAGTAAAGAATTATTTACTTGGTGAAGCATGATAAGAAGTTGTAGTATCCACCACCCACTCAGAATCGTCATCCTCAATATGCAAACACTGCTCTTAGACTGTTAAGACCACATAATTGTCTTCGCCCCTGTCAGATGAGATTGCCACTGTAGTATTCCTGTCGTCATCTTACTTATATTTGGCTTCATACCCATGTTTTTTTTTCAAACCTTACAATCCCTTTTGAAATGAGCTGGCTAGCCACAAAGGAAGCACCCTCTACTATTCTTTGACTTGGATCTACCATGAGACTTCTCGAGATTCTGGGAGTCATCACGGCTCTTAGATCTGCCACGGTCTCTCGCTCTATCAACGCCTCTTCTCTTTGTGAAGTGCACCTCTTATCCACTGTTACCCGAGGCTCGTCATCAAGTCTCTTCATTCAATAGACTACTCTTCACCTGGTTAAGTGTCAACTTGCCTTCCTGTACAAAATTGCTGACTGTCACTATAAGAGTTTCTCAACTATCAGGCAATGATCCCAGAAGAAGTAGATCTTGGAGTTCATCATCAAGAACCATCTTCATGGACCCTTATTGATTTACAAGGCCTAGGAATTCATTTATATGCTCGACGATGCTTGTATCATCCCGATACTTGAGGTTCACCAATTTTCTAATTAAGAAAGCTTTATTTGTGGCAGTCTTCTGCTCATATAACTTTTTGAGCTTCTCTAAAAGATCTTTGGCATTGGTCTCTTCAGAGACGTGATGGAACACAGAAATTTTCAGCCAATTTTGAACTATTCCAACATATTTCTGTTTAATTTCTTCCCGTTCGCATCAGACGTACTCTATGGCTTTTATCCCTCTATTGTATCGTATTGATTTTTATAATAGAGAACATCCTCCATCTTGGGTTTCCAAATCTACCAATTTGTGTTTGTCAACTTTACATCGTCCCATCTTCATCCTTTCTCATCTGGATCAGTATCTACAACATGTGCTCTGATACCACTTGTTGAGGATGTTGTACTGATACGGTCCCAGATCTGATGCAAACTTATTACAAAAGCATTACCGAAAAGCGTATAAACCCAAAGAAGAAACACTAGATTTAACGTTGAAAAGTCTCCCCAAGACAAGGAGAGAAAAACCCACAAGCAATACCAACCAATAAATATTATGTAATTAAGATTATAACTCACATTGCTTGGATTTAATTACCTCCTAAATCCTAGTAGCCCTCCCCACATGAGAACAAAGATGTGAAAGAAGAGAATCACACCCAGTGCGTATAAAACCTCCATCTTTACTTAATCTCCTCACGAGGCCGTTGTCGTTGCTGGGGATTGCTTGATGCCGCTGTATCCGCTGACTGGGTCGCACCATTGTCACTATGCCAATACTGTGTCTATAACCACCAACTGCTACTTTGCTTCAAGGCAAAGTCACTGACTCTCTCTTATTCAACTAAGCAAAATCCTCCAGTTGTTCTTGTTCTCTGGCACCCTCTACCACAGGAGGCACCGACAAGCAACTGGAGGGATCACACCTCAACTGGTGGAATGATCTCAATAGCCTCCCCCAGGGCCTCTATTTATAGGCATCTATGGTATGTGGTTGCAACTAGGAATCTATGTCCAAATTTGAGTCCAACTCCATGTTGTACGTAGGAAACCATCTTCTTTTCCTTTTAGATTTGACTCCTATTAGGATTGGTAGAAAAAGGCAACTCCTACTCAAGTCCAAATCCAATTGGACATGGGTCAGATCCTTTTCCTATTCCCAACATTATATGCATTGACTATTACATGATATCACCACTACCGATGTGACCTTTTCTAGGTACTTTGGCCCATGATTCAACCATCGCATCCCTTTGCACAACCTTCCAACGCTAGATACAAGTATCTTTCACACTAAAAGTTTACTCCAAATGGTAAAATAAAGGAAAACACTACAAATTCCAATTGGCCATTTCATGTTGCATAATAGTAGTGGCAGAGAACAAAAAAGTACATAGAAATACATGGTATGGTATAAGAAACATCTATGTATGAAGGCCTAGAAAACACAAAGGAGACTCTTGTATTTCATGTTACATATCCATGTATAATGAAATATGAAGTCCCAACAATATTTTTCCAATATATTGGTAGTAGCTCTTATGGTTTTTATTTAGTGACAATAAGACTTTTGTCTTGAAGATATTGTGGGAAATTTGTTCAATTTAAACTTATCTTTTAGTTTTCTAGCAAATACCATCATCGTTGAGTTGTTTTATATGTTCCATTATCACCTATATGTATGCTAGTAATCTTTGTAGACCAAGTGATCTAAGAAATCCATAAATATTGGAGGTATGTCATGAAGTCACAAAATAATGGTGTTTAAGTATGTGGAAGGCTAGCTATATGCATTTTTTTCCAATTAAGTTGACTTTTATTGAAACCCTACATAATTTGTTTCATCCCAAGTTAGTTGTGTCATAGTAATAACATGGTATTTAGGTCCAATTAGTTGATCAAAATCAGATAACATAGTTTTAATCCATGGAGGAATACATATAAATCGTGAATTATTATTAATTAATTGGACCTCATCAATATAATTAGTATATTTGAGATTTTTAGGCAAATCATTTTCATTGGTTCAATTTCATTGTGATGGAGTGGTAGAGTACTTGTTTAGTCTTTGAAACATCGATTGATCTAAATAAAATTTATTGAAATTAATTTTTATTCTATATAGTTAATCAAGGATGTCCCACAATGATGACAAATTGTTGTAATGTTTTATAAATTCCCAACCATTGTTTTGTTATTTTGCATTTAAATGCAGACATCATAACATTACATGTGGATCTTATTTAACTTATTATATTCAAAGATATGTGTGTTTTTTAATATTATCATGTAATTGGAAATATCAATACGACAATGATGATCAATATGATATTTCTAAATTGTGACATTCTGCGAAACGATGACTTCTAAGATATTGAAAAGGGAGCCCTTGAAGGAGATGCATTTTGAATAATGAATGGGTGGAGGATCGATTCAAATATAATAGTATTTTATAATTATAAAATAGTTGGTGTCTCATTTGGCACCTATATTTTTTGTTTTATGTGGCTCAATTCTTTTAATATCACATAATAATATAACCAAAAATATATAATCTATAGTTATTGACATATTGATAACTACATATTATCCTTTCATAACACAATCGTATGTTCACATTAATTACGTAAGTGATGAATCTATATTGATCGATTTTACTGTAGTTAGCCATGGCACAATAGTATCAAAGAAGTTAGTTCCCACTCTCCATTGATGTCTGACCATTTATTTAATCCTACCAATTACCATACAACGCGCCCACGTCACACATTTAAAAAGGTTGAATAATCCTGTTATTTGAGAGTTGATGCCTCTTTAGCGTATGTTTTTATTCATAACCTTTTCTTTTTGTAGCCGTGTGTAGGTTCCGTTGTGAGCCACAGAGTGAAGTGATTGGTGGCTTAAAGGCTATAATGGTTGTCTTTCTCGTGAGTTCGTGACTGTTGCGCTTGCTTGTATCTTTCCTTTTGGCTTGCATGCGTGATATACTAGGGCTTTTCACTTGAAAAAAGCGGAATCAAAATTAAACTAGTACGGTGAGTTCATAAGATGGATGATATGGGATCGTTCGTGTAGCTCACAATTGCATCATGGTTTTCGTACGTGTGAACTTAGATGTAAATGCGATCTGGGAGAAGGTTCACGTACGGCAGTCCCATCCTATGTGTTATGATGTGATATCAACGGACAAAAGATGAGGAAGAATATTCAGCGTCGCGCGCACGTCGGCCACGAGGAAATCAAAATGCATCCAAAGAAGGAGACCGACGAGCCAAGGCACTGTCTTTTCCATTTCGTTTCTACCTCTCTGATTTAATGCTTGGCTTCTAGTATAGTGGGAGATATGGACGGAGTTTAGACAGACAATAGGCTGGCGTGATACTTCTGCAGGGAAGGATTTTGATCCATCGACATGATCGCATGACATCCATGATCAAACACCACGTTTCAGGTCGGCGCTCGGCACTCGTCCAGCTGGTGAACGGAGCAGACATTTACCAGTACGTCTATCTGCTGGAGGAGTGCCAGGTGGCTAAGCTTAATTATTCTCATCACTGGACTTATCACATGTATGCTCCACCGGTAGTTGCCTAAGGTAATGGTAAGCATGTTGCATCCAGTGAAATCAATGGCTCTATCGAGCTAGAGATCAAGATAGATATGTAGTCCATTTGTGGAAGGTTACGTAGTTCCCGATAAGTTCGTCAGTTTTGGATATTTCCAAACAACTCATCTAAACGCAAAAGATACTAAGAATTTCGTACGGTTTTCCAATAAGTTCTTCCTAACAAGCTGCTTATTACTGGGATTGTAAATAGATAGGGTACGATAGGATAAAGATTTACTTAACTCATATTCGCATCAAAGTTGTGGGTAGTGGATAGGGTAATTATTCTTTTTTTTTTAAATCTTATCATATCCTTGTCCGCACCCTTTTACCCACAGGGTAAATGGATAGGTAACCGGTGAAATGGATAAAGTGACATGATGGTACACACACACACACACACACATACACACACACACACACACACACACATATATATATATATATATATATATATATATAGAGAGAGAGAGAGAGAGAGAGGGGCTAGTGTACACTCGAGTGTACCGGAGGCACCGTACACCTCAGTCATTTTTGAAAATGCAATAAATTTTTGAAAAATCTAAACTGTTGATCTTCTTAATTATCATAAGAACATACTATATAATAAATTTTAGCTCATTTGGACACTTATAAGCCGTGCATCTAAAGGAGGTAAAAATCATGTATTTCAAATTAGTTTTGTGCGTCGATTTTGTTGTTCATAGATGAGTGAATTACACTCATCAGAATGAGTTCAAATTTTGTATGTGATATTATTATTGTAACCATGAAGATCAATGGATTAGGTTTTGGAAAAATATGGTCTAGATAGGCAAACACCATTGAGGTGTACAGAGTGATCTGTACACTCGAGTGTATTCTAGCCTGACTATATATATATATATATATATATATATATATATATATATATATATATATATATATATATATATATATATATATATATATATATATATACCACTTCATAATAGATAGAGCGGCATTAAAATAATCTAATATATAGGGACTGATCCTCACTCCATATGATTGACCAGTAACGGATTTCTATCTCTTCTTAGAACCCAAGGGAGAGAAACCTGAAGGCCCTTTCTCAAGAGCGTACATCATTCATTTTTTCCCAACATTCTGCTCAAGATGCTTTCTTCATTTGTCTATTTATTGCAAAGCATGTTTCGTTGTCCATGTGTCGTCGATGCCATCTTGTCCTTGTACTCGGTCATGGATGCTATGCAAAATTCGAATATAATTACTTTAATAAAGAGCACGGCTACTTCTAAAAGCAAAATCATCATAGTTTCGATGATGCTTTGTTGTTAGTTTAATTTATTTGGCATATTGTATGATTTTTGTACGGGTGCAATTTGACTTGTATTAGCAAATTCAAAAATATAATAGTAATCAAATCTAGTCATTCTACACCGCGGTGTAGGAATTTAAATGCTCAAGTATCTAGCAAAGTAGTGTGCTTTTTCATGGATTTTTTGTCATGTATTTTTCCAAGCACTTCCTTGATGATATTACTCATTAAAAAATCATACTACAAAGTAATGATGATATTTTAAGGCTAGACTAAATCTAATATGGTGGATCATGATGATTGATAAAAGGTTGTTAATTTTACTTTTTTCGGAATATTGCATGATTTCTTTTTTACAGTGAACATGGGATCTTTTTCTAATGGATCTCTCGAGCAAGGAGCAGAACCATGGTCGAGATGTTCAAGGTTCAATTTGGCTTGTATTAGCAAATTCAAATACATAATAGTAACCAAATCTAGTCGTTCTACACTGCGGTGTAGGAATTTATATGCTCAAGTGTGTAGCAAAATAATGTACTTTTTCAAGGATTTTTTGTCATGTATATATTCAAGCACTTCCTTGATGATATTACTTATCAAAAAAATCATAATACAAAATAATGATGATATTTTAAGGCTAGACTAAATATAATTGGTGGATCATGATGATTGAAAAAAGGTTGTGTCAATTTGTAGGACTGTATATAGATATCCATTCAAATAATCTAATTCTATATCTGAATACTAAAAACATATCAAGTGCTATTATGTAAATGTAAAATCTTATAATATGTTTAAGAAATACTAGTGAAATTTTCCCTTTGTAGTACAAAATTAATTTTGTTTCATATTTTGTATTCTAAAATTACATAAGTGGTAATCAGGTAGTAAGCTATAACTTATATTTAAACATATAAAGAAGTGGTCTCGAGAAGGATAATAAATTTAACTTGGTAAACCTTGATATATGAAATTTTGTTGTGTATAGTTCAAAGAAAGCCATCTACCATTTTTTTTTCACGAACAAACTAATTTTGTTATACAAATGCTAAAAGGAGCAACAATATTTCGATAATGAACACAAGAACTCAATTCTTCATAATTTGTAATTGTTATATTTTTAACATTAAAAGGAATTCAATCTTCATATATGGTTTGAACAAGTCATCTCTGTGTAAACCCTTGCCATCTCTACCGATAGATGAGCCGTGAGGAGGAGGGTAGAGTCTGAAGGCGTCTCTGCTACACTCTTCCCAATTGGTGTATCTAATCACTAGTCTTAGGCATCTAGTGCGTACTAGCCACCGATTGGATTAGAGTTTCCTTGCAGGGTTCTTTCCATAGATGACGAGATTACACACGGATGCGCTAGATTGAAGATCTAGAAGGAACACGATGACATCATCAACTTCATTGTGAAAGGGGTTAAGGCAATGGAGGATCATTTGGAGGTGCGTTGGTTGGTTGACTAGTGACAAATAGGGGCTATAACTTCAACATGCTTACCAGGATGATGACTTTCTCTTGGAATGTGCAAACCAAGGTCGTGTTTTGGAAAATCATAAATAGCATGTTCATGATTCAGTTCACATATTGGAAAGATCGAGATAGACTAACTGAGGGGGCATCATGGTTGTTTGGGGCACCTTCTATTATTCTGTGAGATATCATTGGAAGAAAAATCGTCTGAAATTGTAATCAACACAAGCATGTCGTGCCTCCGTATCTATGACCTACCAATGGGTCATACTAGTATGGAAGCCATCATAGTCGTCGCTAAATAGTGGGAAGTGATTGAAGTTAAAGAGTGAAACTACGGATGGGTAGGTACTACCATGTCAAGATCATCCTAGAATTACAAAACCATTGAAGGAGGGGCTCAAAATTAAAGATAGGATATGGGAGATCATAGAGGTGGAGTTGAAGTATGAAAGATTACCTAATCTATTCTACATCTGCGGGCTCATTGGTCGTATCAATCGAGACTTACCTATAGAGGAGGAGGAAGAATGAACAAATGAATGGAAGTGGTTGTGTGAATTCATGAATCACTAGTAAGAAAGACTAGACAACAATTAGGACGGAACTGTAGGGAAATGGATCGTGTAAAAAGGATTCTTTTTGAAACTCAACCATGGAGTACAGGAAAAATCCACATTGAATCTTTTTTTGAAAGACCCCTGAGTTTCTAGAAGGGGGAGGGAAAGGGATAACATAGGTGGAGGAGGGGAGAGGATGGAGACAAGGGCCATCTAGGGGTAGGTAGGAAGGATAAAAAACATTCATAACAATATGTGGATGAAAAATAAAACCAGGGCAATGCGGTAAAAGGATGAAGAGATAGGTTTATAGAGGAGGAAGCAGTTTAGGGGGCAGAAGTCTCGTCGTCCATGGTGGATGAGGAAGGAAGGAATGTGAACATGGTGGAAAGGAATGAAGAAGCATAATTAAAGGAGAAAGCGGAAAAGAACATCTTTACAACATATCACAAAGGGGAAAAAGAGGGACAAACTACAAGAGACGCCGACATCTAACCCAATGAAGTGATCAAGGAAGAAGATAGGGAGAATAAGAGACGAAGCCACTTTCCTGGTTTGGACATGGGATGCAGGGGGAATATGAAGTGATGAGGGGAGGGTGAACAAGAATAACAATCATAATTTTTTGCTAATAAAGGAGACAGGAAGAAATCACCAAAGTGGTTTGATGGTAAATGAGGATGGGTTGGATGAAGGGTATGAAACTTGATGTGGGAGGAAGAAGAGCTAGTGGTTAGATGCATTGCTAACGGATGGAGAAGCTATAGATGTTGCAAAGGAAACTTGATAGAATGTGTACACTGAGGGATGGATTAAAATAGTCTATCAAGTAGCGAAGACGGGTGAACCCTCTCCATGAACAATAATGAAAATTTTGTCCTGGAATTGTCAGGGTTTGGGATGCTCTGACATGATAAGAACTCTTTGATAGCGGTGCTGGAGAGAGGGTCCCATGATGGTTTTCTTGAGGGAGACAATGGTGGATGTGAGGGGGGGTATAAGATGTCAAAAGGAGACATGGGTTCATTAATGGAATTGGGATGAGTTGTGAAGGCCATGCATGGGGTATCGCTCTATGGTGGAGATGTGGACTTGCAAATTAATTCCTATTCCCAATATTATGTGGGCTATATCTTCAAAGGAGACAGTGTCCATGATAGTTGGAGGGCTATCGTAGTGTATGGTTGGGCTCACCAATATGAGAAGATGAAAATGTGTCATATGATGAGAGAATTGTATCAGAGATTTGATCTACCAAGGGTATGGTTCTATGACTTCAATGAAATCCTATCCAATAGTAAGAAGGAAGGAGGGACACCTATATCTGAATGTGCCATGGATGATTTTAGGGTGGTAGTCGATGACTGTCAGTTATGAGACTTGGGAATCCAAGGGAGAAAATGACCTGGTACTATAGAAAAACACCAAGCATGATGATTAGAGAAAGATTAGAAAAATTTCTTGCACATGAAGCTTGGCTCCAAATCCATGGGAAACCTGATATTTCTCACTCCCATTTACTAACTCCAATCATGCGGTGATATGATGACTATAGGGCGAGGAAATTTTTTTGGTCCTTGGGAAGAGAATCCACAGTTGGAAACATGGTTGATGGAGGACTTGGAATGTCAAACGATCATACAGGAGGCTTGGGTTGAGCTGGAAGGGGAGGTAACTACATCAAAAGTTAGACATTGTGGGGATAACTTATCTAACTGGCCAAACAAGAAATTTGGAACCATAAGAAAACAATTGAAAATCACATAGAAGGCTTTGGTATATGCGCAATAGAGACCATCATCATACACATGTTGAGGGAGTGTGAGAAAATCTATGCAAAGTTACTTTATCTTAAAAAGGAGGAGGAAAATTGGTGGTATATATGCTCTAGATAAAATGAGATGAGGGATGGGGATAAGAACACAAAATACTTTCATCACAAGGATGATCAAATAAGGAAACAAACTACATCAATGAGCTAGTGGACGAGGGAGGCTACTGGCATACTGGAGAGAAGGAAATCACTGAGATTGACATAGAATACTATAAAAATCTCATCAAGATTGATAGGACGGAGCTAGATGCAGACAACAATTGAGGGTTCAATAGAGTAATGACATAGAGGAGGCATCTGAGATGAATAGAGTAATGACATAGAACAGGAGATCCGACCAACATTAAACCAAATGCATCCCATAAAGGTGGCAATCCCAGATGTCATGAAAGCAATTTTTTATCAAAAATATTGTCTGTATTTAAAGGGGTTGTGGAGTCCTTTGTTTGCAAGTGGTGGAATGGGAATCAAATTTGGAGGACGCAAACAAGATTGTAGTCTTGCTCATTCTGAAGTGTCGACAACCCAAGAGAATGACCAAATTCAGACTCATGGGCTTGTGTAATGTGCTTTATAAATCCTCTCTAAGGTGATGGTAAAAAGAGTAAAACTGAGGCTAGATAAAATTATTCTAAAAAATAAAAGTGCATGTTTACCAGGGAGATTGATAACTTATAATGCATTAGTAGCATACACAATTTTCCATGGTAAGAAAGAATATAGGGATTATGGCCACGAAATTTGATATGAGAAAGGTGTATGACAAAATTAAATTGAACTTCCTAGACAGTGTCATGAGGAAGATGGTTTTTGGGGAGAAGATGTGTAATAAGATCACAAATTGTGTGCCTAGCATGTCACGTGCAATCCTCTAAATGGAAAGAATAAAGGAAACCTAAAGCCAACCAGAAGACTATTCCAAGGTAACCCCATTTAACCCCAATTTTTTTTTTGTGCTAAAGCTTTTTCTACGTCCCTCAATAAAGTGGCCTCACATGGCCAGATCCACGACACCATAACGATCTAGAACAAGCCACACATTTCTCACCTTTCCTTTATATATGATAGCATTCTATTTGCTAGAAAAACTCTAGAAGAATGCTCATGTTTAGCTAAAATTATCAACAAATACAAGAGAGAATCAAGACAAAAAATAAATGAAACCAAGTCAGAGGTGTCTTTCAGCAAGAACATATAGGAGTAATGAAGGAGGGACATATGCAGCTTTCTACATATGAGGGTGGTGGATAGATATCAAAAATATTTGGGCCTGTCAACATACATGATCATGTCAAAGAAAGTGATGTTCTCAAATGTGGAAGAAAGGATATGGAAGAAACTTCAAGGATAGAAAGATAAATTACTATCATGGATAGGGAAGGAAGTAATAATAAAGGCGGTGGCTCAGGAAATACTAACATAGTCTATAATTATATTCAAAATCACAGAGGGGGTTAAAGGTGAGATCCATGGATTTACTATGAAATTTTGGTGGGTATTAAGAGGAATTGAGGAAAGATTCACTAGAAATATTGGGACAAACTTCTTCTACCAAAGCACGCATGTGGGTTGGGCTTCAGAGATCTCAAGATCTTTAATCAAGCCATCATGTGAAAATAATTCTAGTGGCTAATTACCAGTCCAGACTCTCTATATGGTAGGGTCATGAATGCAAAGTACTTTATGTGGATGTCATTATGAAGCAAGAAGAGGATATGCCCCATGATACACATGAAGGAGTATATGAGGGCAAAAATGTTGATACTCGAAGGGTTGGATTGGGGGATAGGAATCAATACCGACGTGAACTTTTGGGAGGATCAATGGATTCCAGAACTTAAATAAGATATTCGGCTAAATGACATGGTGGGCAATGACGATCTAGTGAAGGTCTAAAACTTCATTAAAGCATCAATTGGTCACTGGAAAAGGGAGTTACTTAATCAAATGGGTTTTCCAAGGATGTTTGAAACTATCATGTCATTTCCTCTCCCTTGCACTATGAAAAGGGACTATTCGGCTTGGTGACTAACCAAGAACGACATCTTCTCAATATAATATGCTTGTTGATTCATTTTGATGAAAAATACATCTCTATGAAGTCCAAATATGAATGAAGATACATCTCTATGAAATACATCTCTATGAAGTGGATGATCCAGTGTTATAGAAAAAAAGAGAAACTAGATGGCGGGAGGAGCGTTCAAAAAAGCGGAGAGGGCGAACGGAGGGGTGACGACGGGGAGAACCTCGGATGGCCCATGGCGACGGCCTCAGATTCCCCCCGCGGCGGGTCCTCGTTCCTTTTCCATCAAGGAGAACGTCGGCGTTGCTGGCTCGGAGCGGACATGGACGGAGTTGTTCGCTGACTTGAAGCAAAGGGAGAACACTGCCTTGAAGTACACCCAGCCGGAGGTTGTGGACGGGGAGCTGAGGTATAGGCGGGAGAAGGCGATTGACATTGCAAAGAAATGGAACAATTCTGCTGCTGGCTACATCGTCGGTCTGAAGCCTCACTGGCCGACCTTGGTGCGGCACTTCGAGATGGTATGGAAACCTAAATCTACGTTTGAAATTATTCCAAGGAATAAAAGCTTCTTCATAGTCAAATTCAAGGAAGAGGAGGATCTGAAAACGGCGGTAGAGGGGGGGCCCTGGTTTGTAGGAGGTAAGCCATTGCTTCTGAAGAAATGGGAACTAGGTGAGCCTCTAGAGAAGCAGAAGTTGACGGAGATACCGGTGTGGATCAAATTCCCGAATCTACCTCTGGAATTCTGGGATAGCGATATGTTAGGGTTGCTGGGAAGCTTCATAGGAAGACCTCTTTGCTCTGATTTTGCTACCAAGGCGATGGCTAGGCTGGATTTTGCCCGAATTCAGGTAGTCGTGTCTAATGGCTGTTCGTTTCCCAAGGAGATTGTCCTGCGTAGTGATTTAGGGCACCGTGATGTTGTTGAAGTGGTTTATGAATGGATTCCGGAAATTTGCTCGAAATGTAGTTGTTTTGGCCATGAATCGGGATCGTGTGCGGAGTCGACGAATAAGAAGGAGTGGATTCCTAAGAAACAGGTTCCGTCTTCTTCAGTACATGATGGATCTGTGGTGATGAACGTTCTGGAGACTGTGCAGGATGTTTCTATGGAAGTCGTGGATGATACTACTAGTAAGGATGCAAAGGGAGATAAAGCTTGCACTGATATAGCTATGAGTAGTCAGAAAGGCTCAAATATGCAAAGTGATGGGGATAACAGTGGTGTTGTCCAAGCTGAGAACAAAGGAGAGAGACGAATCCCTATTCCTGAGAGAAATATATCACTCCTGGTGAAAGAATCTTCGGTGGGATTGGGAGGTAGTGTCTCAAGCAAAAGAGACTCTGGAAGCACTTCTAGTCAAGGCAGTAGAATCCCGATTCTGAATACTAAGAGCTCTAATAGCTATTCCATACCAGCGGAAATGGGAGATGTCCTGGACAGCAAGATGAACCTCAAAAAACAGATGAAGGATAGAGAGGGATTTCTCACTATAAAAGGGAAGAGCAGAAACCAGCAGAAAAAAGTAACAAGAGTGTGTCGTTTGCTAAAGAGATTGTCAATGGTGTCTCTGTGAATATGTTTGACCTACTGGGGGAGGATGTCGAAGAAGGACAGGTGACTGAGGCTGGCAGGGTACCAGCCAAAGCTAGTTCTAATGGGTGATAATATTGGTGTTTTTGCCTGGAATGTCCGTGGATTGAATGCTCCAGGACACCAGGGGAAATTGAAGGACATCATCAGTCATTACCAACTTCCTATCAACATTCTTATTGAGACTAAAGTGAGATATAATAAGATTGTGAAGGTGATTGACAAAATCTGGAATAACAAAAAGTGGTGCTCGAATCACATGGCTCATCCCTTGGGGAGGATTGTGATTCTTTGGGACCAGGACTGAGTGAAGATTGTGAAAATCAAGGAGACTGACCAACTTATTCATTGTTGTGTTGAATATAAAGATTGTACCTTCTATCTTACTGCTGTCTATGGTCAGAATGATGAGAGGAAAAGAACTGATCTGTGGAATGATATTAAAAATCTTCATAAAGGGATGTTGGACCCCTGGATTCTGATTGGCGACTTCAATGCTATCAGGTTTACTAATGAAAGGAAAGGTAGAGGTTTTTATTCTGTCAATGCTATGAATGATTTCAATGATATTTTTGTTCATACTGATTTGATGGAAATGGAGCTTAAAGGGGCTTTCTATACTTGGGACAACAGACAAAAAGGAGATAATCTCATTCTGTCTAAGATTGATAGGGTGCTGTTTAACGGGGAGTTCAACAAGGTGTTCAAAGATAAGTGGGGTGACATCCAAAGTACGATCTATAGTGATCATAGGCAGGTGGTTGTGAGACTTGGCAGGAGTCTCAAAAAAAGAAGGGGGTACTTCAAATTCATCAATGCTTGGACTGAACATCCGGATTTCAAAAATGTTGTTAAAGAAGCTTGGTGTATTAAAGTTGATGGTTGCCCTATGTTCAGAATCGTCAAGAAGTTGAAGAATGTCAAAAATAAGTTGATCAAGTGGAATAAAGATGTGTTTGGTAATATCCCTGATCGTACTAAAGTCATGGAGTTTGAAGCAACTGAAGCAGCTAAAGCTGCTGACCTGGACCCTGATAATCTGTGTTTGAGGGAGCATGCTAATGAGAAAAGGGAGCAAGCTTTGAAAGCTGCTGAGTTAGAAGAATCTTTTGCTAAACAGGTATCCAGGGTCAACTGGCTTAAACTGGGTGATAAAAACACCAATTTTTTCTACAATAGTATCAAAACCAGGGCTTCCAGAAACCATATTCGTTGTATGAACTTAAATGGGGAGATGAGGTATGAGGAGGATGAGATATCTGAGCATATTCATAGTTATTATAATGATATTTTCAATAAGTACTCCACTGATGATGATGATACTCCTTGGGATGAGAATTGGAAGTTCCCTTCTATTCCTGATGATCATTTTGAGATGTTAAGAAGCTTTGTTACCAAGGAGGAAGTGGAAAGAGTCATTAAAGAGGCTGATGGGGATCGTGCTCCTGGCCCTGATGGGTTGAACGGGCATTTCTTCAAGAACACCTGGGATATCATTGGTTCAGAAGTTACCCTGGCTGTTCAGAATTTCTTTAGTAGCAACAGAATGCTAAAAGAAATCAATAAAGCCTATATATCTCTTATTCCTAAAGTGCCTGAGGCCAGCTGCATTAAGGATTGGAGGCTGATTGCCCTTTGTAACTTCTTATATAAGATCATTTCTAAAATTCTTTCTAACAGACTTCAGGTGGTGCTTCCTACTCTTATTAGTCAAAATCAAGTGGCCTTTATTAAAGGGCGCAATATTGCTGATGCTCTCCTTCTGTCTAATGAGTTAGTCAGTGACTTCAACAGAATGAATGGGAATGATAAGATCTGTATCAAAGCTGATCTCACTAAGGCCTATGACTCTATAAGGTGGTCTTTTCTTTTTAAAGTTTTAAAGAAGATGAACTTCCCGTCCTGCTGGATTGAGTGGATTCACACCATCTTCTCCTCGACTAGTTTGCATGTGTTGATTAATGGATCTCCCTCCCAGGTGATTTATCCCTCTAATGGTATCAGGCAAGGGGACCCTCTTGCTCCTTCCTTGTTTGTTATTGCTATGGAAGGTTTCACTGCCATGATGAATAAAGCTGTGGAGGATGGAATCATAAATCCGATTAAAGCTGGAAATACTTGCATCTCTCACATCTTATTTGCGGATGATGTTATGATTTTCACTAAAGGAGATGAGAAGAATGATGTTCATATTAGGAATCTTATGGATTTCTTTGGTAAGGCTTCAGGCCTGATTATGAATACTGATAAGAGCAATGTGTTTTGTAGCAAACGTGTGGATTCTGACAGGGTTTCTTCTGTCCTTAACATTGATAAAGGTTGCTTTCCTATGAGATATTTGGGGCTTCCCTTGTTCTGTGGTAAGCTTAAAAGCTCGTTTTGTTTACCTCTTATTGACAAGATCAGAAGGAAGTTGGAGAATTGGAAGATGAAGTCTCTATCCTTTGGAGGTAGAGTGGAGCTTGTGATATCCACACTGAGTGCGCTCCACTTATTCTGGTCTTCGACTTTTCCTCTTCCCATGGACATTATGAAGCAAATCAATTCTATCTGCAGGAATTTTGTGTGGGGTGGTCCAAGTATGGATAAGAAGATGCATCTTGTTAAATGGAGCCTTGTTTGTAGACCCAAAAAGGAGGGGGGTTTGGGTATTAGAAGAGTGGAGGACACTAACAGGGCGGGTCTGTTTATGAGGGCCTGGAATGTGGCGTCTAAAAAGGACACTTTATGGGTTAAATGGCTTAATGAGAAGTACATGTCTAAAGATACTTTCTGGTCTTGTGGTATGAAGAGCAACTGCTCCTGGATGTGGAGGCATATCCTTGATCAAAGAAGTTATTTGCTACCTCTGATTAAGATCACTATTGGTGATGGTTGCAGCTTGAGAATCTGGAAGGATCCTTGGATACCTGGTAACAAATTCCTCAGTGATTGTATTGATAAGAAGAATATCATGAGGATTGGTTTCAGTAGCTTTGGTTTGCTCAGTAACATTATTAAAGATGGTAATTGGTCTGTGCCGGACAAAAGAAGATTCAATGAGCTTAACAATTTTCTTGCTGAGTCTAACATTAAGCTTCATTCTGAAGATAGCTTATCTGTTAATGGTAAAGCTTCCATTAGAATTAAAGAGGCATGGGATATTATCAGGTATAAGAATCCCACTCCTTTCTGGACTAGATGGCTCTGGAGATTTGATCATCCGAGGAATATGGTTATGACTGTTTGGAAGCTTTTCCTGGACAAGCTTCCTACTGTTGATCATCTTCAAAGCTGCGGGCTACAGATGGTTTCTAGATGCAATTTATGTGAGGATAGCACTGAATCTAGTAAGCATCTTTTCTTTGATTGTTCGTTTGCTAAAGACCTTTGGAGAGAAGTGAAGGAGAGTTGCTGCATTGGAGTTATTCCTAGGAAGCTGGACGATTGTGTTCTGAATATTTCTAAAAAGCATCAGCTGGGAACCTTGGCGGCTATTCATGCTATATGGATGGAGAGAAACAACAAAGTCTTTAGAGACAGAAATAAAGACATTGCTAGTTGCTGCAGATATGTCAAAGACATTGTTTCTTTGTACAGATAGATAGAACAGATAGATAGTTGTTTTTTCTCTCTGTTTCTTGTTTTCTTCCTGATGTATAGGTTTTGTCTGCCTATATATCTGAACTTTGTACATTTCTTTTTGGTTCAATAAAAGGAGTAGGGGCTTTCTGAGCAAAAAAAAAATATGAATGAAGATGCAATCAAGAGATGGAGGAAGATGTGGGATATGAAATGGACATCAAAACTCAAAACACTTTTTTATGAATAGCCTCCGTGGGTTGGCTACTAGGAATAGATTAATGGAAAGACACATCATCCATGACAATATGTGTCCACTCTGTGAGGAGGGTTGGGAAACCATAATGCATATGCCCATAACCTGCAAAGAGATAAGGCCAGTCTAGGACACAGTTGGAATTACAATGCAATTTGAGATGTACCATACAAATACTTCCACACTTCAGCAGCTAGATCATGGACAAGCTTACAATACAATAGTTTGAAAGTATATTTATGAGGTATCGGGAAAGCTAGACATGACTGAGTGAACGTATTTTCAACCCCGAACCAAATAAATCAAATGACTTACTTCCATATTATCTCCATCTCATTGATGAGTTCAACAAATATAATCATGTTTTTTTCTTGCCAGCCACATTCAGCAGTGAGGAAGTAGGGATTTGTGGGTGAGACTGCATGTGATCAAGTAATAATTAATGTAAATGCTTCATGGCTAGGGGGCACTCCTACCAGTCTTGGCTTTGTAGCTCGATATGACAAGGGATCATTGTTGGTTACCAGAGAGAAGAGCATCTCCTACCTGCAAATCCTAATGTTGCAGAGGTTGGAGATACATGATGGGTGGTGCAAGATGTGGTATATGTGGGAATCCAAAGGTTGGTGTTTGAGCTGAATCCAATGCATATTATTAGTTAATAAGGGAGAAGAAAGAGGGTTCTTGGGTATGTTTTCTCATGATATTTGTGATCTTTGGGGTAAGTTTATGAATATTTCATTTATGCATGTAAAGAGGGCAGGTAGTAGGTTAATACATTTAATTACAAAAGGTTCTATACCCAAAACCCAAAAATGTAAGGGTCATTTCCCTATTCTAGTTATTGAGCAAGAAGGTCAAGATGCCTCTTGATTAATGAAATATTCTCCCCCTTTCAAAAATATGCATATATGGTTCTACATACTTATACACAAATATAAGTGTCATTGTTGCCTAATAATAAAATATGAACATTAAAACTAGAGAAAGTTGCTTGAATATTGAGATCGAATACTAAAACTATTCAATTTTAAAAATAACACCTTTCTTCTTCTAACTATGGGTGGATCAAAGGATTCTTGGGATTTTCACCTCTCATCTAACCTTTAAGTAGCTCCATACCAATGGAACTAAGTGTGTCCAAGCTAGATACTTAGATATCACACATAGGAGAGGGATAGAGAATAGATATATTGGAACATAGGTATCTAGTTATGGATCTACTAGTTGGACCTAGGAGCAATCCCAATATAATTACATATAAGCCATTTCCCCCTGAAATTAGGTGCTTTCAAGAACAAACTACATGAATGAGTTAGAAGTAGAAGATAATTATTATCAAATGAAATCATAGATATTACATATTATTTTCCCCCAACATGGTATCAAAGTCATATTTTTAGCCCCAACAACCCACCCAAGAATCTTAGGTATTCATAGCACAAAAATGGGTGAAAGAAGAAGTAGTATAAGAGTAGCACTCCATTGAATCTTGGTGAAGATTCTTCCTTCTTCACCTCCAACTATAATAGCACGTCCTCCTTCCTCCTTAAAGGATGGAAAGCATGTAAATACATATGGAAGTGGCCAAAACTCTAGAAAGCTAGGGTTTTGAGGTTGAAGATGGTGGAAATGGAGTGGGAGTAGATGGGAGAATGTATGTGGCTCAATGAATGCTAGGGTAGATGGAAATAAGTGGTAGCCCTTCCTCTCAGCCACCACCAAGGTTTATATAGTGGCTTGGGAAGGATAGGGTTAAGTGGGGCAGAACATAGTTGTTAGGGCACCATAATCATGGTCTATGGAATGGATGATGGTCGTGGTGGAGTGGAATATGCAAGGTGGAATGGGTGAGCTGGTCTTTTTTTTTAGGTTTTGGGTGTTTGGGTCGCATGGCTGTGGTGTTGTTAGAGGGTGGCACGGGTGTGGTAGGTTCCATGGTCGTTCTGGAGGATATAGGACTTGTTTGTTTCTTTAATTCTAATCATTTCTAGAACTTTACACCATGACCATTTTGGCTGGCACGGTTGTAGTGGATTTTGCATAACACAGCTATTTTTTTGTCCATGGTTGTGGTGGATAACTTGTGTATCTATTCAATTCCTTAGGTTTTCCCTATGATTTGGAGCATTGTACCACAACCTTAACCATGTAGCATGTGCCATTTTAGGTTTTTTTGTGTAATTCATCTCCAAAGTATTTTGTCATGCTTCTCTTTTCTTTGAATTAATCCTTGACCACATGTAGTAGGTTAGGGGATGATTTGGGGCTTATATAAGGGTATAGAGTCTCTAGAATCCTCCTTTCTATATCTCTTCCATTCCATGTGTGGTTCAAGTACCTGAAAAACATGCAAAGAATGGCCATACATGTATTTGATAGTAATACACTTATTGAGGGAAATAACATGCATTCCATGATGTTTAGATATGATTAAAGTGAAAATTGGCACAAGATGAAGCCCTAAACTAGGGTTTTATTTCCATCCCAAACATAGAACAAACTTGTTCTCAAGTATACTCCAACTTAATCTCATTTTCACATCTTTCAATTGAACGTGGAAGAATGCAATCAACATACGGTTTGTTGTCCAAATAGAGTATACATGTGGAATTAGAGTTCACATGTGCAATCATTATAATGTTAATCTTTGGTTCTTTCTATAGTTGATAATTGATTAGTCTAGTACTTTCCTTGCTCTTTTGCCTATATTGATAGTGTAGTGTCTCTTTTATCTGGTTAGGCTAGTTGCCATCTCTTTTTTATATAAAAATTGGTAATTCATTCATCTCGTTTCCAAGGGATTTGAACTTGTTACCTCACGGTCATACAACATCAACTTTACCATACGGGTGCCACAACATTGGTGCTAGTTGCCATATCTTATTTAACAGTTAGGATTACTATGTTAGTTTTGTATCTAGTGTTAGTTCCTTCTTGATTTCCTTAGAATAATTGCTCCTTTCTTGCCTAGTTTCCTTGCTTTGCTAATTAGAACTAAGTTGTCAAGGGTTAAAGTAGGTTTGCTTTTAGCATTTTCTTAATTTTTCTTTCTCAAACTAGTGTAATTGACAAAACCAATATTAAACCCTTAAAACCCTAGTCTCTACATTAAGAACCTAGACCAAATGAACTAAGCTCTAGTGCCCCCTCTCTCCCTTAGGTTTGACCCCGACTTACCATTCTCTATACTACTCCTGATGTAATGAACTCGCGTGTGAGGCCTTGACGTACCACATAGTGAGATTAGTCAAATCAAAGCGCAAAATTGATACTAATTATCTAGGCTACCATAAAATATAGGAAAATAAAACTGATTCTACATAAGAACAAAAGTTGTAACTTATTACATCTAAGTCCATAAAACCACATGTAACATATCTTATGTTAAAAGATTATTGCATAGCATTGTTCACTGGCTCACTGGGAACCACTGTTACAAGAGGTAACATGTTACATATACATGTCATAGCTGTACAACAAGGGCATAGAGCCAAAAACATCATCATGATATACAACATTTACAAAACACTCACAAGTACCTGAGAGTACAGGGACAAAACATAGGACTCTACTAAAAAAACTAGTAGCATGTCCAACCTTCAAACGCTACTACTACTATTTATGCTCAGCCTCAACCGTGCAATCTTAACCTCATCATGCACAACCACCTAAAAGATGTAGACACCAACGGGGTGAGACCAAATGTCCCAGCAAGAGATATAACTCTCCACCAACTTATATAATAAGCACATCTAAACTAAAGAAGATAGATAACATACTAATCAGATTGAGTAGATTCAGCTAAATGATATGCATTAAATTGATAATACAGATTAAGCAAACTAGGAAGTTACCATTGATCAGTGGAACAATTAAAATTTAAGAAGGAATATGAAGAACATGTATAAAATTTGATTTCTCTTACCGCATTATAATTCAAGAAATCAATATAAACGTAGGGCAAAGGGTCAACCAATGTAGAGCATATTTTGACCCTAAAAAATATACTACATTGATGCATTATGTCTTTTATTTATGTCATGAGGATTTGAGTCATACCACTCAAATCCAACCGACCATTGCTAAGTCAAAATCAATAACATACAAGATCAATGGAAGATCTGGAATCCACAATATTCTCCATCACTACTTAGTTAGTTTGAGTGTGCAACTCAGTGACATATAGTCAAACTACAAAAGACAACTACTTATAGTCAAAGCTATAGTCCTATAAAGTTAGAAGCTCATAGTCAAAGCCATGGCCCTGTAAAGACACAACTCATAGTTAGAGATATGGTCCTGTAAAACACCTAGCCCACCTTGGTATAGGCACAACGCTAGAAACCAGGGTATATAACCCAATCACTGGGGTACAACCACAGTTGTTCTCTATCACATAATATCACATGCTCATCACCAGACCCAACCATAGTCGTTCTCAAAACACTTGGAATCAAGATGTCAAGGACACATAGTCACTTGCACCTCGCATACTCAATAGTATGCACTCCATGTTTCCTTTGGGAATACCTATTTCATCATCCAACAAAGTACTGACCCTAAAGATAGATCTATGACACATGGCAGCTACATGATTAGGGTTTCACTTGATTAGCTAAGCCCATTGTGTCTTTTAGCATCAATCAAGTTACAATGTATAAATTCTAAACAAACTCTTCAAATATAAGGGCATGATACAACTTCATAAGATATAAAACATATAAGGTACAAATTTGTCACACTGTTACTTGATTTCATTTCCATTCGAGGCTATCAGCATATCACATAGCCATACAAAGCTATCAAACAAATGCATTGCCATGGAATATCAATCCCTCATCACAACACTAGAGGATAACACCTCACACTAGGAATTAAGCCTCTGACAGATCTTCAGACCCATCACATCAACATGCCTCATCAGGCTCATAGCCATCACCCTGTGTCACATGATTACCACCATAACATTCACTACTACAGAAATGGCTTATAAAGTCACTTTTACAGGTGTTGGTTGCATAAATAAACCGACACTGAAACTATACAGTGTCGGTTGATAACATAAACCGACATCCAATCTATGAAGGGTGCCCAGACACAGGTACTGTTTCTATTCAGTGTCGGTTACTTAATAAAAAACCGACACCTAAAATTAACCGCCAAATCAAAAATTTCCAGCGGAAAAAATTACCTCCAAAATTTAACCTATGGCGTCGGTTGATAAATAATAAACCGACGACTAAAGGTTATTCGTGAGACAGAAATTGGGCACATTTTGGTCGTCGGTTTAACCTCAATGACCGACGCTTATGAGTTTTCCCGCACTGTCCGCGGGGAATTTTTCACACCCTTTAAGCGTTGGTTGTCAGAAAACACCGACGACTATGGTCATTAATCGAGAACAATTTTTAATCGGCATATGTATTTAGACGTCGGTTATTTTTTAGTTACAACCGACAACTATAGTTGAGAATAGGTGTCAGTTTTTGTGGAGAACCGACACTGTTAATTTTATGTGTCGGTTTATTTGAATAACCGACGCCTATGGTACAGTTAATAGCCCCGCGAATCAGATCTCTTTTCCCCATTGTCTTTGTTTCATTGTGACTCTTCTAGGTCTGGCGATTCTGCTCCCCGCCATCGCCGCCGTCGTTGCCTTGGCCTCCGTTGCACACCCACGCCGCCAGCACTCCTGGTCGACGCCCTCACCACCGCTCATGTTGCTCTCCCTTCCGCCGCCCCCGCCGGTGGCTGCTGTCCTCTCCTCGCCGCCCTCGTCGCCGGCGTCGGCTGCCAACTGCTGCTAGATCTTGCTCCGACCGTTGCTCTCCTCTGCCCTCAACGTATGCACGCCCAGCCTTCTTCCTTCTTCCTCTGCTCCGGTGGCTGCTTGGGCGGTGCCAAGGCACGCCGAGGCTGCTGCTGGGCATTTTTTATTTTTTTTAAGTTATTTACTTATTTGTGTTTATTTATGTACTGATTTTGTTATGATTTAATCATCTACTTAATGAAATTTATTTATCAACTGATTTAACTATATTGTTCAATTGATCTGTATGTATTCATCTAATGTTTGTATTTATTTATGTACTGATTCAACAATTAATTGATCATCATCTACTGATTTATATTAGTTTATCAATAGATTTGTATTTATTCATCTACTTATTTGTATTTTTTTGTCTACTGTTTTTATTTAGTTATCTAATCATTTGAATTTATTTGTGTACTACTTTTGAAATTATATAATCATCTAGTGATGTAACTTTATAGTGATGTAACTTCATCACAAGCTCATTATGAACCATTAGATCTGGATCTTAATTAGGGTATCTCTACCGTCCTAACTATGAAATTGGTAACTTGTTTCATTGTTGAGTATATTGAGAATCCTAATCACCCTTCTTGCTTAATGATGAACTGTAATGCACATGTGACATGCTTGGAATGTAAATGATGAACTTTTCCCTAAATTGCCAATCATGCTTTTAAAGACATCAATAATCACCCTAACTTGAAGAACTAGGATTTTAGGTATAAGAATGACAACACATGTATTTGTTGACCTAGAAACCCATCCAAGATTTACTCATTAGGAGTAAATCTTGGATAGTCCCCGGTTTGGGACTGTTCTTGAACACCTGATCTCTCTTAGGATGTAAGCGTATAATGTGTATTGGGTTTTTGAGAAAATTTCGGCAGCATTTCCCCGTTTGTTCTCTAAGTACATATGTAAGTACATATGTACTTAGAGAACAGTGGGGAAATGCTGCCGAAATTTTCTTGAAAACCCAATACGCATTATACACTTACTAGTGAGATTAGGTGTTCAAGAATGGGATAGGTGGTACACATTTATTATATATAAGAATGACATCACATGTATTTGTTAACCCTAGACCCTAATCTTGTTGTAATGTATATTTGATTTCTCTTTGATCATAGAATGGATAGATCATGGATGTCCATTCGCAATCGCTGCACCCCAGAGTTTATTTCTGGTCTTGACCAGTTTATTAGATTTGCCGAGGAACATAGGAAACAACCAGGAGATAGGTTCTATTGTCCATGTAGGCATTGCGGTAACAACTTGAAAGTCAGCACTGGTGACGAAATCAAAAGTCATGTCATGTGCAACGGGATTAAATTGAATTCAAAATATGGATACATAATGAAAATGGCATTATTCCGGTGAGAAATATTTCATTTTCATATATGTTAACATATGTTATTACATTACTATTTAATTATGCAATGTACTGTGTTACATTAACATGTAGGGGTTTACATGAGTTCAAAAAGGCTGGAGGAAAGGTCCCCATGAAAAAGAACCAGCCAATAATTTGGAAGAACGTGAAAGTAAGTTCCCGACTGTAATATATGTATATATTATTTATGTGAACAATGCTTAATTAGTTGTATTTTTTAATATTTTGTATGTTTGAATTTATAGTGTGCTACACAAGACAATGGATGGGCATGTGGATACTATGTGATGTGATTTATGTACATGATTATCAAATATGTCACAGTGGACATCGATATTATTCCTAAGGTATTATATAGTCTCATTAGATAATATGAAATATATTAATCTTATTTATAGCTCATTAATTATATATATACATCATTCTCTTTACAGGTGTTTACAACTGACCACACTACAGGAAATGCCTTACCAGATGTACATGCTCCCTATACGACGGGAGAATTAAATGAAGTAAGAGAAGAATGGGCAACAACCATACAAGTAGTGGGGGTTTTAACATATAATTGGGATTTTGATAGCGAATAATGACTAAAGAATGATATTTTGTAAATGAATTTCTGAATTATAATATATGTGTGAATGTTTCTACATGTCTGGATGTTTCTACATGTGTCTGAGTGAAAATGAATGAAACTGTTGGTTGCTATATGAATGTTTCTACATGTGTGAATGTGAAAATGAATGGAACTACAGATTGCTAGCTACATGAATGTTTCTAAATGTGTGAAAATCAAATGGAACTGCAGGTTGCATTGCTAAATGTGTGAATAATTTTGTTATTAATTTTGCAGGTTTGTGGCCTGTTGTTGGCTGATATCAATGGATGTCGTAAAACCTGCAGTTCATAACTGAACTGCAGGTTTCTCATCCTGCGACTAGCCATACAGCAGGTCTGCAGACTGACAGAAAAAAAACAAAAAATAGGCGTCGGTTATTTGTATAAAACCGACGCCACATAGTTACAGTGTCAGTTTCTACTCGTAACTGGCGTCTATTTCCTTAACACCACGGTCGTGCTTGCCAGCACGGCTGTGGCAGCGGACCAGACATCACGGCCGTGCTGTCCAGCATGGCTGTGTTGGGAGTGCACGGCCGTGGCAGCGGACTAGACACCACGGCCGTGCTGGCCAGCATGGCCGTGTTGGGAGTGATATGACGCCGGTTTCTTATCTAATAACCAACGCTGATAGTGCCCAAGATGGCACCCTTCTGTGGCGCGAAGGTATATGACGTCGGTTTCTTATCTAATAACTGACGCCTATAGTGCCCTGCTGGCGCGTTTTCGGTGGTGCGTGAAGGGTTTTGGCGTCGGTTTCTTAACCGATGCGTAACAGTTGGGCTTTTAGCGTCGCCCACATAGGTGTCACTTAGAAACCGACACTAAAGGTCGGTTATGTACTAGTGATTGACAAGCTATGACATTCATTCAACATGTAATGTTAGATTTATACAAGTAGGAGCGAGAAAATATAATCACATGCCATACATTGAGGCAAAATCAACAAGCATAGAACACCCTACAATTAGGGTTAGGTTTTTTTATAGCCAATTAGGGTTTTCATATTAATATCTGACCACTAAACCTGAATTATACCATCTCCCACTTTCTTGGAACACATTAGGGTCAAGAAACATGATTGATTAATCACATCAAATAGCTCTAGGAAAGAACCATCATTTACATGTACATGTGTATCAACCTTACCATGTTACACATATTTAGTGACCTTACCCTCATGTAGGTGTGTCGACCATTCTAGGTGACACCATGTAGTGATAGTTTAAGGTTAGGTTAGGGTAACTACTATCATTATAGGCATCACCATGTGTAGCGACCGTTACACATCATCACCCATGCCTTAACCAAACCAAAACTGAACCAAGTTCATGTTCATGTTGTGACTGACACATTAACATCCAAGAGTAACGACCATCAAACCAGCACATATGTTGAGACCGATAAAAACACACAAGGTGTAATGACAAACATCAGAGATCAATCGTTGCGACCAATAAAGGAGTAATGGCCAAACCCAAGAAAAATGGGTTCAATGCCCGTTACACATCACTAAAACACATGTGTCGACCGCGACAAGCCAACCAAGGTGTCGACCATCCAAACGCATGAAGCATACAAGAGCTTGTCAACCAAAAACACCAAGGGGAAGAAGATGCATGACCGAAACAGGTGCTAAACACCAAGAACACCAAGTGACACCAAGACCAACTCTCATGAAAGCATGAACATCCATACCTAAAAATGATCACCTTCATGAACATCCAAGAAACAAAACTAGGAGAGAGAAGACCAAGATTCAACTTCAAGAAAAGTCGATCCAAAAACTCAAGAAAAACATAAGGGTTGAACCATATCATGGGGATACGACCAAGAATCATGGTGAATGCATGAACATAACCTCATTATCACCTTACAATCAAGTACATGAAATTAGGGTCTAAGAAATAGATTAATCTACATGAGAATACCATAAAGTCATAAACCCTAGATTGTGATTGATTCATCTAGCACATTATCATCAAGTTTTAGAGAATAAAATAGTAACATGCAAGCATATTTATGATGCAAATAATAGAAGAGGGAAGAGATTTTTATAACCCATCTAATGGAGAGATCCAAACCACAAGCTCCAAGATAGTGGAAGAAGCTCCAACCAAGACCAACACTTCAGTAAAAAGATCCAAAGAGAAGAACACCATGGTCAAAGAAGGGCTCATGAAAGAGGTGGAGAAATTCTAGGCTGAACCAAAGAAGAAAGGAGAAAGAGAAGAAAACTCCCCCCCCCACTTGGGTACCACCATGTCAAACATAGTCACCGACCCTTGTGAAGAAAGTTTCTCTCAAGATGATCACCATGGTAGAACCGTAGTCTCATGGCCGAGAAGGAATAGGAAGAGGTAGGGTAGAGAACCAAAAAATGAGATCAATGTTTCAAATCTACTTACCAAGGAAAAAGATAACCAAAACTCACCACAATAAGGATGATCAAGCTCAAGAACACCACTTGCAAAGGTGGTTGGCCACAAAAGCACCAAGATCATCACCCTCAAGCTCCACTAAGCTTCATGGTCGGCCAAGCAAGAAAGGAGAAGGAAAGAGAGCTAAAAGGGTTTCTTGCATGTAAAAAGAGAGAGCATATATACATGTGGGTAGGAAGGAGGTGGAAGGTTATGAGGTGTCAGCACAAGAGAGAACCAAAAGGACACTTGTCCACCATGAAAACAACTATTCAACCACTAAACACATGCATGCAACAAAGGGTGATACAACCAAGGTGGGGCATCGACCACCTTCCATACAAACTCAACTTGGTTGCAACAAACTCACCCAAATAAGGTGTGTTGGTCAAAACACACTCAAGACACACCAAAATGGTCAAAACATAGGTCGTAATACCCAACCAAGCTCAACATGGTCGACACTATGCTCCACTAAGAAAAACCTTGGAAACCCTAGCACCACCATAGGATGCCACATCATCAACCATGGCCCAAGCAAGATGCCCCATAGAGTCACCTTCTCCCTCATGATGCTAAGGTGCAAGAAACATACTCTACATGTGACAAATTGAAAGATAACCCTCAACTTGAGTAAATTGTAACTTGGTCCAAAACAAAGATACATAGCTCAAACACCATCTGAACATGACCAAACTGAAAACACAAAATTGTCCCATGTTATTAAATCAAATCAAAGTATTAGATTAGGGTTCAAACCTCTCATTAAGCAAAGAAACCACATTCAAGAACTAAGATTGGTCAGGGGCCTTACATTGCATATTTGTTAAGAGTGTGTCCACATTGGGTTTTATAAATATCAAAAGACCCAAGTGTGTTTCTACAGTGAGTTTAGACACTTCAATCGGCACACATCAAGCTTTCTAGCACCGTTGTTGTGCATATTGGCATTGGGTTTAGCTAGTTTATTTAGCTTTGACCTTTTCTATTGACCTCACCATTTCTATTCATTGTTCTTTGAGTTACTTTTTACATATTGGTTTTCTAACTAGTCTCCTTTTTTTTGGTTGTGCCTTTGGTAGGTGATACTTAGTGCATGTTTTGATGTCCATGTCTCTCTCTTTCTCTATTAACTCCTTTGTTTAGCATTTGAAAAGAGGGATGTGTATGTGAAGTAAACAGCACAACTAACACTTGGAGGTTGAAATGGCAGACAAAGACATATACAATGAGGATGTACTTGAGCCGCCACTTCCAACACCAATCCACAAGCTGATTCATCACTATTTCATGCCTAGAAATTAAAATCACCTATGAGGCTGAAATGGAAGACAGAAACATATACAATGAGGATGGACTTAAGCCACCCCTTCCACCACCAATCCACAAGCTGATCCATCACTACTTCATGCCTAGAAATTACAATCACCTATTGCTACTATAGTTGATCAAATGCCAGTGCAGAAGTTCTCAATTCCACCAACTCTTCTTGGGATTCTCCCCACCTTCTACAACTTTGAAAAATGAAAATCCATGTAAGCACATAGATGCCTTTCTAGAGACTTTCTCTACCTTTAGGACTCATGTAGCCACTGATGAATCCATTTAGATCATCTTTTTCTCCTTCTCTCTCAAGGATAACACAAATGAGTGGTATTCATCAAAAATAGAGAGAAGGTTATACCTTATTTCATCCATGAAGAATGACATTTTTTAAAAGTTATACCTATTTCTAAGCTTACACGGATGAGAAGGTATGCCACTTATTTCATCTAGAAGGAGAATGAGTAGTTCCATAATGCATGGGAAAGGCTTCAAAAGTTGCTAAGAGAATGTCCCCATCATGAGGTGCCTATAGGCAACTGGTTCAATCCTTCTACATCGGGTGTCTGAGATGGGTAATATATTCGTGGACTTGTCTTCTAGTGGTTCTTTCATTTCCAAGACACCAAAAGAATCATGTCTATCTTTTGAACACTTGGTTGAAAATTCAAGACCAGTCTCTAGTAAGGACAACCTTGTGATAGAAACATGAGAGCCACACCTTGTGCTAAGGATGATACAAACTTTGAAATGATTAAAATATTGGCTGACGTGATGAATCAAATGAAGACACATGTGGGAGGATTTTCAAGCCAATGTGCTCATTCCATAGAGACTCTTAGTGAAGAACTACAACTATTCAATCCTATGGTAACCAAAACAACCAAGGACCATGTCCAACTCTTACATGTCAGTATGGAGAAATCATCCCAAGGAGAAGAAGGAGTACGATAGACAAGGAAACACCAAGGACAATGGTACAAATCTAAGTTTGAAGAAGAAGTCAATAGAAGATTGAGAAGTCTAGATGAAGTTAAGAAAGATGTGTCCTACCATTGATAAAAGATTAGTCATCTTGAGTAAAGGTTGGATCAGATTTCTTTATCACTTGCACGCCGTGAGGAGGGGAGACTTCCTTCCCAAACCACTTTTAATTAAAACAATGCTAATGAACCAATGGGTGCTCCTCAAGGCACCTATATTCCACCATAACGACAAGGGTCAACCTTGCAACGGTACCAAGATCCTCCTAACCCATATTCTCCTCCACCTTCACAACCTCCACACAAACTCCAATACTCTCTTCAACCACCACCTCAATATCCACCACCACTATAATGTCAACCTCCTCCACAACAACCACCATAACCATAATACATTCTGCACATCCTTAACCCGCCAAACTAGATATCACCACCTCAAACTCCCTTTTCTTCTCAGAGCAAGTGAAGGTTGTGAAAGTGAAAAAAATCTTGAAAAGTCAATAAATAAACCAATCGATGGTCCTGTGAGTGAAGCTAGAGATGATATAGTGGTGTATGGAAGTGATATTATGATGGGTGACCAAGGTGATATTGTGATAATGAATGATGACAGTGTGATTTTCATATCACTGATTGATGATTCCATTGATTTTGACATGGAAGGTACACAACTAGCTCTGTTCACCGATGCACTAGAAGAATATTCCACTTCCAAAAGAAAGTAAAGGCACACCAAAAATGTGACACCCCAACGAGCCGCAAAGTGAGATTACTCAAAACAAAGCACAAAATTAGTAGTAAACATCCAGGTTATAAAAAAATACAGGAAATTAAAACCAATTCCACATGAGCACAAAAGTTGAAACTTATTACATATGAGTCAACAAAATCCACATGTATTACATATCTCAAGACAAAAGATTACTACATATCAGTATTCATTGGCTCACTAGGCACATCTTGTTACAAGAGGTTACCCATTCATATACATACATGCCATATTTGTACAACTAGGAACGTAGCCAAAAGCATCGTCACGATATACAACATCTACAAAACACCCCAAGGACCTAAGAGTATAGGGATGACACATAGGACTCTACTACAAAACACTAACATCATGTTTAACCTTCAAACAACTACTGCTCCTCTTGCTACTCAGCCTCAACCACATAATCTCTACCTTGTCGTGCACGGCCACCTAAAAGATATGGAAACCCAAAGGGTGAGATCAAAAGTCCCAACGAGAGATATAGCTCTCTGCCAACGTCTATAATAAGCACATGTAAACTAAAGAAGAAAGATGACATACTTATCAGGTTGAGCAGATTCAGCTCAACAATACATATTAAATTGATGATACAAATTATGCAAACTAGGAAGTTACCACTAATCAGTAAAACAATTAAACTTTAAGAAGGAATATGAAGAGCATGTATAATAGTTGATTTCTCTTACCACATTATAACACAAGAAATCAATACAAAGGTGTGGCAAAGGGTCGACCAATGTGAAGCTTATTTGACCCTAAAAAATATATTACATGGTTGTATTATGTTTTTTATTAATGCCCTAACGATTTGAGTCATACCACTAAAATCCAACCGACCACAACTAAGTTGAAATTGGTGCCATACAAGATCAATGGAAGAGTCGAAATCCATGATCTTGTCCTACACTACTAAGTAAGTTTGAGTTACACTACAATGACATGTAGTCAAACTACAAAAGACAACACCTTATAGTCAAAGCTACAATCCTATAAAGACAACAACTCATAGTCAAAGCCATGGACCTGTAAAGAATCTAGCCCACCTTGGTACATGCATGGTTCTAGAAACTAGGGTATATAACACAATCACTGAGGTACAACCACATTTGTCCTCTATCACATGATATCACATGCTCATTATTAAGACCCGACTGTATTCGTTCTCAAAACACTTGGAATCAAGATGTCAATGACACCTAGTTACTTGTACCTCACATATTCAACAATATGTACTTCGGGTTTCCCTTGGGAATACCCATTTCACCATCCAGCAAAGTACTAATGTAGAAGATGGATATATGGCACATGGAAACTACATGATTAGGGTTTCACTTGATTAGTTAAGCCAATTATGTGTCTTTTAGAATCAATCAAGTTACAACATATAAACCCTAAAAAAACTCTACAAAGATAAGGGCATGATACAACTCCAAAAGATATAGAACATATAAGATACAAATGTGTCACACTATCACTTGATGTCACTACCATTTGAGGCTATCAACATATCACACAACCATACAAGGCTATCAGTACAATGCATTGCCATGGAATATCAATCCCTCATCACAACACTGGAGGATAACACCTTATACTAGGATTTAAGCCTCTGACAGATCATGAGACCCATCACATCAACATGCCTCATCAGGTTCATAGCCATCACCCTATGTCATATGATACCACCATAGCATTCACAAGCTATGACATTCATTCAACCTACAAGGTTAGATTTGCACAAGTAGGAGAGAGAAAATATAATCACATGATATATATTAAGGCAAAATTAACAAGCATAGCACACCCTAGAATCAGAGCATTACACGACGAACTTTGTGACGCGGGAGCCCAACAGTCACGTCTGCTAGGGCGATCCCGAGGGCGATCGCGCCCCAGCGACGCCGACTCCTCCGGGATTGGCACTCCGCCGCCCGGGGACCACCTTCCTCTTCCTCCGGTCAGGCACTCCGCCCACTGGAGTCCACCAAACATCTTCACCCCACCTCCCTTTCGAGTTATCCGCGGATATGAGCATCCTATGCGGATCGATGGAGATCCCCACGACGGCGCCGACCATCACCCGTTTCCTCCAACACCCTCCTTCTCAGCATGGGATGAGAGCTCAACGGGTTGTTGCCCAGCGGCGTGCGGAGTCAGAAACCTCCGTCGTCGACATGGACACGGTCATCCCTGACATCAGTAATTTGTTGCAACTTGACGCTGAAGGTCAGATACCAACATCTTCCCCGCCTAGAGAAGGACGAGCGGACAACCCCAGTGCAACGCTTACCCACAGAGTAGCTCATGCGGCAAACCCTCAAACCCTAATTGTCAGGGGAGAGGTTACGGGAGAAGGCCATCGGTCTCCGGGTGAAACGTCTCGCCTTCCTCCCTTGCTCCCTACCCCTCCTTTGCCTCCACGTCCTACCGGCCCCCTTGCCTTTTCACAGATGCGCCCGCGTCGATAGAACCCTATCTTCGGTATTCCTCTCAATACATGTTATCGCTGCATGGAACAGGGGCATTGGCAATCCCAATGCAAAGCTCCTAAGGTCTGCTATATCTGTCGTCGCCCCGGACATACTTTCAGGAGATGCAAGGCCAAACAACATGCTCCCACGGAGGTTCCTAATATCTCCTCAAGGGTGGATTTCCCCCCTGACTCCCTCCATCCCTACCCGAGGAGCACCGATGCACTTTCCTAAGCGCATATCGGTCGAGCTTGATCCCTCTGATCCTGATAGAATCGACCGCATCGCTTCCCTGGCCTGCGCTATCGAGATCTCCTGGATTGGCGATTTGGATTGGTTTCAACTCGGCCCATTTCTCTGACGTTTCTGGCCACAGGCAGTGGATATTTACAGATTCACCTCAAAAAAAGCGATTGCCTTCTTCCCTAGCGAGAAAGATGCCACGGATGCTATTACCAACAACTATGTCCTCTTTCAGCATCAACAGTTATCCCTCAAGCGAATGACTATTGGAGACGAAGGAGCCTCTAAAGAACGCTTCTGGATCTGGCTTACTGACCTACCGATCGTCTTCCGCGATGAGACGACTCTCCGGAAGATCATCTCCCCCTTCTGCTCTCTGCAATTCATATCCACGTGGTAGCGGAGTGCTGACGATCTGTCTGGTATCCTCATTTTGATTGATTCTTTCAAGGATGATCTCCCTCAATACGTCTCGATCACACATGGCACACAAAGAGCTTCTATCAAGTTGCAAATTGCGTCCCGCGGTCCATGCACCGAGAACTCCTTCTTTATGTCGGAGCTTGGGCGAGACCTACAGATCCCTCCGAACATCCTTTACTCGCCGGGTCCCCCTCGGTTTGATGTTCATGTTGCCCGAGATACAGATGATCTGGTTCATGATGACAACTCTGCCCAACGTGCTCCTCCTGACAACTCCGACCGACGTGCTGCTCCTCCTCGGCCTGATGCTGAAGAAATAGTGGAGAATACACAACAGAGTTACTCCAATGATGATTGAGCATCCTCCAGCAGACTCGTCCTTGACCAGGATGGTGCCAGAACAATGCTTCGACATCGCAGCCTGGAAGACTTCTTATCCTTCGAAGAGAGGATTGACAGAGCTCTTAGAAGAATTCTTCGAAGTGCGGGTAGATCACGATCCGATCTTTCCCCTCGTCAATTTAGACCTCCTAGCTCCTCTAGAAGACGATCGCCCTTCCGACGCCATGTCCACACACACTTCTCTGATGATGATGAGTTCTACAATGCATCTAGCGAGGACGTCGACGATTGCAGGAGACAGAATCACAGCCTCTAAGGGAGGCACTTTTTTGGCTTAGACGGGATGTATACATTTACCCATATGGATTTACAATCACACCTTTTCTGGAACATTAGAGGCGCTGCAAACAACAAGACCAGAAAGCTTCTTGGTGCCCTTTTCCGCAGACACCATCCGACGATCGTTGGCCTGTTTGAGCCTTTTCTACACGCCAACAGATCGACTGAAGTGCTTGACATTACTCGCCTTGATTGGTCCACGGACAATCAGCTCGATGAGGGCAAAATCTGGCTCTATGCCGATTCTTTCCTCAACCCCACGGTGGTGATTAGCCACAAGCATCATATCACCATTAGATGCTCCACGAGCACTGGTGAGTTTTTCTTTGTCTCTGCTGTCTACGCCAGCTTCCTTGCTTCGGAGAGAGGAGATCTCTGGGATTCTCTCCTTCTCACTGCAAACCTTGTTGCTAATAATCCTTGGGAGATCGCCGGTGATTTTAACGTCATTCACAAACCTGATGAGAAGAGAGGCACTGCTCAGCCGGATTACACTGCCATCAGAGATTTCAACGATTTTATTGCCGACGTGAATCTCAGAGAACTCCCTTTCCTCGGCAGCCGCTTCACATGGGTGAATAAGCAGTGCTTGTCTCCGACAACCTGGGAGCACATTGATCGTGTGCTAGTTAATGAGAAGTGGCATCACGACCTTCCAGGTTCGAAGTCTTCTCACCTCACGCGCTATCGAGAATCCGATCATTGTCCTATCCTTACATCTTTCAGAAAGGGACAGCAGAGAAGTTCCAAACCCCCTTTCTCTTTTCTTTCTGTCTGGCTTCAACATGCTGACTGTTTGGACCTCATTCGCTCGGCCTGGGATACTGAAATCATTGGCCATCCTTCTTTCATCTTCTTCAGCAAGCTCAAGATGGTCAGGGCTGCCTTGAAAAGCTGGAACGCTACCACTTTTGGCAACATTCTTCAACGGCGCACTGACCTTGAAGATGTGATTCACACTCTTCAGATTGCTTTTGATGACAACCCATCTCCTGCTAACGAATCCAGCCTCATCGATGTTGAGAAGGAGCTGCAATCTATTCTTGACATGGAGGAACATCTATGAAAAGAAAAGGCTAATATCAAATGGCTTGACGATGGAGAGAGAAACACTGCCTTTTATCATGCCGTTGTCAAATCTAAGAGGAGGAGAAGACGCATCTCGCATCTCATTCTTCCTGACGGCTCATCATTCGATGATCCTATTATCCTTGCTTAGAAGGCCGCTTCTCACTATCAAGAGTTGTTCTCTGCACATGCCGTAAGGAATCCCGCGACGCTTGATTCTTTTCTTTCTCTTATTCTTGCCGTCATGAGTTCCGATGATAATTTTAGTCTTCTCGCACCTCCTCAAGAAGACGAGTTTCTGCTTACTATGAAAGAGATGAACTTGCATTCTGCTCCCGGTCCTGATGGTTTCACTCTGTCCTTCTATTTGGGTGCCTGGGACATTATTAAAGATGACGTCTTGCAGCTGGCCAAATGCTTTTTCAAGAACGAACCTTGCCACAGGAATATTCTCTCTTGCCGGATTGCCCTCATCCCGAAGATTGATCAACCTGCGAACCTGACGTCTGATTTTTGTCCTATATCCATTGAAAACATGATTCTTCGCATCCTGGCCCGTATCCTCAGTAACAGGCTTAAACCGCTCATGACAAAGATGATCTCTTCGTCGCAAGGTGCCTATGTTCCAGGCGGCGACATTACTAATCACATCCGTCTCACCAAGGAGTTGGTTCATGATCTCAAGCAAGGAAACACAGATCCGAACGCGGTTATCAAATACGATATGAGTAAAGCATACGATCGTATTGATTGGATAACACTTGAGCGTATTCTTGCTGCGTTTGGCTTCCTTCCAGAGACCATCAGTCTATGCTTGAAAGTTTTTGTTGGCTCTTGGGCATCCGTCTCTCTGGGAGACGTTACTGATGGCTTCTTCCAAATGCACAGGGGTCTTAAGCAAGGCAATCCCATCTCCCCTTACCTCTTCATTCTTTTCGAAGAGGTTCTTGCCAGAGCGATGGAGGATGCTACTTCCAAAGGGAATATCTCCAGATACAAAACCAGAGGCGTGGGTGTTGCTCCTTCTATCTTGCTGTATGCCGATGACATTATCATGTTCTGTAACGCTTCACCTGCGTCCATTTCTGCCATAAACGATATTATTGATGCTTATGAGAGCGCCACGGGGCAAACCATCAATAGAGCAAAATCTACCTGCATGACTGGAGCGGAGGACCCTTCGATCCGTGCAAATCTCACGCTCTCCCTCAACGTTGCCCATGCAACTGATTCCTTCACGTATCTGGGCGTTCCTATTTCCTATGGCAGATCAAGACACACCCATTATGACTTTCTTATTGATAAGATGGTTAAGAAGATCTCAAGCTGGAAGGCGAATCTTCTTTCCTTTACTGGACGGAGGCTGTTGATTCTTCATTCCCTTTCCTCTCTCTCTCTCTCTCTCTACACTGCGGCTGCAATTGGCATCCCTAATGGCATCTGTGACAAGCTTGATCGGATTATGTCTCATTTTCTTTGGGCCAATAGAGATAACTCTCGACGAAGGGCATGGGTTTCCTGGAAATTCGTTGCCACTCCCCTTGAGGCTGGTGGGCTTGGTCTCCATTCCGTTAGAGTTCTTGCTAGAGCATTCTTATACAAGGCGTGCTGGGAGATTACTGTTGGCTCCTCTCCATGGGCCATCTTTTGCCGCGAAAAGTACAGATCACCGATGAGCCACTAAATTTCTACTCATCCTCCATATCTGAAGCTAGGCACCTCCTCCTCGCCAATGTGGAAACAAATATGGAGAGTGTTTCCCCTCTTCCTCCCATTTTGCAGATGGATTACTGGCGTCAGAAACATCTCCATTTGGGATCCCAGATGGTGCGGCACCCCCTTGATAGACACTCTCTTTTTGCGAGCGACAGGAGACTCGACTTTAAAGTCCATGATTTCTGGTCTCATGAACACGGGTGGGATTGGTCTTCCCTTGAGCAGATCCTCAACGAAGAAGGTATTCAAATCATCAGAGACTCTCAAGTTTCCTTAACTGATTTCCAAGACAAGCTTATTTGGCAGCTGGATCCTAAGGGACGCTTCACGATAAAATCTGTCAAGAAGCACATCCTATACGCTGAGCACCCTCCCTCTCAACCCTTTTTTAAAGGTTTATGGAAGCTGAATTTCCCCAAAGCATCAGCCATCCTTTGGAAAATTGTCAGAAAAGCTATTCCAACTGATGAAAACATTACCAGATGTCACATTGCGCTTGCATCCAGATGCTCTTGCTGTGAATCTCCATGTGTTGAGTCGTCCCAACATTTGTTTCTTCACAGTGATACGGCCCTTTTTTCTGGCAGAAACTTCAGAGTATCACCGGCCTTCTTCCCCCATCCTCTATTCCTAACCTTCTCCTGATGTGTGAACATGCCCATAGCGCGACATCCCCTAAGTTCTACATTCATGGCACTATGTGTGCCCTTATCGTCTGGTCCATATGGCGGTATAGATGCAAAAGACGGTATGAAGGCAACCGGATGAACACCTCTATCCTCTGGGAGTCCATTATCTTCATTCTTAATCACAAATTGAGAGACAGAACCTTCTGCAAAGTGGACGCGGCTGAGTTTTATAATAACTTGAAAGAGCATCATATTGATGATCCCAATATCTCCTTTCAACATATTTCTCTTGTCAGATGGCATCCTCCTGATCTTTCTAATCTGAAGCTCAACGTCACCATTGGCAGGGACAAAGATATGGCAGGAGTTAGTAGAAGATGGGCTGCCGGAATTGTTAGAAATTCGCAAAGTCATATTTGTCTAGCCTTCAGGGTTTGGCTTAAAGAAAAGGACTTCACAATCGCATACCTTCTGGCCTGTGCGATTGCTCTCAAGCTTGCGGTGACAAAAATCTCTCCATCTCTACCATAGAAGTGGACAATCAATACGTCTATGACATTCTCTGGAAATCGGCGAATACGCCATGGAGGGCTATCTCTCTTTCTCGAGATATCCTGGGGTACTTGGAGGAGTATGGTATCATCGGGAGCTTCATTCCAAGGATCATTAACACAATTCCCCAAGAACTGGGCAGATGGGGTTGCCTAATGGATGACACATACATTTGCTGTGATCATACTCTCCTTCCGATGAGCATTAGAGGGCTTGCCATCATGGAGAGGAAAGGCGTTCCATACATTCTTCGCCAGCTTAGCGTTGCATAGCCTTTCTTTTCTCTTCTGTTTGCTGTGGGTTTTTTTGTAAAGGATGGGTAACATACCTGCGATTCTATAAGCAGGAGATGTATTTCTCTTTGATGATTCAGCCCACAAGAGGGGGTGGGATGAATAAGAATACCCCCTGACTTCCTTAAAAAAAACCCTAGAATTTGGGTTAGGGTTTCACATTTATAGCCAATTAGGGTTTTCATATTAATATCCAACCACTAAACCCAAATTATAACATCTCCAACTTTCTTGGAACACATTAGGGTTAAGTTTATTATCAACATGATTGATTAATCCCATCAAATATATCTAGGAATGAACCATCATTTATAGGTACATGTGTATCAACCATACCATGTTACACATAGTGACCTTACCCTCATGTATGTGTGTCAACCATTCTGGGTGACACCATGTAGCGACCATTTAGGGTTAGGTCATGGTAACGATTGTCAGTATAGGCATCACCATGTGTAGCGACCGCTACACATCATCACCCATGTCTTAACCAAACCAAGTTCATGTTCATGTCGCGACTGATACACCAACATATAAGAGTAACAACCATCAAACTAGCACATATGTTGTGACTGAAACATACGCACAAGGTGTAATGACCAACATCAGAGATCAAGTGTTGCGACCAATACTGGAGGTACAACCAAACCCAAGCAAAATAGGTGCAACGCCCATTACGCATCACTCAACCACATGTGTTGACCGCAACAAAGCCAACCAAGGTGTTAACCTGCAAAACACATGAACCGTATGAGAGCGTGTCAGCCAAAAACACCAAGGGGAAAAAGATGCATGACCAAAACATGTACTAAACACCAAGAACACCAAGCATCACCAAGACCAACTCTCATGAAAGCATGAACATCAAACCCTAAAACAATCACCTTCATGAACATCCAAGAAACAAAACTAGGAGAGAGAAGACCAGGCTTCAACCTCAAGAAAAGTCGATCCAAAACCTCAAGAATAACATAAGGGTTGAACCATATCATGGTGATATGACCAAGAATCATGGTGCATGCATGAACATCACCTCAACATCACTTCACAATCAAGTACATGAAATTAGGGTTTAAGAAAGAGAGTAATCTACATGAGAATACCATAAAGTCATAAACCCTAGATCATGATAACTTCATCTGGCGCATTATCAACAAGTCTTAGAGATGAGAACAGTAGCATACAAGAATGATTATGGTGACAATAATAGAAAAGGGAAGAGAGTTATATGACCTGCCTTATGGAGAAATCAATCTCCAAACTACAAGATCAAAGAGAGAGGAAGAAGCTCCAACCAAGATCAACACTTCAGCCTAAAGATCACCTCCAAAGAGAACAACACCATGGTCAAATTCATAAATTCTTGTGAGCATTTGTTTTAGGGTTTGACCCTGGTCTTCTCTTTTTCCCAAGGACTGTCCTGATAGAAAAGTCATTAGCATCACAAATAAGCTCGAAGGAAAGACCCCAATCAAGAGCTTGCATGATTGGTGTGGAAGTAAGGGCATCTTTTAGTGTATAGAAAGATTTATGACACTCTTTGTCAAAAACAAATGGGTGTATTCTACCAAAAGTTTGGACATGGGATTTGAAATTTTAGAGAAATCTTTGAGAAAATAGAGATAATACCCACCATGGCCTAGAAAGCTTTGATAGAAGAGACAGAATAAGTGGGTGGAATCTTGGAGATAGCTTCAATTTTACTTTTTCAAATTGGATTTCAAATTTGGACACCTTGTGCTTGAGAACAATACCTCTCTCGTATCGTAAAATGGCAATTATTCCTATTCAGAACAAGCTATTTTTATTTGTACCTTTGAAGTATGTGAGATAAGTTCTTCAAAAAATCATCAAAAGATGACCCATAGACTAAGAAATTGTCCATGAAAACTTCCATGATTTCCTTAATGAAATCAGAAAAGATAGCTAGCATACACCTTCGAAAGGTGGAAGGGCATTGTGAGTCTGAATGGTATTCGACCAAAAGCATAGGTTCCACAGAGACAAGTAAAAGTGGTCTTCCTGATGGATAAGCACTTGGTAGAAGCTAGAGTAACTGTCTAAATAGCAGAATTGGGAGTAATGTGACAGGCGCTCTAGGAGTTGATCAATGAGTGGAAGGGGGAAATGATCCTTTCTATTCACGACATTTAATTACATGTAGACAATGCATATGCACCAAGCAATTACTGTACATGTGGATAATTTACACCTTATCCTCCTTTAATGATAATCATCCCTCCTTTCTTTGGCGCTACATGGACTGGGATTACCCAATTACTATTGCTAATGGTGTAAATGATTCATGCATCATAAAGTTTGATATTTTTTTGCACACAATCTTGTGAATTTTGTCATTTAACTTTCTTTGACCTTGGATACAAGATCAGGTAGTGTCCTCTAAGTTGATTCCATGTATACAAATGATTGGACTATTTCCCTTAATGTCATCTATACAATACCCAAGAGCCTTTTGTCAAGGTTTGAGTTCTGTAAGGAGTTGTCCTTGTTGATAGGGTGATAGTTGAGAATTTATAATTTTAGGGTTCCTTTGCTCATCATCTAAAAATTCATACTTCAAATCCTCTGGGAGAGGTTTCAATTATGGGGAAGGCTTTGGTGCATAAATATCCTTTGGTTCTCTTTGAGGAGACATGTACTTGTAAGTTTCAATATTTCCTTGTTGATTTTCTTCCTCCTCTTTTGAAGCTTCTAGTAAGCCATTGTCTCTTCTATTTCAAGATTTGTAATCCAATAAGTTGGATTAGTGATTGCTCGTATCAGGGGGTCTAAAATAGCATTATGTTTTTTAATTTCAACACATGAATGGTGGTAAGAATCGACGAAATAACTTGTCTCTATTGTAGAAGATCCTTTCATGTGATCTAACACATTGAATTCAATGTGCTCATTGCCAACTCTAATAGTTATTAGACCATCTGTGACGTCAATCAAATCTCGAGTGGTGGAGAGAAAAGTTCATATGAAAATCATTGGGCACACAGGATCCTCAATGGCGTTGATGATGAGTATGTCGCAAGGGATGAAGAAATATCCAATTTGAATAGGGACATCTTTGACTACACCAACTAGTTTGATGTAAGAGTTATTGACTGACTGGATCCTCATATTAAAGTGGATTATGTTTGTCAGTCCCAATCGGATTGCTAGAGAATGTGGCATGAGGCTTAAGCTTGCACCTAGTTAGGCTAGGCCACATCTTACTGAAGTGTCTTCTATAACAAATGTAATAGTGAAAGCTCTGGGATCCATCTATTTAGTTGACATAGTCTATTGGAAAGGGCTACGGACATCCCCACCAAACACATAGTTTCTATGTCTCCTCCATTTGGTGATAATATCTTTCAGAAACTTGGCATATGTTGGTATTCTAGCAATGGTATCTTAGAGAGGGATTTCCAGGTGTATCTTCTTGATAGAGGGTTCTTGATCGATGCAGCTATGGAGACCAGTTTTTGGTCCATCATTCTATTATGTTTCTGCAAGTCGCTAATTTGGGTGTTTACATTCCCTAACTATGCTTGCATACTGTACATAAGGTTACTAGTGCTCAATATATATTCCCCTAGTCTCTCACTAAGGGAGATTGACTGGTTTATGGAGTTCTACTACTACTGGAACAAGCTTCCCCTAGGCATCCCGCTAAAAGTTCCTTGTAGTTGTGGGGTTTTATTATTATGTTATGGGAATCTGGGGTGATTTCCTCTTCCCATGTCTTGTCCCCTGCCCATTGTTTGAGTTGCTTGGTTCAGTTGGTAGGAATTTTCTACTATAGAGATATTTCCATATTAGAAACATGGGTGGTAAGGTCTTTTCTAACTTACATACGATACATTTTCCACATGGATCATATGTTGGTCTTCTGATTCGTGAGTATATATGCAGTGATTGAGTCCATGACATCCTTCTCCACAAACAAAACATTTCATGATTGCTTTAGTGCGGTATCTAGAGTTGGCGTCTTTCGTATTGTGCACATATGTTGCCATTTTGTCAGCTTGGTGTTCAGATTTTCAAGCAACTTTGATTCAGAAGTGGTATTAAAAAATGACAAAGTGGTTCTTATGGGTGATGCAATTCCAAAAGATCATCTATCATAGTCCTATCCATCTTGTAGTGCATCCATGTCATTAATGATCTCTCTAGAAGTCTCAACATCATGTTTCATGAAGTTTATCCCTACTGCTACTCTGAGAGATGTTCTTTCTATTAAGGTGAGAGCCCATCATAGAAGGTGGTTATAATGAAACTTTCTTTCAAAGTTGTGATGCGGGAAACCTCACAGATATTCTTGGTACCTTTCCTAAGATTTGTACATGCTCTCATTAGGCTCTTTTTAAAAATTTGTGATTTTTATTCTTACACTGAAGACACTTTTCGATGGGGGGATTTGTTAACAAAGGCTTCAGCTAGATGTTTCCAAGTTGTAACTCCCTTTAATGCTAGATACCAAGCTAGAGCCTTGTCTCAAAACTCTCATCCTAAATTTCTAAGCATCAATGCCCAAGGATTAAATGCAAAATGATCAAATACAAAGAACTAAGTCCAACTGAAAATGTGGATACATGCTGGTGACAAATCGCATACACCAAGAAATGTCAAGAATAGATCCTATAGGGGTGTCTCTGACACCTTTTTCCTTAACCCAACTAGGTATGGAATTGTCTCTTCAATACTCGATATATGGCATAACTTGAGTTTTACAAGCACGAAGTCAAGATCCAGTGGAGCATCAAACCGGTCCTGATTGAACCTTATCCTAGCGATACATCTGGATATGATCATCTTGAGGAAAGAAACAACACATTCTTATAAGACTTTGGGCAAGCTTAAACATACTTGGGGTCTCAATCATCTTAAACTCCAATATAGAAAAGTGGAAAGCAGGGTGGTTGTCATTTTCAATCAAATAAGATATAATGTTTACATGACCACTCCTCACATATCATGATAGAACTCCTGACTAACATGGGTTACCGCTTACTCGTTAAAGGGGTTTTAGTCTAGAAAACTTGAATATTGACCAGTGGCCTAATCCTAAAAGAAATAAAAAGAATCTCCAAGGGTCAAATCCTAACATCTTCCATGGTAAGTAGCAACATAAGAATACACAAACCATGGTATGTTAAATAAAAATTTAAAATGAAAATCAACCTCAAATACTTCTTATTGGATAACGTGATCATATTAATTTCAAAAGGAGAATTCCAAAATTTTGAAACAAAACAATGCGGCAAAATGCTACCACCGTAACCCAAATCATGATAACCCCTTTGCATTGACAAAGAATGATGAAAACGGGATATCTCATAAGATATTGGCTCACTCTACATCAGCATCACAGATCATTTGAACAAAAATAAGGTCTCCTTTGACAATCACAATATATCTCCACCAGCAAAGTCTGTAAGGGGACCATTAGATGAAGATTGCAGATATCAAAAACATGATGCATTATTTAGTACAGAGACCAAGTGTGACTAAAATCTATCTCCATAAGTTCTTGCATACATCTTCAAAGAAAGGGTCTTACAAGGCACGTTCATCACCTAAAAACATTAACAGCTCTACAAGATAGATATACAACCCATGAATGGGGGTTAAATCTAATCAATTAGCATGTCCTCCTATGGCATGCTCTCTACACAATAGATATCAAACTGCAAGGGACATATGATCCAAAGACCCTATAGAAGGAAAATGTAGCTACAATGAGTTATGTATCCTTTGAACACTTCTTTTGTAGTAGTGCCAGAATGATACAACCTATACTAATGAAATCCACATAGTAGTTTCAAGACTCTATCGTCCAAGAAAGACACACTAATCAATTTGCACAGGTGCACCACATACCTGTCAGAGACGCATCATCCATGCCACATCACCAATGCAGACTAGATAATATGTTGGGCCTTGATTCCAGATCATTACCATCATCAAATCTCTTGTAATGAAATTTCTTACCTCCAGAACAATTGAATCTGAGGAGTTCAAATGTCAATATAACCTACATTGTACTTCATAGATAAAGTATGACCCAGAGTCATCAACCATGTGAATGGTGTAAGCACACCTACTTGAGCTTTTGCCTCGATGTAAAAGACATCTACTCTTCTAGCCAACCATGACCACTTCTACCTATGATCATTTCAAAATCTCTTTAGGTCATGGACCATGACCTAAAAGTTGAACAATCATGTATCTTCCAATCTTTTTGGGTCCTAGACTATGACCTAAAACTGGACCAATGAGGTGCTTCAAATTTTAAAATCCTTTTATTGTTCTGGGTCATGACCACTGTTTAGGAAATCGGTCTGCACGGCCGCATATACCTATTCAGTCACCCTACCACACCGCATATTACTAATCGATCCACTAAGCGGTCATGGGCCGCATATACTCCCGCTTGGCCGATTAAGCGGCTGATTAAACTCCACTTTTTGAAAAGCCCACAACTAATGTTCATGCATTTCGTACATACATGCATATATATACACACATTTCATTATATATATAAATTGAGATATATAGTCATTGAATTATATGTATACATTGTAATACATATAAAAATTTTACACATGCATTTGTACATTTATTCAAATATTTTTTGATATATTAACATGTATAGATACATATACAATATACCTAAATTTACAATCACATATTTGTGCATGTATATATACATTTTGATTTATTCACATTTATACACACTATACATATATTTGTACATTGATTTACCTACATTTTAGTATTTGTACATATATTACAAACACATTCTATATATAGACATATATACATATATAAGCATATCATACATCATACATGCATATTAATATGTTTATAAGTAAATAGATGTACGGGCCTACTCTACATATTTTAATTTATGATCTTTCTATATTATTTTATATATAATTAGTTTATTGAAATAAAAAAATCCAAAACTGCATATACTCCCGTATATACTCCCGCATATCGCATATACTTTATGCAATACCCTCTCTGCCCGTACACCGCATACCGCTTTCCTGAATCATGGTCATGACATAAAACCAAACCCACGATCACATTTTTGAACCTTTTTTGGGTCCTAGACCATGAACTAAAATTGGATCAATAATGTGCTTTATCTGCTAAATCTCTTTTTGGTCACAGACAAAGGCCTTAAATTAAACCACAAACCCTATTATGAATATGTATCTTCCCTTTAAAGTCCCTATGATTAGGTAGGAACCTGCACTTAAGACCTATTATCAACAGACACCCCTACTTTCAAGCCCTTTCTTGATTAGGCATTTCATTTCTCAAAGACCTATGTTTAGGTAGGCATTTACACAATCTAAGACCTACACCATGTAGGCACTCACCAGTTAATCTCTTTGTCTCCCTTGAGGCAGAACTATCGTCTAGACCTGGAATCCTGGATTGTGGTCCATAATACTCAAATTCAAAAGTATCATGATCTAATTTGAACCTGATACATCCTTGCTTTGAAGTCATATTTTTAATAGGCATCTCCTCTTCTGAAAGACCCTATTTTTATTAGGAAACTTCCTTTGTTAAATCCCTACATTTAGGTAGGTATCACCTTGAGTCCTATTGTAAATAGGAACTCCCAACAAATCCCTATAGCATGGTAGGCGTCTGAAACGCTAAAACTATGTGCATAAAATGCAAGTGCAAGCGTCTGTAATAAGGTCTATTAGGACTGAGTGTCAAACTCAATGAAATATTCACCAAAGATTACTACTAACTGAAACCTAATCAGCTAGGTCTAGAAAATTGGTTTATTAGTTGCTTTATACCTAAGTGCAAAGAATTAAATCTAAATTAAATGAGTGTGATCAAGAATGGATAGATTCCTCAAGACTATGGTTTCACTACGGCATGCATTGCATTCAAATTGTATTTCATTGATAAAATTGACCCTTAACCCTATACTAAAGACATGTAGCAAGTATTACCTACTCTCATAGTGTGATACACTACCTAAATTAAAAAAAAACCCACTCCCATACTGGTTTAAGAATTAATTAGGTGCATTATTGAGATCTCTAGGTTGTTCTTTGATAGTCACCAGCCCTCTCCTGAGGCATGATATAGGCTATGTGAATCCACAATTTTTCCAACTCCTATTACTCTTCTAAAGCAATTAGCAGTCTATTACTTTGATTATGGTGATCAAGCATAAACAAATCCATAGGAAATTGTAAATTCACATCATGAATGAAGGAAATATATTATTTATTCATAAAAATAAAATACAAAGCAATACCAGGCTACTATTGGGTCCTAAGGAATGTGGGGTTTAGCCCTGCATGATTTCTATCATGATACAAAGAGAGGTAGGGTAAGAAAATAGATTTAAATTACAAAACCAACATTAAAGCACCTAGAGAGGTCATCTCAGTGATCTCCTCTGGTGAATGCCTTGATCTGTAGCATTCCAGTCGCAACTCTAGCCTCCATAAGTATATGAAGTGTCCGATCTGTGGCTATTTTATTTTATTATCCTTCTCTCCTAGCTTCATACTTTGTTCCAACATGTCTAAACATGATTTTTCTTTCCGATCGCACTTCCCTTAGGTCATAAGTGGGCCTTTGGCCATGATTCAGTTGCAACTGTTGGATCTGAATTAATCTCATATATGCTCTGGTACTGAAGAGCTAGTACCACCTTGGGTGTCTGTGGCACTGATTTGTCGGCTGACTTAAAATCCTCGAACTATGTCATTACTATTGACATGTGTGTTTCTAGCACCGGATCTCTTTATGACTTCTAATGTTGATTGATAGTTGCAGATAGTACCACTGACAAGCCTATTGGTAGCCCCGATACAATATGTTACGTCTCTTGAAAATAACTTATTTACACATTGTTCATCATTGATGGTACATCCTCACATCTCATATTACCACTTGAAAAGAACTTGTTTACAGATATTTATGAGATTTTTGTCAGTTTAGGAGGATGATTACTTGTACGACAGTCTCTCTGTGGACATTAGTAACTTCTTCCATCCAAAGTAGCATTAGTAACTTCTTCCATCCAAAGTTAGCTCCTTCACGTGGAAGAGTCTCCCTCCTATGTAAATCATTTCAAACCCATCAATTTTATAAGAAACATACAAAATTGTGGCCAAAAACCCTCAACACTTGACTAAAAACACTTTTGCAACAAATCCTAGGGTTAAAACAAAATACATTTCTTCAAGATAGAATATATCACTGTGAATGAAACTATACACTACTGTCAGTATAAACACAACCCTCTCCTTACCCTCAAATTGGATTTCAAGAAATCATTTGATAACTTAAAATTTCCACCTCATGCCTACATGGTTACGACTTCCCAAATAGATAGATTGATTGGTTTCATAGTCGCATTATCACATGTGAATTTTCCACCTTCAAGTTTTAGATATTTCTCCAGCACAAATGGGGGCAAGGCGATCCACTCTTACCTTATCTCTTCATCCTTACCTCTATCCCAACCAAAATGTTGCAACTCAGAACACGAGATAACTTAATCAAATATATGCCAAAATATTCTGAGCAGAGTATACAATATGTTGGCAATACTATCATCTTTCTTGCACCAAATGACATCACCATAATCAATTTCTTACACATACAAGGTAGATTTTTGTCACTCTTCTGGTCTCAAAATCAACTTCCACAAATCCATCATCATTGGTACACACAATCAACACAAACATTGTCAGATTCACTCACCTTATTAGATGTAAAGAAAAACAATACCCGATCAAATACCCTGGTCTTCAGATGTAGGATTTTTAGCCCATGTAAAATTCTCTTGGGATAAGTTTCTTAGTTTTTACAAAAATAATAGTACGACAATCCCACCCAAAAGCTGACATATCTTATCACAGTGTTTATGACCGAACTCGAAAGTGCAACATTTTAAAGAATTGATCAATTGATTTAATCAAACTAGGAAGGGTATATGATGCATAAGGTGGTTGATTGTTGATTACACTAAAGGTAATAATAAAATGACTAACTTAAAGCTAAGATGATCGATGGATGGAAACACTAGGATGAGTTTCACCACCATTGCCTACATATGCTCTCTCACTGCATTATAAACAAGTATGAATGAAGAACATTGAGGCCATGTAAATCCATCCTTTTCAGAGTTGGAATTTAACACAGACAAATATCACCCTAAGCTCGTCATAATGTTACTTAGAGTTCATATACGCAACACCTCGGAAAACACCTATCCAAACATCTCATCGAGGGTTTAACAAGAAGCAATCACATCCTAAATTCTAGATTCAAAATTATCTACATCTAGGATCATGATAAATATGTAAATTTACTGATCAAATAAGCATACAAGTATAAAATAATAGATGAAGAATGTAATAAGGTTCATACATATTTAGATACAATAAAAGAGCAAAAGAAGGCATATGGTCTATTTTCCACGCCCTAGCGTAAGAAGCTACACTCCTCATATCTAGACCAGGAAGAACATGTGATAAGAAAGAGATAGGCAACATCTCTGTGAGTAAAAGAGATGTATCCTTGGTGTGTGCAACAAATACCTTCATGCTCGAAGATGGGACTGGTTAGACACAATAATAGAACACACCCATGATTGTCGTCAGGTGAACCTTCTTTTGTTGTCTTTCTTCTTTGGATCTAATCCGTAATTTAAGAAATAGCAGGTGGATATATGGTGGTGATGATCAATGTAAATGGTTGATGGAAATGATTGTTGGAGTTAGTCTTCTTGGGGATGAGCATAGAGCGCAACAGCTTGGCAGCTGAGGGAGAGATACCTAGCCAGGGAGACCGATGAATTGTATTTGTAAGAAAAGGGTTAGGGTTTCCATCCCCACATCAACCATCTATATTGCTACAATAGGAGGAATGTGAGGAGTTGTGTGACTTTTAGTATTTCAATTGATTGATTAATGTAGAGTTTTCATCAGTTGGTTTTGTCAGTTGAGGGAGTCTATGTTTCCATTGGTTGGTGTATGTAAGGTCATCATCGGTTAACATGAGTAGGGATTTCACTGGTTGGCGACGTCTTTGGTTTCTTGGGGTTTGAATGTTGAATTTTCATCAATATACATACATGATATCCTCATCGGTTGGCGTCACAAAGGTGTCATCAATTATCAAAAATTTGGGTTTTCATCACTAGACTGTGGACGTTGCCATCGGTTGTCGAGGTTGTGATTTTTATTAGGAGATGAGCGGTGCAGAAGCACCATCGGTTGACGACAATAGGAATTTCATTGATAGGTGCATGCAATGTTTCTATCGGTAGGAAACATAGGGTTTTAATTGGTTGATGTAAGAAACATGCATGTTGGTTGGTGAATGGGTTTTCATCAGATGATGGCTGATGGAGATGGCAAATAAAACAAAATGATGACAAGGTAGATGGATGCAAATCAATGGAAACATAGATTGATGAAGCCACAGAGCACTGAAAATGCAAACTCAACACTGGCCATCAAGCATGATTTTGGGCCTGAAATTGGAAGTTTTGCCCATGTGTCCTTAATGAAAATTCATTTCAGGCCAGTGCATTTCCATGCACCTCACGAGAGGCAATCTCCTCTCAATTCTTGGCCCACTGAAGGGAAGCCAGACCCCCTATGCCACACTAATATTAAGATATTATTATGCTCAAACATGCACCATAAGTTCCTAAAATGCATCAAAACCCTAATACATTCACATAAACTTAAACAAACACAAAAGAAGCAAATTTTAGAGTGAAATGAGAATTATGAATGAACTAAGTTACAAGTACAGTTAAAACTAGGACGAACATGCATTCATCATTTCCCACTCTCACCATATAAGTTTCCAGTCTCCATTTGGAAAATCATCAATTTTTTTGAAAAGAACATCATCTTGGAGATCTCATACCCTCAATTTAGTAGGTAGTATTGTTCTCTTAAACTCCTCTCTCACCCCACTTAACACATACTATCACAGCCGTATCCCTCTCCTTTCGACGATACACCTACAAATCAACCAAATTTGTCAAAATTATCCTATGGGGTGACACAACAAACAACAAAATACACATTTGGTTAATTGTGAGATGATATGCAAATTCAAATCATTTGGAAGTTGGGGAATCATTGATATTAAATGTCACTCACATTGCCTCATCCAAAAGATTTGTAACATCCCAGTATTTGAGGCCTCAAATAAAATGATCTTATAAGGAATGATTAGACTACCCATATCACTAAGGTGCACTTCCTTTTCTGAGAGCCCATCACTAAAGAACTTCATAGTTAAGCGTGCTCAACTTAGAGTAGTACTAGGATGGGTGACCGATGGGGAAGTTGACCCCGACTTGCGCATGAGTGAGGAAAAAGCACATAGTTAAGGTTGGTGGTGGTCTGTGGGGCCAGTCATCATTCTTGAAACTCTACTAGAGCCTTGGGCAGTGGGCCTGGGCTTGACAAATGGTATCAGAGCCAAAACCCCTCCAGTAGTTGGGACCCAGACGGTCATGGCATGATAGTCTTTGAGTCGTGTAGTTCAGGCATGTTGGAAAGGATTGTCCATGGTGATGTAGCCACCCTTGCGCTGGTATTCTGTGATTGGGAGTTTGGTGTCCATGAGCCATTATGGGTCTACACTGAAATGGGGCGATATTATGAGGCCATATAGTTGAGCCTTGACTAGGATGTCAAGAGTCTAAGTGGGGGGGATTGTAACATCCCAGGAATTGAGGCCTCAGATAAAATGATCTTATAAGGAATGATTGGACTACACATATCACCAAGTTGCACTTCTTTTTCCGGGAGCCCATCAATAAAGAACTTCATAGTTGAGCGTGCTCAACTTGGAGTAGTACTAGGATGGGTGACCAGTAAGGAAGTTGACCGTGACTTGTGCATGAGTGAGGAAAGAGTACGTAGTTAAGGCTGTTGGTGGCCTGTGGGGCCAGTCGTCATTCCTGAAACTCTACTAGGTAGCATCAACATACCTACTAAATTCATAAACATCTTCACTAATTAAGATCTTCAACTGCTCTCATCCGGAAGACAAAATAATTTCAAAAGACTTATTCAACAACAAACACCCTGATATTGCTACCATCGAAAACCACTTAACCACAACTAGCACATCGATATAAGAACATCGGAGACGAGGAAAACTTTACACAACAAAACTTAGTTTCTTTCTACACAAATCCTAGACTCTCTACTTAGTATAATCAGAAAATACGGAAGATCAAATGACCTACCAAGATTCACATCCTTATTTGGCTAATTGGACACAACAAAATCTTGAAAAAAGAAAATTAGATCAAATAAGGAAACTTTGACCCCACCATATGTATTTGTGTCAATTATATTTTGACAACACTGAGCATCTTTTCTTCATTACAAACTGACACATATAATTGATAACATCCGAATTCATACAATATTACTGTGTGATTTTACCTTAATTTTTGTACCTTTATTAGCCATGATATGCCTTTAATTGTTTAATTCTTATTATTTTCATAATTTATCTTTTTTCTAAATACACATCCTTAATAAATCTAATTTTTGGTTTGTAGGCACTGCAACACAAATTTGTGTGTGTTCATGAAATTATATTCCTATCAAGATAGTTCATGGTGATTAAAGGAAATATGCCAACAACCGTACATTGTTTGAAAGTATGAAAACTCATTAATATATTTGACCGCAATGGAAAATATAAAATATATATGTGGAATGTGAATGGACCACATGCAAAAATATTAATAGGATGAATTATGACAATGCATTGATCATCAATTACTTGGCAATAATGTTGTACATAGTGCGGGAAGTATGGAAACTCATTAATATATTTGACCGCAATGGAAAGTGAAACATACATGTGCGGAATGTGAACATACCACATGGAAAAATATTAATACGAGGAATTATGAGTATGCCTTAAACTTATCATTTAATAACATATTCACAATAATGTTGTACATTGTTTTGAAATCATAGAAAGCCATCAAGATATTATTAAATGTCAATATTTGACTACAATGAAAAGTGGAAAGAGAGGAACATGCACGACCTCATGGAAGAAGATTAACAATCGCAATCCTTTGAACATGTTAATCACAAATTTATTGTTAAAGAATTCTATCAAGGCATTCATTGCCTACAAAATAGAATGAGGTCTCGTATCGGGGGTCAAATGGTCATCACAAAGGGGAACGATCTCTGGATGGAATTCCCTGTCGAGCGATCACAAGTCCCACATTCTCCTCCCAACGCGATATAAATGCGAAGAATAAGGCCAGCAAAATCTATTTCCCAAAGACTTAAATGAATAGCCATCCCCGTGAAGAAGAACCAAGATCCAATGATCATTTACGCGGGGATTCTGGTCTTTGCCATAAAGAAAGAAGGTTGTAATAATGAAAGGGACATGTGAATTGATGATGCAGGTACCGTGGAACAAAAAAGACACAGATGTATATTCAATCACATAGTTGGGCACTCCTCCTTTTTATTCAATTATGAAATGTAGGAGTTAATGGTTAACCAAAGATACCAAAAGCGAACAAAGAAGACATGAATTCAACAAAGTGTAGGCATATGTGATGTTTGAAAACATGTTGTAATTTATTATATTTGGCTATTGGAATTTCTATTAATGACCAGCCATTTGGTGACCACTAATCATACATACATAATACACGAATAAAAGCACATGACGTAGTATTATAGGCTTTGATACCTCCCACCTTTTGAAACACTTCAACAAGACTATCTACATCATATAAAATATCATTCAAATACATCCTCTACATGCAAAAGACACCAAATTTCTGGACAAATCCTTAGCTTATAGCAAATACAAGTATCAACATAAAATATAGCATCAACATACCTACTAAATTCATAAACATCTTCACTAATCAAGATCTTCAACTTCTCTCATCTGGAAGACAAAATAATTTTAAAAGACTTATTCAACAACAAACACCCTGATATTGCTACCATCGAAAACCACTTAACCAAAACTAGCACATCGACATAAGAACATCAGAGATGAGGAAAACTTTACACAACAAAATGTAGTTTCTTTCTACACAAATCCTAGACTCTCTACTTAGTATGATCAGAAAATACAGAAGATCAAATGACCTACCAAGATTCACATCCTTATTTGGCTAATTGGACACAACTAAATCTTGAAAAAAGAAAATTAGATCAAATAAGGAAACCTTGATCCCACCATATATATTTGTGTCGATTATATTTTGACAACATTGACATCTTTTCTTCATTACAAACTGACACATATAATTGATAACATCCAAATTCATACAATATTACGATGTGATTTTACCTTAGTTTTTGTACCATTATTAACCATGATATGCCTTTAATTGTTTAATTCTTATAATTTTTGTAATTTATCTTTAACAGATTACATAAATGCTCTCACAGAAGCGCGAGCAACAAACTGGGCTGCCAATCCTTTTTGGATGGCAAAACCCAAGGACAAAAATTACACATGCTTAATAAATCTAATTTTTGGTTTGTAGGCACTGCAACACAAATTTGTGTGTGTTCATGAAATTATATTCCTATCAAGATAGTTCATGGTGATTAAAGGAAATATGCCAGCAACCGTACATTATTTGAAAGTATGAAAACTCATTAATATATTTGTCCGCAATGGAAAATATAAAATATATATGTGGAATGTGAATGGACCACATGCAAAAATATTAATAGGAGGAATTATGAAAATGCATTGATCATCAATTGCTTGGCAATATTGTTGTACATAGTGTGGGAAGTATGGAAACTCATCAATATATTTGACCGCAATGGAAAGTGCAACATACATGTGTGGAATGTGAACATACCACATGGGAAAGTATTAATAATAGGAATTATGATTATGCCTTAAACTTATCAGTTAATTACATATTTGCAACAATGTTGTACATTGTTTTGAAATCATGGAAAGCCATCAAGATATTATTAAATGTCAATATTTGACTACAATGAAAAGTGCAAAGAGAGGAACATGTGCGGCCTCATGGAAGAAGATTAACAATCACAATCCTTTGAACATGTTAATCACAAATTTATTGTTAAAGAATTCTATCAAGGAATTCAATGCCTATCAAAATTATTTTAACCAAAGATACCAAAAGCGAACAAAGAAGACATGAATTCAACAAAGTGTAGGCATATGTGATGTTTGAAAACATGTTGTAATTTATTATATTTGGCTATTGGAATTTCTATTAATGACCAGTCATTGGAGGTCAATTTTTATTTCCTATTGAAGCAAGGAAATTTGTAACTATAAAAGTTGCACACGTCAAAAAGGATAGTATCAATGTGGGATTTTTGTTCTCTCTCATTGAAAACTTCCTCTCCAGGGTAAATACGAGTTGGGTCCCATCTGTATTTAGTTATGCGGCTTTACAACTTTCCAGTGCATTTATTCCCAGACTTTACGAATATCAAGATCAACTCTAAGACTTTGTGTTTATTCCTATACATACTAAGAAGCCACCACCAGCCAGAGGGTATCTGGGATTTAGGGACGAACAAGCCAAAAGGTTGTCTCCAAGATCAAAGCCAAGTCTAGAGACCATCAACCTGACTATTGACATTAACCTAGCAAGACTATCAACCTCTAGACTTGGCGACCAACCATTTCCATCGACAAGTCTGGCCCCTTTCTGATTCAAGTCCCACGTCTTTTCTTTTCTATTCTGATGCCACCTTGAACTTTCCACCCACCACCATACGGAGCAACTGGTACCCCTATTCCACCTCTTAGTTTGAGTTTTGACTATGAGTACATAGTCAAGTTCAATCTTAGGGGAGTGATGGAACAAATTTATGTTTAGTTTTCTTATTTTTAAGTAATAGGATCCACAATCTATCTAGTGTAAATGTGGATCTTAGTTGATCATCATTGCATCTATCATTAAAAAAGAAGGTGTTTTGTGCTCTTGCAATCAATCTAAAAAGGATCACATTTTCAAAGATTATTTGTGAAGTTTAAGACAACAATAACTGGAGGAAGTGTTTGGGTAAGTCAACTTAGGACACTTTATATGAATCTTAAGTTATCCAAGACTTGTGCATGATGATTAGGTTTTAGCTCAAACCAATCAAATAAGTAACGAGATCTTAAATGGGATTTTTAGAAAGAAATTCTAAGGTCATCATCATGTACATTGGTTGATAGAAGAGGGATATAACATAGTTAAGAATGACATTGTCTCTTAGTCATGTGATTCCGCCAACCTTTCATAATATTTCATTCACCACTACAAGTTGATCAAGTAATCCAAATTATTTTATCTTGAATTCATTGTATAGCATAGTAGGAAGCATGATAGTTAGTTTATTGGTGAGTGCATTAGAAAAATAAAAAAAGTATAGATATTTGCATATCATTGCATCAAGTTGAAAAATTATAGTTGCATAACAAATCTCATGTAGATTGCAATTTTCTTTTCCGTCATTTTTGCATATTGTGTGCAACATGTATCTATGTAGCTTTCTCCACAAATAAATAGTGACAAGATCTACATCCGTATCCCTCCCAATGAAAAGAAGAAAACATCAAAAGAGAGAAATGATGAAGAAAGACCAAACATTAATTGCAAATCATGCAAAAATAGGAGGACAAAAAAAGGAATTGAATGAAATGGGACAAAAGGATGTCTTCAACTCAATATTAATTTTCTTTAAGGGGGATGGTGAAAATAGTTTACATGTATGCATCCTTTTACCCACACTCATCATTCAGGTGAGACATTTAGTTCATTCATCATTCCATTAGAATAGTTGGCATCAAGTGTCATGCTTCATTCATTTCTATACATGATGGTGAAAACAGTTTACATGTATGCATCCTTTTACCCACACTCATCATTCGGGTGAGACATTTAATTCATTCATCATTCCATTAGAATAGTTGGCATCAAGTGTCATGCTTTTTTCATTCCCTTCATTCTATGGGTGCATTGTATTTTACTTATGCATAAATGATATAGATGTTAATTGTGATTCTTGTTCATAACCAGTTATTTCGTTTCCAACCATTTCTATGTATGATAGGCCATATATATGATTATTCCCTTAATTCATTTCTATACATGATAGTGCTTCTAACATAGTTGTGTAGGTATATTAGAGCAATGTAGATAGGGAATCAGATGGTGCATCGCGTGTATGCGCTATTGATAACACCCAAATTCAGGCATCTATGCTAAGCATTTATATATAGTTTTGTGTCATTATAGCCTTAATATGCCCAAAATAACCCTACATCCTTTTCTTTTAGTAAGTTATATCTTTTCATGGATAAATTTTATCAACTAGCCAATTTTGGGACTTTTAGGCATCGAACCTAAAAAGACATCTATTCTTCAAGATTTCTCCCTAACACATGGTTTTTTTAGCAGCTAGGCTTCCATCCATCGTGACCGCAGATTAAGCATCACACTGTGTGCACCAGCTTAGGAGACAGTGGTCCCACTAATTGACTAGCGGGCCCAAGAAACTTGCGATATCGTAGACCCTATTTTCGATGGCCAGTCCTTTATTAGAATGCATCCTCGCCAATCAGAAGGTTCATCAATGCGGGCCCATCGACCACCAGTAATGCCCCCCCCCCGGGGTGGGTTTGTTCCAAGATGTCACGATCGTGACCAATAAGGATGGCGCGACCGCGGCTAAGGAGACAATTCCACAACCACGGCCAAGACGTCGTGTCGACCGATACTCAGCACGGTCATGCCTAGCCTGGCACGGTTAGGCTGAGGCCAAGGTGTCGCGACCGTGACACCATCTCAACCACAATACACCAACGTGACCATGGCACACGACCGTGATCACAACACAACCACCTCGATCGTGGGATCTATCTCGATCACAAGATCTACCTCGACTGTGACCCTCAACACGACCGTTCCCAGCCTGACACAGTCAGGCCAAGACCAAGGTAGCGACCGAGGTCGGTGTCATAACCATCTTTCGCCTTCGCCTATAAATACTCACCCCCTGAGACCTAGAGAGGGGTTTCGTATTTTGGGAGGTTCCACCTTGTAGTTTTGCATATTCTTAGTTCCCAGAGCCTCATGGGAGATTTCAGAGCTCTGAAAAGGTTGAAGTGCTCATCCTACATTCATCCCTTCAGTTTGCTTCCATCCACCATCATTTTCCACCACCATTCACCCATATCCTACCATTCCCAACCATCTTCCACCTCCATACATCCACCAAGTTGTTGTTTGGGATGGGATCAAAGAGAAAGGAGGCCAAGGAATCCAAAAGACCAAGGAGGATGATCCAAAGACGAGATCCGACCTATACAGAGGGTAAGGAGCCAAAGCCACATCTCCTCTATGGGCTAAATCTCTTCTTCTTCTCCTTTCTTCTACTATTCTCCTTTGTTTCTGCACAAATGATGTTCTTTCATCTTTGTTCGGTGCCAACTATTCTTGTCCATAGATAGTTGAGCTCCTTCTTTATGTAGCCCGTTTTTGGGTATGTTTATGTGCTTTTACCTTAAGCAAGTAATTTTATTTCAGATCTAGTACATTTTCTATTCTATCTTCTCTTTCTGGTCATGATTGCTAGTTTGGTTGATCTCTTTCTTGCTTAAACTTCTATTTCTGCCTATATTGAGAGATTCGTTGTAGAAATAGGTAAGAGAAGGTAGTTTGGATCAAAATCTGAAAGGAGGATGGCTCAAGGTGATCTGTGTAGAACCGTAGACCTGGGCACGGTTGGGCCCAGCCCGGCACGGTCGAGCCCACTACCTGGTTCTGCCCAGATCACACCTGTTCCTACCATAGTAGAATATTATAGACCTGAGAAGGTATATAGAATATTCTAGGATGTTTATTTGTCATCATCGAGAGAGGTTTCATGTCATTGATTCGTTTTAGTCACTCTACACGAAAGAGAGTGGGATGACCCCACATGAATAGATATCACAGTACGTACTATGTTTGGATGTAGCTTGTTTGCCGCGGTGTTCGAGGGTTGTCTATGCTCGAGAACAGGTGCATAGAGTGCCCAACTTGTGGTTACATAGCCAGGAACTCCTTCTCTCTGATTAGTAGAATATGGAGGACTCTGTTTTGTTTTCTTTTGTTTGTTTTGTTTTATTTCATGACATTTTATTAGACTAGTTTTAGTTCCATACTTTTATCGACAATCATATTAGCTTAACCGAATTAAGAGCGAGACCTTGAGCATCCTAAACGTCCACATGTCCCTGTGTTTGACCTCGTATATCTACATCGTCCCCGTAATAATGTTGTGGGGGTCCTTGAAGGTTTCAGGTTATAAATTTAAAGTTCGATCCTTCTAAGTCCACCTCCTTCCGGACGCGTTATTTTGGCCGCATCAACTTTTGGCGCCATTGTCGGGGACATTGTTTCCACATTTATACGCCTAAAAGATTTTGTTCTGTCATCCATAAGCCTGTATATATATGCATAGCTTTTCTTTTGTTTTGCCATGGACCTTGCTTCTGTAAGGCAAGTTATCTTGTCCACCTGCCCTCCTGAATTTTTCCGTAGTTCTGACTACTAACAAATAATTGAAAGTCATGCTCTACAACTAGTCGAGTTATACTCACTCCCGCCATCGTCATACTTAGAAGTTTCAGCAATGGAGATTGTCGATCAGCCCTCGACTTCTGTGCTATTATGGTATCAAGAACTATTTAGAGTAGTGGAGCTGGCCGGAGAAAATGTCAACACACTCACCTCCACCTTAGATCCTCATCTCCAAGAAAAAGTTGATCCGCTCCAGCATCCACTAGAAAAGTAGGATCATCAGCTCCAAGTAGCCACTGAGATCACATACCGCAGTAGAAGTATACTTTAAACTGTTGAACAAGGAATCATCCAAGTACATCAATTTGATATCGCGGATTCCCAACATAGGTGCATGACAAAATTGATGGATCTTGAAAGAATTGCTGCTCAAGTACAACAACTCCATGATAAGGATGTTGAACATGGTAGGATACTTCAAGAGCACATCAATTTGGTTACCATCTGATTGCAAGTGTCATCACACAACAACAAAGATGACAATCATCAATACCATTCCATTATACCTGAAGAGGAATATGTCTCACCATCCCATTCAGACCATCAGTTGGATTTACCAGGATTTTTTTGTGAAGATCAACCCACTTGGGGAAGCCCTTCATTCTATCCAGATGATTCAGCTAATCAACCAATGGAAGATACACGCCACATGCATGAATGGTTCTACAATGATGATGATCGGGGTAGACAAACAACCTCACAAGATGAAGGTCAATTTGAAGAACCTGAACCAGATGTCGATCCAGACCAAAGTGATACATCTCATATTGAGACTTGTCACTTTACTTTGAGCAGTCAGCTATTCATGGTTTGAAACAACTTGTTCGATGAAAGTGAGGATGACTATTCATCTCAGTGGAGCAAGTATGTTGATGACGACGAACTGGACCAACAGGAGCTGACGTTGTCCATAATCCCTTTTCAAGGAAGAGTTGACATCAAGGGAGCAAGATGGATGATCCACTACAACATGGTTGTTGAGCATGAAGATACCCCAAACCCCATAGAATGCTACAAGCTTGGGGTAGTAGAATCACAAATAGATTCACCTAGGGACACTTCTTGTTCAGAAGATGATTGGATGACTCAGATTGTACATGAAATTTTATCTGAGCATCCAACCTCAGGTTCAAAGGTGGAGAGAGAAAAGAGGATTTATCTAGAAAACTTTCAGCCTCTCCCCTCAATCTCATCCTGTGTTGACATCTTAGGGCCTTTCTATTTAGATTTATACATTGAGGGGTGCCTTGAGGATGCTCTACTGAAGAATTCATTTCAGTGTAGTTCAAGTAAATCCCAACACAGAGATGACTTCACTAAGTCACTAGAATTTATTCCTCTTCTTCAGACTCGAAAGGGCTCATATCTCCAACTATTCTACTCCTATGAGGTGGGCCCGATCGGCAAGACACAAATAGCATAGACTCCAAAACTATGGATTTGGGATCCAAGTGTATGAGTTGTAGGACAGCCATCCCCTATTACCTACACAATTTTTCTTTAATTTTAAATTTTAAAATTTAGTTTCCTTTGTATCATCTAGATTTCAATTACTCTATATTACTTGCATTTACTCCTTTTTCATCCTGACAGCTGCTTTTGGTCTATCTTTTTGTAAGAAGATATATGGTATATCTTTGTGTTCTCCTACAGTGTTTGATTCTAAAGCTATTTTCAACACATTCCACCCTCATTTTATCCACTTAAATCCAGATTCTCTGAGACCTGAGCCAGCCTGGGACAGCCTTGACACGATCATTCCAGGCCAGCATGGTCGGGCTGCTCTCGTGTTTTTGTCCATATTTCTCACTTGTCAGTCAACAGTCAAAAGCGGTCATTTTTCAAATTTTCCATCTCGGCACGACCGTGTCGGCTGCAACGCTACCCAACAAGCCACTTTTCACAGACAGTATTTGGTCAGACGGTCAAACCAACAATATTGTCGCCTTGACTGATTGACATATCGATTTGTCCTTGATTTTTCTGCCTTTTGACCGACTGTTACACTTTGACTAGCTTTTCACACCTTTGACTGTAATTTTTGCCATTAGACCGCCCTTCCCGCCACCTCAGTACGACCGTGCCCAACATGACACGGTTGGACGCGCCCCATGCTATAAATATACCCAGGCTGAACCTTTCTTTCCCTCACCTTCCACCTAATTTCTCTCCTCCTCTCGCAAAGCCCTTACACTGCCCTCACCCGTTTCCAGTCTTTTCCTTGTCCCCCCCACCTACTAGTAGGCCGAAAGCAACCACCGCAGCCATAGAGGCCACAATAGTAGCAACCGCAACAGCAGCAACAACCAAAACTGCATCATCCGTCGTTGCCACCACTAGAGACACCTCCACCGCAGCTCGCCCCCCTTCTCTGTCTACGACAACCACATAGCTACTGTTTCGGCACTGCCTTGAGTGCCGCAATCCTCTTCCATGCCGCTGCAGTCTGCTTCGCTACCATCAAAGATGCTTTCTCCACCTCGCCCGCACGATTGTGCCAAATCTCGACACGACCGTGCATGATGTCAGTAGAAGTAGAACCCTAATAGACCCTCATCTTCCCAGCAGGCTGACCCCCGCAGTAGCAGCCGCCGCTAAAGTCACAACAACCACCTCATGCAGCTGCTATCTTTACCTGCCACATACACCTATTCACCACCTCTACCAGTAGCAGACTCACCACCGGCCTGACCGTGCTAGAGTAGGCATGACCATGTCAAGAGTCGGCAGAAAAAGGAATAGCAGACCCAGTGAAAACATCGACTCTCTCCGCACACCCATGTCGAGAATGAGCACGGTCATTCCAGGAGTCCCAACAACAGCTGCAGACAGCAACAACAATAGAACCAGTAACCCACCTGCCCGACAGTGCCCACCTCAGCACAGTCGTGCCCGGCCAGATCAGACCAAATATCCACACCATGGACGGGATGAGAAATAGCTTCAAGAAGCTTAAGAAGATAGTGACATGAAAGAAAGGGGAAGGAAGCTCCTCGTCACCGACAGAGCATGAGAGCCGATATCCTCCCCACGCCACACGGACCACGAACCATGTATATGAAGATGAGACCATGCACTCCTCTTCAACAGGGTTCGGGTCACACGAGACGGATTCAGACTACCGTCGCACGTCCGCCACTCTGATGGACACCTATACTGACGATTCCTTGGAGGAAGTCTCAAGTGAGAGATGGTCAAGGGCACGTCGTGACACTGAGCTCCATACTTCAATAGGCCATCAGGAGAGCCTATCAGTAGCGGAAACAAACAAAGCTTCATCTGCAGGACATCAGCGTCGAGCGTCTGTAGAGCGGTCGACGTCTTTACGCCGATCAACTTCATCACACGACTCAGTCTAGGGGAGCAGACACCACCCTACTCCTAAAGGTATTAACCAAAGCTCCCTCCCCTCTCCCCAATTTAGAAATATGAAGCAAAAGCAACAGTTTGATGCCTTAATTAAATACAAGCATAGACTGGTAGGCCCACGATATGTCGATCCTGCCATACTCATCAAGCTTGGGATACAAGCATAGGTGGATAGATATCTTGTAGTTGTTGGCCTAGACGTCCTTGCATACACATAGTGCGATGCTTATCATAGACCCACCTGCTAGTTCTATGATACACTCGAGACTCAAAAGGACCACCATCACAATGTCATGCATTTTTGCCTACTGAACCAGAGCCACCAAGTCACTATAGATCACCCCAATAGTTGGTTGTCACGCTCTGTTGAAGATTACACCGAGATGTCTAGGGGCCAGGTGGAGACAGGGGATAATGATTTTGATGCTGCTCAGGCATGGAAGATGCTTAGGTGGGATGATAAATTTGTTTCTAGAGTCGCCAAAGCTTCGCACATCCACAACCTAGCACTTTGTTATCTGCACTGGGCGATCATGAATTTAGTCCTGGAGAAGCAGGACAGTCAAGGGGCGCTCAGTTCAGCGGACCTCTGCATTTTGTGGTGTGCAACAACAGGAAGAAAAGTGAATGTGGGGAACTTCATCATCCGCCACTTTTACAACTCTTTCAAGAATCATGTCTAGTTCATGCCAATGGTGGGCATTATCACTTTCCTAGCGCGCCATCTTGGGATTGGAGATGGACATTTGGCACTTATGCAGGAAAAAGGCTGAGTGGTCCAAGTTGGACTTGGATCACTTGATTTGTTCAGGGGTGATCAAACAGTGCAACACATGCTATCTTTATATCTTTGGTCACAGTAGGCACAGAGTACTACTACCAACAAACATAGAGTTCATATGTCATACAATAGTCATGGATGTCTCACTATTGGACGCTCAGGGCAATGTTTGACATGAATGCGAGACTGTAGGAGCATCTTCTTCAGCATCACCAGTGTTAGAGACTCAGGAGGCAGAACAGCAGACAAGAGCAACTTTCCACGACATTCCATATCAGGGAGGGCCCTACACAGAGATGCCTTTAACGCATTACCAACAACCTCCTCAGTAGGAGCAATACGCCCCAAATCTCAACTTGAGGCATCTTTATAAGTTTAGGATCGATTTCAGGGCTGACTCCAACATACTGTTTGATGTGCTGGAGAAGGATGTGCAATACCTTAGATAGAGGTTCGACACAACCTTACCTCCACCACCTCCTCCAACTTTTCAGCAGCCATTCCAGCAACCTCTCCACCTTTTCTACCAACTGACCCATGACTTCAGACAATCATTCCACTTTCAGTAGGGAATGCATCAGGACTATGAGAACCCACCAGCCAACATTGATGATCTGAACCAGTATATAAATAGTGACTATCAGTAGTAGCTTCCTTCCACACCATCCAGAGCTTGGGATTTGCTTGAAGACAAGAAAAAAATTTAAGCTTGGGGTGGTGGCAGGGTGTACCACCCTCTATCTATTGCCTTTCCCTTTTTTCTTTCCTTGCATGCATGCATGTTTATCTTCTATGTTCCTTGAATTTAGCATAAATTTTTAGCTTTGCAAGACTTTGTTTCATAATTTGTATCTTTGCAATTAATGCTATACAATGCAAATCTTATAGATAAATTCTTATCTTAATGCCTAAATGCACAATTTTCATCTTAAACTGCTTGATCTTTTTCTTGACTTGCTCATTAACTCTTTCCTTAAGTTTGGTAATAAATTTAAGGTTATGCACCGTTTTCATAGCTTAAAAAATTATTCCCTTGATCTATGTTGTGAACGACAAGTCCATGATATAGGACTGTTGGAAAGAAGCTAGAGTTTGATCAAAACTCCAAGCTGCATTTTTCACAAACTTACCTCTACTCGAAGGATCCTTGAATCATAATTACTATATTTTCATACAGGTATCAAGAGGATAATGATGAGTTTTGAGCTATAATCAGGTTGAAGTGTTTTCCTTAATGGACTATGTTCCCTCTCACCTTAGATTGAGTCAAAAAGATAAAAAATTAAATATTTGCAAAAGAGGCTTGGCCACCCGCAAAATTGCAAAAATATCAAAATGGTTTTCACCCAGGCCTATAAATTAGAATGCAAAGAATAAAATCATGAGTGTAAATAAAAATATGGGCGTTGTTTTATCTTTTAGGAGAGTTGAGGATGGTGCCCATCCGGTGTATGACAACACTCATGAACGTGGGTATGTCATGCCTGGTAGTGCCATCCTAAAGCTCATTAGAGAGTCACTAGGAACCCCTAGGAGACCTATGAGATCATCCTAGTAGCAGGGTTGGTTCAAGCATAGTATGAGGAGTTCGTCTCACTACTTTGGGCCAACTGGCTCGGACTACAAGGACTATTGCTCGTTACATGGACCAACCTGACGTAGATCGTGATCCTCAGAATTCATTAGTCTTTTTTGCTTTTGTTGTTTCTTAGGAACTGAATAAGTGGGAGGCACATTATTTTCGATTGGTCTACATGAATACATGATGATGTCTCATTGCTCATCACCCGCATGATCACCTATGTGATGTTTCTTTTATGCTTTATGATTATGATTCGAACCCTCATGAGTATCGACAGGTTGAGTGAATTCTTTTAATCTTGCCTGGACACTCTTTGATCTTGCTTTAGCATGATTGTGCTTGATTGGTGGGATTTTACTCTAAAACGACATGGGTCAAGAGAATTGATGTTTTAAACTATTTTTCTTAACTTTAGCATTTATCACCATGCTTAATTTGGATGTTATCTTTTTGTTCTTAAAGTACAGTCTTGCTTGAGGACAAGAAAAGGTTTAAGCTTGGGGTGGTTGATATCACTCAAATTTAGGCATTTATGCTAAGCATTTATTTATGGTTTTGTGACATTATAGCCTTAATATGCCCAAAATAACCCTAGATCCTTGTCTTTTAGTAATTTATATCTTTTCATAGATATAGTTGCTCAACTAGCCAATTTTGAGACTTGTAGGCACTGAACCTAAAAAGACATCTATTCTCCAAGATTTCTCCCCAACATATGATTTTTGCAGTAGCTAGGCTTCCATCCATCGTGAAGCATCACACTATGTGCACCAACTTAGGAGATGGTGGTCTCGCTAACAAACTAGCGGACCCAAGAAACTTTTGATATCTTGGACCCTATTTGTGATGGCCAGTCCTTTATCAAAACACATCCTCGCCAATGAGAATGTTCATTGACACGGGCCCATCGACCACCAGTAATAGCCCCCCCAGGGGGTGGGTTTGTTTCAAGATGTCACGACTATGACCAAGAAGGATGCCGCGACCGTGGCCAAGACGTCATGTCGACTGACACTCAGCATGGTCAAGCCCAGCATGGCATGGCCGGGCCTAGGCCAAGGTGTCGTGACCGTGACACCATCTCGACTGTGGTACACTAGCTTGACCACGACACACAATCGTGACCGTGACACAATCACCTCATTTGTGAGGTCTATTTCGACCTAAGCATCTGCCTCGACTGTGGGACCTACCTCGATCGCGACCCCCGACATGACCTTGCCCAGCCTAGCACAGTCGGGCCGAGACCAAGGCAGTGATCGAGGCAGGTGCCACGACCAGCTTCTGCCTTCGCCTATAAATACTTACCCCCCAAGACTTGGAGAGGGGTTCTGAATTTTGGGAGGTTCTACCTTGTGGGTCCGCACATTCTTGGTTCCTAGAGCCCTGTGGGAGAGTTTAGTGGTCCAAAAAGGTTGAATTGCTCATCCTACATCCATCCCTCTAGTTTTCTTCCATCCACCATCATTTTTCACCTCCATTCACCCATATCCTACCATTCCCATCCATCTTCCACCTCCATACATCTACCAAGCTGCTGTTTGGGATGGGATCAAAGAGAAAGGAGGCCAATGAGTCCAGAAAATCAAGGAGGACAACCCAAAGACGAGATCTAACCTATACGGAGGCTAAGGAGCGAGAGTCACTTCTCCTCTACAGGCTAAATCTCTTATTCTTGTCCTTTCTTATATTGTTCTTCCATCTTTGTTCAGTGTCAACTATGCTTGTCCATGGCTAGTTGAGCTCCTTCATGGCTATGTAGCCCATTTTCGTGCATGTTTATGTACTTTTACCTTAAGCAAGCAGTTTTATTTCAGATCTAGTACATTTTCTATTCTATCTTTTCTTTCTGGTTATGATTGCTAGTTTGGTTGATCTCTTTCTTGCTGGAACTTCTATTTCTACCTATATCAAGAGATTCGTTGTAGAAATAGGTAAGAGAAGGTAGTTTGGATCAGAATCTGAAAGGAGGATGCTTCAAGGTATTCTGTGCAGAACCATAGACCTAGGCACGACTGGGCCCAGCCCAGCACTGTCTGGCCCACTACCTGGTTCTGCCCAGATCACCCCTGTTCCTAGCATCTCCAAATATTCTAGACCTGAGAGGGTATCTAGAATATTCTAGGGTGTTGATTTGTCATTCTCGAGAGAGGTTTCATGTCATTGATGGGTTTTAGTCACGCTGCACGAAAGAGAGTGGGATGACCCCATAGGTATAGATACCATAGTACGTACTATATTTAGATGTAGGTTTCTTGTCGGGGTGTTCGACGGTTGTCTACACCTGAGAACGGGTGCATAGACTGCCCGACTTGTGGTTACATAGCTAGGAACTCCTCTCAAATTAGTAGAATCCGAAAAAACTCTGTTTTATTTTCTTTTGTTTGTTTTGTTTTAGTTTGTGACATTTTGCTAGACTAGTTTTAGTTCCATAATTTTATCAACTATTGGATTGGCTTAACTGACTTAAGAGTGAGACCTTGAGCGTCCTAAACGTCCCCACATCCTTGTGTTTGACCTCATATATCTACTTTGACCCCATAATAAAGTTGCGGGGATCCTTGAAGGTTTCAGATTATAAATTTAAAATTTGATCCTTTTGAGTCTGCCTCCTTCTGGATGCGTGATTTTGGCTGCGTCACATATTAACTATGATGTTAATTGCTCTGTATCAATAATGTTTCATTGATCTAAGTGTAGACATCTTTAATGATAATTTTTGGTAGAATAGTTATTTTTTCATTGGTTGGTAAGGATCAGTTTGGGACCGTCATGTGGGGGTAATTGAGAACAGTAGTTTATAAGATTTGTCCTCTTACTGACTCTTTCAAACTAATCCAAATGTAGTGTTGCTCGAGGGTGATCAACATTCAAGCTTAGGAAATTTTGATGCATTGATTTCTAGTCGCATTTCACATGCTATTTTCTGTGCATTAATTGCATACTTACTCATTTTATGATATGTGTATGCATTGTTTCTCACTATTATCATCTGAATCAATATTGCATCTATCATTAATTATTTCTAACAAATCTTGCTTAATTACCATTTATTAACCGGACTTATGTTATTTTCCTTTGTTTTAGGTAAATTAAGCACTTATGTAATAGTTCATATGCTACTAACCTATGTGTCAATGGTACCGACACAACACAAAGTTTCAACAAGGAAATACATGAATCTCAATGCTATCGAGATATCTCTCAGTGATATTGAGTAAGGAGTTGATGCTACCAAAGCTACAAATTGGTGCTACTGACTCACCATCTAGGGAGCATTACAATTCAAGCTTTTCCATTTGATGCATGCTTGATATAGCTATCAAGGGCTAGTAACTCTAAATAAAATGCAATAAGCATAATAATGTGAGATAAATGATAGAAAACTGCAGTATAATCTTATATTAGTATCTGTGACCCTTTATAGAATGATGAAAGATAGGTAGTCTATCCACTAAGTTTCTTGGTGTTCCTGTCGCTGGAGGAAGAGGGACGACTAAAGATTTTAGTGGGTGTATTGATCAAATCAAAGACAGTTGATTGCTGGACTGGGTTGCGCATCTCTACGGCGGGGAAACTGGTCTTGGTCAGGTCCGTTATACAAAGCAATGTGAGATTTTGGTCCCAAACGTATGAGGTTCCTGTACCCACACTCCAGAAGGTGAGAAGTATCATTGCAAACTTCATATAAGAGTTACCGTATTGACAATTAGATACAACAACAACCACCTTTTATCCCATAGCATAACTCTTTCGAATCTATCCTCTATTTAAATCAAAAAATTATAACAATCGACGTGTCAGCATGATAAAGTTTTAAATAAAATAATATAAAACCACTAGACTTTTCGTGGTTAAGATCGTACTTTCGGCCAAGTCCTGCTATATTCCATTAAGTCTTGATAGTTTGTATTTCCCTCATAAAAAACAATAGACCGGCTTATCTTATTAGTTACTACACCAGCGCTTGATTGTTTGGATGTCTGCACACATTCACCAAGCTGTTGACATTAACCTTAGATAGCTCTTGGCAGAGCTACAATATTAGCGTTTCATTTGGCATGAATGGCTAAGGCATTATTTGGTAATTCAACACACATTGCCAGGCCAAACTTAACCCCAGAACAGATACATTTGCTTATAACATGGTAACAAAGGACAGTAATGAATGTACATTAACAAAATTCACAGCAGTGAACTCTTCTGATGTGATTAGAAGGCAGACCCACGTTCTAAAGTAGACCGGCTTAAGAATGCCATAAGAATCATTGCAACATTTGTTTCACTGGTTCCAGTAGCACGATTCAAACTAATTGACACAGTGATAGCGAGAACAAATAAATAAGTGACAACAGAAGAACGCGTACCAATTGCATGAGTTACACCCATGTTCGCAGTTAATTTCCATCCTTTTTTACAACTTGATACCATACATTCTATGACACAACCTTGCAACAGGGATGAACGAATAATCTTTCAAGAATATCCTTCCAGCATTATATATACGAATCCATGTGGCGCACTAGTTCTCCTGGATATATATGCAAGCAAAATAACCAGTTACCGACATATCATGAGAAACTGAATGTAGCATACACAAAATTGTGTATACTATCACTATATGCAGGGTTGGTAAAAGATGAAGATGCATAAACATATTAATATTGATAGAGATATGTTTTGTGTCATGATATTTATATTACATCAATCTCAAGTATGCTTAGCAATTGCATATATTGTATCCCATTTAATCTATTTTTAGTTCTTGTAAGTTGAACATAATTGTTTAGGTTATTTTTGTTCTTTAGGAGCTAATTCAAGATCAAGGATGACTCAAGTAAATAAAACAAGATTAAAAAAAGGGTTAAATCGAGCTACAAGAACGGAGAGAACAAGGTGGGTGCACATCAGCACACGGGTGTGCAGTCCAGCTCCATGATCATGCAAGGCCAAACAAGACACCAACAAGACCAAGATCCTGCTGATGTGTAGGGCCGTGCAGACATGGTGCATGCCAGTACACTTCAGTGTGTGTGTGTGTGTGTGTCCATGCATGTGTGTGTGCGCTTGCATATGTGTGTATGTGTGTTCGCGCGCGTGTGTGTTCGTGCGCGCGAGCGCGTGTGTGTGTGAGAGAGAGAAAGAGAGAGATAGGGCATCAACATCTTGGTGCACGCACACACACACACAACTAAAACTGGAATTCTCATGTTTCTGATATCCAATATTACGGTGAAATTCTCTGCAACCTATGTAGCATTGCCAAAAAAATTAAAGATGCCCACTTCACCAATGTATATGTAGACTTGACCCTTATATAAATGAAGAATAGGCATACAAGCATGGAAACTGAGGAAGGACGAACTTGAGAAATTCCAAGGTTGGGCCCAGAACTGTTCCACACCCGTGTGACTATCACCGTAAATGTGGTTCAAAATACCAGAGAAACTATGAGGACTGTGTCAAGCCATCATTATCTAATATCTAGTGTCAACATCGACTTTGATGGCCTTATCTCTCTCCTCTTCTCCCGCATATATTAATGTATCCCTGTGTAGTTAATTAACATTCTCAGGAGATAGATAAAGCCAATGTGTTACAATACACAAAACTTATTCTTTGTATTAATTGTTTTGATTGACGAAGGAACCCCACTCATGGACCTATCCCGACAAGGTAAACCTTGAGACCTGACACGTGATGGCAGGTCGCCTACATGCCGTGCCTGATCAGCGTGTTGTGTTGTTCAAGGAGTGTTCTGGCCAGGAATCGGACTCACGCCATTGTGTCATGACACTTCATGCTTGTCCAACTTACACTTTGCCTGGACAAAATTCTTGATGTCATCTAAATGAATTTTGAAATCAGGCACACTGTGGTAATTTATTTGGTGGTTCTAATAGGTGCCTACATGTATATCTAGATGCATTCAGGGTTCAAAGTTGATCCATCACATGTCCTTTACATAATAAAATGATTGATGCGTCTCATCAATTTGCAAGCCATAAGATATACAACTACTAACAACTTAATAGCTTGGTGTTGTAATTCACCAATTTATTTATTGTCAAGTTTCAATTATCATCAATATAATCTGATACATTGATAAATATATTAGAAGAAAAAGAAATCAAGCCATAAACACGACTCATCAATGAATACTAAATATGCCCTTAGGCCAACAAATATTCCCCCTTTGGTAGAAGCTTGCGCACACATTTACCAAGCTTCTTTCAATCAGCTTCGGTGTCAGCAGATCCCTCTAAATCTCAAGTATATTTCGTTGTTTCTACTAGGAGAAACAGGTGGATAACGGCCCTCATCCCAAATGTACCTACTATTCTCATTGAAACTAGTGCACATATGTAGGTGTGAGGACTGGGCCAGAACAATATTCTGCTATAGCGGGCTAGTCTTTATTATATAGGAAGAGAACATTTACATAATAGACCCAATAAAGAAAACAAATAAGAAAAGACTACATATAAATAGCTTATATTCTCTAACACTTCCCCTCAAGATGGAGCGTACACATTGTGCATGCCCAGCTTGGAACTCATATGACTAAAATCTGTAGGTACAAGGGGTTTGGTGAAGATATCTGCAACTTGTTGTCCAGTGCAAACATGAGCAGTCTGAATCTTCTTGGAGAGCACCAGATCACAAACAAGTGGCAGTCCACCTCGATGTGCTTGGTCCGCTCATGGAACACAGGATTGCTAGCAAGTGAATGATTGTTTGATTATCACACAAGAGAGAGATTGGAGTTTCAACAGACACTCCCATTTCAGACAATATGGACATAACACCATTGTAGTTCACAACAAGCATGTATCATTACTCGATATTCAGCCTATGTGCTGGACCGTGCTATCACGTAATTTGTTTCTTGCTCCTCCATGTCACTAAATGTGACCCAAGGAACACACAATATCTTGAGGTAGATCGCCTATCTCCAACATCACCTGCCCAATCAGCATCAGTATATCCAGGACGCTTCAACGAAGTAGAGGAGTAATCCTTCCTTGTGAAATAAGTGAGACCTTTCCCTAGCAACCCTTTAGTATAACATACGATCCGGGTGACCACCATCTAGTCCGACATTATGGGTGCACTCGTGAACTAGCTAATACTCCTACTGCATATATCAGGACAAGTAACTGTCAAATAGATTAGCTTACCCACAATCTGTGTGTACTTTATTGAGTCCGGAAAATCATTGTCATAAGAAATAACCGCCTTGGTATGATAATCCATAGGCGTGGAAATTGGTTTGCAATGTGTCATGTTTGTCTCTGCAATGTCTAGAACATATTTTTGCTTGGAAAGATTTGTGCCTTTCTTAGAACGTAGAACCTCTATTCCAAAAAAATAACGAAGATTGCCCAAATCTTGTCTAAAATTGTATTTGTAGCCACTCCTTGAGCTTTGAAATGCCAGTAAGATCATCTCATGTGATGACAATATCGTCCACATATACAGCCAGAATAAAAGTGCCACGAGAGGATTTACACACAGATAAAGAATGATCAGTAGAAGACCGACTAAAACCAAACTGTATAAGCGTAGCACTTAACATATGAAACCATGCCCTTGGTGATTGCTTCTAGTCATACAAGGATTGCTTCAATTTGCACATTTTTTTACATTCCCCCGAGCATCATACTCACGAGGTTTCTCCATGTACACTTCTTCAAGAAGATCACCATGAAGAGCTGGAGAAGAAGCCAATCATAATGAGTAGCAACAAAAAAGTAGGAACCGTACGGAATTTAGCTGGGCATTAGGAGAAAAAGTCTCAAAGAAGTCCACTCCATGTGCCTGAGTGTACCCTTGGCCACCAATTGAGCCTTCAAATAGTCAACAGATCCATCCAATTTTCATTTAATAGTATACATCCAGCGACAACCTACAACAGACTTCCTATGAGGAAGATCCACCAAGTCCCAGATGGAATTCTCATAAACAGTTTCCATCTCACTATTCATGGATCGAACCCATCCATCACGTTGGGCTGCTTCTGCATATGAGCGAGGAACAGCTACAGAATCTAGTTGAAGAGCAAATGTGTGTTGTTAGTAACAGATGGGATAAGTAATAGATATTGAAGATCAGATGCCATATTGTGCAAGACCAAACACCTTTACGAGTTGCAACTGGAAGGTGTAAGTCTAAAACAGAAGTATCAAGAGAACTCTCATCATGAACAGGTACCTTAGGAGTATCTGACAATGATGAGTCAGTCTGATAAACTGATGTCGCTACATCTTTTGGGTGATGTCATGCTCGCCTGGTGTAAACCAGTGAAAAGGTTGAATAGGTGGAGGTGTAAGTGGTGTAGTGGTATAGGAGTGGTATTAGCACACTCTCGTCACATGGCACAGGGAGTAGTGGCTCTTTTTCATGCTCAAAGGCATGTTCACTTTCATGGATGTGCTCCCCCTTACGCTGGACAAAGTCACTAAAGAATGGAATGGACTCATGAAAAGTAGCGTCATCTGCCACAAACATACGACGAAGATGAGGATAGTAACATCTATATCCCTTTTGTGTGGGAGAATATCCCAAAAGGACGGTGCAAACTACGCGAGGAGACAACTTATCAGTGTGTGGATCAAACATATGAACAAACACAGTGCAACTAAAGAGATGAAGGGGAACATAAAACCTTACTCGTCGGGTCATAAAATAGAAAAAGTAGTGGCCTCATGTAAGACGAAAGATGGTTGATGATTAATTAAGAAGCAAGCGGTGAGTAGCATTAGACCAATACTTCTATGGTATAGACATTTGAAATAGTAGTGTGTGTGCTACATCAAGTATATGGTGGTTCTTACATTCAGCAACTCCATTTTGTTGAGGTGTATGAGGACAAGTTTGATGAACTTTACCAACTGAAATACAGAAATCAGAGACAACCTTTTGATCATATCATGGAATAAAATTTCAATCGAAATTTCATTTTTTTTCAATCGGCCATCGAAACCTATGATCGGACACGAAATGCAGGGAATGGGACGTAATTTCGCAAAAATTTCAACCCTAGGTGCGAAATTTTGCAAAATAGGGTGAAATTTCGCAGCAAAAAGGCCAATTTGGGCCGTAATTTCGCAAAATGGTATAGAAACACAACTTAACTTTTTGAGAAATTTGTTCCCAAGGCTGCTAAATACTACATCTTGGGTATTTTGGCAATTGTTTTTTAATCTATTGCATCTAAATCCTATTTTCCTTAATTCTAAGGCATGTTTCCGCTATCTCTAGACCATCTATACATTACATTCATCAATTTCTACACTTCTATGGAGAAATACTTCGAAAATAACAAAGTTCTTTCTTGGATCTATGTATAAATGTCCCATGTAACCTAGTTAAATGCGAACACTATACAACTTGTAGTTCATAACTTTGTAACTTGTGTAAGTTATACATTCTAAGTTGTAACTTGAAGTTTTTAACAGTCTAACTGTCTAGCAGACTTGCCATTTCTGATCATTTGTGCACTCACTCATCAAGACATGGATCCCACCCTAACCTTTAAACATATAACTTTAATATATAATCTACTGTATCTTTGTCTAAACATTGTGTATGCAAAATTTCATAATCTAATTCCTTCATTTTGTCATCGAAATTGCCATCGAAATTCTGTCGAAATTGTTCAGCTTCCTTCACTTACAAATGTGGGAGACCCCCACCCCACATCCAATATGAAATATTATTGCATATTTGAGTGAATCTTGGCGTTTAGATTGTCCTGGTAAATTTTCATAATTTAATTCGTTTATTTGGTCGTCGAAATTGTTAGGGTCGTAAATATCAAAATTTCGTGTGAAATTTCAAAAAAAATTTGTTACTGGGCCATCGGACACGACATCGAAACCGGACACTTAATTCTATGGATCATATTCTAAGGCCTTATCAACATGAAGAATCTTGATATGAGCATCAAAATGAATTTTTATTAATTGATAAAAAGTTCAAACGACCGACAAAACCCAATCCGAAGACTTAAGTATACCCAAGTCATTCGAGAAAAATCATCAACAAAAGTGAGAAAATATTGAAATCCATTATAACTGGCTCCTTAATAGGACCCTAGACATCACCATGAATAAGATCAAAAGGATGCTTATAGCGTGTTACAATGTGACTAGGAAACAAGACATGACGATGCTTGCCCAGTTGACACGACTAACACTCTAGAGACTTTAGAGATGCAAAGATGGGAACAAGTTTTATTAAGACTCTACAAGCGAATGCATATCATGACAATATCATTGTAAGGAAGAGCAGCTGAGAATGGTAGATGCGGTAGATGGAATTTGGTGAGCTGGGCGACCACCTTCGAAGAAGTAGAGATCACATTTCCTAGATCCCCCATCAATCGTCTTCCAGCTCTTGGGGTCCAGTAAAACAAAGGAGCTCTAAATATTACCAAGCATTTTAGAGAATCAACCGACTTTGCAACAGACATTAAGTTAAATGGAAAGTCCGGTACATAATGTACAGACTGCAAAGTCACAGAAGCTGACGCATGTACAATTCCACAAGTATGCACTCGCCTGACAAATATGTCAGCTACTGTCATAGACGAATGTGGGATATACGAATCAGAGTTGAGAAGCATACATCATATATTTTTCATATGCTGAGAGGCCCTAGAATCCACCACCCATGTAGAAGATGGATGGGAGGCAACAAGTGAAGTCTCATGATTACCTACATAAGAAACAAGGTTGGCGAAGGAATCAAGGTTGCTCGGTAGCCTGATGAAGACGGTCATACTCCTCCTTGAAGATAGTAACATCTAATTGCATGTGTTTGAAGCTCCAGATGTAGAAGCTCGTGAGATAGTAGTCGTATAATATGGGGCACCAATAGGAGGCCGACTATTCCCAGAACAGCACATATCCTCTGTATTTCCAAGTTTCGCACAGAATGCACACTTGTCCCTAGGACGAGTGCCTCGTCCTCGACCAGCACCTCATCCAGTTCCTTTGACGGTAGCAGAAAGAGAGGCATGATTCTCAAGAGTGTTACCCTCTTGTAGTAGCAGAAACGAACTTGAAGGAAGATTGTTGGATCCTCACAAATGCTTCTTCAAGATTGGCAGTTTATCTGTGGCAAGATAGATAGGATTTAACCAGAATAGGAATGTTGTTGTTACCAAGTATCTCTGTCTTTCATCTGATCACTAGTCTTCAGCGGTTGGTAGAAGTTGAGTTCCTGAGAGATGGATCATATAGCACCAAAATATCCTCTAGAGAGCGACTATCTTGTCTTTCTGCAAAGAGACAGTCATAAACAGTATACAAATGAAGAGAATTCTTCTCATGGGAGAAATGTTTCTTTGCAGCTTCCCATATTTGTTTGGATGTGAGTAGAACATAAACCGGGAAGCAATCTGGGGCTCCATGCTATATCATAACCAGGACTTTACCAGTCTATTGTGTTTCCACCATGTGGAGTAGTCCTTGCTACTTTCATCAGGAGGCTTTGACTCAATAATATCCATATTCTCTCCAGATTCAAGGACGGTATAATATAGCATTTATCTAGAGGGCATAATTCTGTGAGTTAAGCTTCACAAAAGTTCTTTGAGATTGATCATTGTAGACGACTGTAGCGGAAGTAGCTGGTTTTTCATCTCCCATAGTGAGATCATATCAAGATAACAGCGGCAATCAAAGACAGGTTGTCGGCAACACGCCACGTAGGAAGCTTAACACGTCATGTATAACGATGACACGCCATGTGGATTATCGGAGGCAAATCACAGGTTCTGTCGACATGCCGTGTCAAGTGTCAAAAAAGATGAAATTGATGGGAATTAGCTCTGTCAATGAGGTAGAAAGCCTCAGGAAGACACACCGAGGGTGGTTGGAATTAGCACTGTCACCTATGTCAATAAACGATGCAAAACTAACGCATCAACAACCCCAAAAAACTTAGGCACTCATCCCCCCAGAGAGGAAAGAAAATGAGAAGGGAGTTGTTCCTCCTCTCTACAGGATAAAACGAGTGATTCTCCTCCTCTCCTCAAGAAGTCATTGTGCTTTGGTGGAGACAGAGAGAGACTGACTGGCAGTGTCCGACGAGAACCTAAGTCGACGGCAGTAGAACGGAGAGGACATGGGGAGAGAGATAGAGGAGTCTATGGCCAGAGGCTAGGGTTACAGCCCCAGGGCTTGCTCTAATACCATGTGAAAGGATTAGGCCAGAACGATACCCTATTGTAGAGGACTAGCCTTTATGATATAGGAAGAGAACATTTACATAATAGACCCAATAAAGAAAGCAAATAAGAAAAGACTACATAAATAACTTCTATTCTCTAACAATAGGATCTCAATTTTGGACAAGGATTGTTTTTTCCTAACATCCATAAAGATAGTGCTCATCTGAACAATCAAGTGACGGCTCATCACAATTAGGCTTTAGAGAATTTCTTCATGATTTGTATATTTTAGGATATATATTGCATACTAGTTCAAGACTTACAGGCTTTCTTTATTGACCCTATGACTATTGAGCTAGTGAGCTCTAATGTATCTTACCATATTTTTGTTAATTCAATTAATCTCAAATCCTTAATGATCACTTCCTATAATAGTTGGATTGTTGACTCCAGTGCTATGAAACATATGACTACTACACTTCATACTTTAGTTACCCTTGTTGATGGTACTTCTTATTCTCTCAAACTACCGTTTGTACATTTTGTTCCTGATTTCCCTTTGATCTTATGCATGTCCTACACTTAGTTTAAAAATCCGGCCAGGAGTAGCTCAGGTGGTTGACCTTGGTAAACCATTGTGAGGGGTCCCAGGTCCGATTCCCATCGAGAACTATATCTCGAAAATGGTACTTGTCATGCAGGCCAACCAACTATGCACTTTAACATATTCCCAGGTGGGTGGGGCACCTGGGACCCGAGAGTTTTACGTTGTTTGGGGGTCACTAAGAGGCTCATGTATGGGAATGGCTCTCTCAATAAATAAATGGTTAAATGAAATGTTTTGAACCCAACCCGACTCAGTCGGTTGAACCGCTACTTGGCAGGTGTAGCGAGTCAAGTGGAGTTGAAACTCATTTTTGGCCAAGACTTGGAATTGGCATGTGACCCGAGTGGTTCAATTGTCGACTTGGTGACTCAGCCCTCAGGTCAAAGACCCATTCGAGTTTTGTTTATTCTATGTTTCTTCCCTAAATAATTATTTGCTAATGTAAATGTCCTTTAACACAACCATGTGGAGCATGGATACAACTTGTTTAGCAAGTGTGCTTTTGCCCTAGTATATGATCGTATGTATTCTTTGTTAGCATAGTTATAACTGTTGGTATGTATGCCCTGAGAGCCAATCATGGGATGATTGGTGGTACATTAAGATTGATTTGATAAACATCAAAGGCAAGCTTCCAATTCTTTCTGGTTCAGTCATATGAGATAGTGATAGAACAGATTGAATGTCTAGAGAATGACAGTACTCAATGATGTATGCTTTCAGGTTGAGGACCTGAACGATGAGATCATACGGATACTAAGAGTTTGTACATTCTTGTTATGTCCCTAGTCGGATGTCATTGTGGAAGGTAAATAGACAGCAATGACACACAAGACTAGATTGTGGTGTTGGTTGATGACAGAATCTCATTAGTCATGATATAGAGATATCAAACCAAACACATAGGTACTTGTTAGAGAACAAGTGTACCGGACAGACCCACCGTGAGTTTGACACATGGAACCATGACATGGTAGTCACAGTCAGTACTCACAGTGATGGTGGTGAGTGTGATTCTTTGACCTGAAATCACTACACTCAACACATGTCGTTGGGCACACTTTGACATCATCAAACGTAGTCCTGAAACATGGGTTGTTATAAAGGTGATGATTGGGTGGCTTTGACACATGGGGCTTTTGAGGGGTGAGTGATAGATATGGGATTTATCCCTCCTGAGGGAGTTTGATATCCAAGGCCACTTGATGAGTAGGATTGAAATAGGCGTGCGCACACATGTGTGAATCAGTATGTGATATTGATGTCATACATATCTCTTCCAATCTACTCTGAGATCAAGAAAGTGAATGAACGTTGACAGGATGACTGTTCCATGTCTCGAGTTCATTCGGGATATCAGTGACAAAGGAATTATACATTCGTTGTAACACCATTCACGGATTGTAGGATTGAAAGTTGTTCTCCAACTTTCTTTTTCACTTGGGTAGCACTGATGTGTGACTAGGCACCGCTCTTTGCTTGTGAAGTCATAAGTGTTATGGACTTTCACTGCCAACGTGAAAAGGACCTGCAGGGTCACACACATAGGATTTAACCTGGAAGAGGAGTTTTGTCCACAAACAATGTTTAGATTGATTACTAAAGGAGTTTAGTAGTTCAATTAAACAATCAATCAATTGATAGCTCAGTATCATAATGTTCAAGGTGTTGGACACATTGATTGGAGTATCGGATTGATTGAAACTGCAATTGACTGATTTTGCACAATCTGCACTCCCAACCGATCGGCTCATGTGATGAACCGATCGGCTCAGCTTGGTGAACCGATCGGCTCAGGTTGTGAGTCGATCGGCTAATGGACAGGGTGAAACGATTGCTTCAAGTGTTGAAACGATCGGTTCAACTGATGCAACCGAGCAAGTTGGGAAAGTAGGATTGGTGAGAATTTTCCTTTCGTTTCACTTGCCCAATTTGATTGGAACAAGGATTGGTATTCGATACCAATTAGAAACAAAAGATGGAAAGTTGATCGGGAACTGACCAGGACCACGAACCGACCGGTTCAGAAGTGAACTGACCGGTTGAAGTGTCCCAACCGATCGGTTGAGGTGTCAACCGACCGGCTCAGGTCCCCAACCGACCGTTTCAGTTGTGAAAGGATCGGTTCAGGTTGCGAGTTGATTGTTTTGTGGAAAATCTCGAACCCTTCTACTCCTGCTTTTAGTCCCGCATTGCCCGGGATGGAGAACCCTGTCCCATGACCCTCCTATATATATAGGGGTATTGGGGGCTTCTCAAAGTACAACTCAGTGCAACCAGTTGCTCTGTGAAGTTGTCGTTCTCTCTGGTTTTGGTAACCAAGAGAGAGCCCGAGCAAGTGCTACCCGATAAGGGAGGCACAGTAAGGGAAAGATAACTGCAGTTGCGACTGGTGGCAGGAGAGTGTGTTGGCGACTAGTACGCTGACAGGAGGGTGCGACTCCTTCCAATTCCTTGTGGGATAAGGAGATTGGAGTTCCAGGTGGTCCGTGTGGACTACTTCAGAGGCGGGAGGTTTCTGTCGCTAGGAGGACAACCTTCAATCCCGTCAGTCCCGGTGCGACCAGGAGCTGCACAGACACCGTCCAAGACAGGAGGTGAAGACCGCGCAAGCCGCGAGGTATTGTCGCCGAGCAAGCCTCGGGACACGGTATGATTCCACAAACCATCCACTCCAATAATATAATTGCATATTATATACAGAGGTGCATGATCATCACACTCAATTGTGAGATGTGTCCTTTAGCAAGGATAAAAAGATTAACGCGTATTGGATACCATATGGAAGAAATAAAGATACGACTCAAGGAAATGGATCGTATGGCTCGCACCAAAAATTAATAGGAACCAGGTGTCAATAGTCTGGGAATTTTGACGAGTGAGACAATAAGAGATATTCTTAACAACTAATACAAGATATTGAATTGGCATTCTAATGGATCAAAATCCTAACCAAAAACTCCCTAACAAATTAATATCATCAACTGAATAAGGGCACTGCCAAACATTTGACCCACAGTCTAGAAGGGGTTTGCTTTAATATAAACTAAATTTATAAAACACTGCATCTATAAACTTATCTTTGATATTCAACCTGATTTCGTTCTAGTTCCGACTTCCAATTTTAATTTGCAAGCCAAAGAATTCTAGAAATATTTGGAACTAACATTAACTTATCAAAATAGTCTTTAGAATTTGGAAGTAACGGTAACTTCTTAACAAGAAGTAACAATAAGTTATTGTTAGTAACAAATTCACCATAGTTTTATTAGAATGTCAACTTGGTTTATAGAACAATGTTGTCGATATCCATAATTACCATATACAACCTGATTTTAATGGTAGTCGCAAAACTCTCAAGTTTTATTTGAGAGCCAAGAAAGAATAATTAAAGTAAATATAGAACTAATAGTGTCGATAGGCACATACCGACACATTAATCAAATTTATGTATGCATCTCTATATAAATGGGTTGAACTCCGTGTATGTTTCGTACATTTTGTGCAAATGTAGTCAATCCCAAGCCCGGGTAAAGGAGGGTTGGTGGTAGGTTGACAGCCAGCCAAAAAAATTGTCGCTCTTTCTATGACATGGATCCTTAAAAAAATCGTTGGAGCGTCCCTACCTAGCAACGCGCTGCATCGACACCCGGATGCAGTGATATATATGCAAGGGGTTTCGACACAACGACGTCCGATTGTGTTGAAGGACAAACAAGGGTTTCCACATCTTGGACGGGTGTGGGTAAAGAAGCCAGTCCCGCTGCATCATTGCCCGGATGTAGTGAAAAATGTGCAAGGGTTACCACATCGTGGATGGATGTGGGTAAAGAAGCTAGTCTCGCCGCATCATTGCCCGGATGTAGTGAAAATTTTGCAAGGGCAACATTTTCGACGAAGGCAGGTAAAGAAGCAAGTTCAACAAAAAAGGATTAGAGTTGGATCTTGGAATATTGGCTCTTTGACAGGGAAATCTTTGGAGATAGTGGACACCATGATGAGAAGAAAAGTCAATATAGCTTGCTTGCAGGAAACCAAGTGGACAAGAGAACGTTGTAGAGAGATTGGAGACACTGGATACAAAATATTATTGACTCAAGGTCAATTAGGTCAATGTTGACTCGCGTCTAAATTGACTAAACCCGTGTTTTGATGATGACTAACCATTCCACAATTTTGTGTCTAATGTCTCTACTTGAGTGATTTCAGATTAGGTATAGACACACTCCAAATGCCCTAACTTGCGCATATCAAATTGGAGAAAAGACAAGTCAAAGTCAATACAAGTGCACGTTTTTGTAATATGACGTAAATCCATTAGAATTATGTTGTAAATCACTTGTAATTATTGTATGACTTGTAATTAAGCTTGGAAAAAATCAGGAGCACTTAGATCGAATGTTTAAGCACTCAAAAGCCGTTTTCCAAAATTCACATCAGGCTGTTCATCGGTCGAGTTGTCAATACATAGAACTCGACCAATCCTGATTGGATCTTGAACATGACTTTTGATCGGTCGAGTTTACACTTCACAGAACTCGACCGATGGAGTACCTGACCAATTCAATTTTCATTGGTCGGTCGAGTTTCCCCAGGACAAACTCGACCGATGGTCTGAATATCGGCTTTGTCTTTTACTCTATCGGTCGAGTTACCTTTATAGAAACTCGACCGATTGCACTGTACAGCAGAAAAGTGTCATGCTGACGCCATCAGGTCAACCAGGTGGACTGAACGACTGAACAAGAGACCCATGACTCGACATTTTTTTCGTTGTGATCTTAGGGTTGGGTCTGAAAACCTTGTTTAATTGTCTAAAATGTTTTGTAACTTTGGGCATGGGATGAAACATCGACGGTACCGTCGGTACTACCGACCTCTTAGGGTTGTGATGCGATGATTTTGAGTCGCATTTATAGACCGATTTCATATGTGTTTTGTGCCTTAATTACTCATTTTCATGGATATTATTGCATAATTCACTTTATTTGGTCTTTGCCATCATTTTATATCAAATCCCCTTTATTTTATTATTTTAAGCATTATTGATCATCTTATCATAAATCGTGTGGATTTATTTGGTCTTGTTGTGCAATTTCAGGAAAAACAAGTATCTACATCCGTCGATACCATCGACGGATGTCGATACCATCGACCAAGCCACAGGTTGTCAGCCGAGAAGAGCAATACAGAGTCGATACCATCGACACCCAAGTCGATGGCATCGAGATGTCTCCAGGCTGCTGGCGAGGATGAAGTCGATACCATCGACGCAAGTCGATGCCATCGACACAAGGAGAGCTACAGCGTCGCTAAACGACAACAACCGACGCTAAAGGAGTCGATACCATCGACACCCAAGTCGATGGTATCGAGATCACCACAGGCGCCCAGAATAAAAGAAAGGAAAGCTGCCGCTAATCCGCTGGGTCGATACCATCGACCCGCGTCGATGGTATCGACGCCGGCAGATATGCGTTGGATTTGTTTTGATTTCGATCGGACGGCTGTTGTTATTTGACGACCTAATTAGGGACTTATACCTAATGACGGCCGCCCGGACGTGATCATCATCTCATTTTTGGATTGCACGAGTGTCGAGGAGGAGAGAAAGGAGAACGGAGGCCGAGAAGCTCATCCCGGTTGATTCGGACGCTGCCGAAGACAATTTCCACCACCGACAGGCGGGGAAAGTTTGTGTTCTACGCCAAGGATCCACCGGTTCTTCTCCGTTCAGGGGTTTTTCCCATCTATTTCACGTTTTTCTTATGAATTCCCCAATTTCTACCATGTATTCGTGTAAGATGAACATGAGAGGCTAAAACCCTCAATCTTTAGGACCGGGAGTAGCCCGGGGATACATTGTATGATGATTTTAGATTGATAACTCATATTTTTCTCTCATATCCGTGGTATAAATTCGTTTTCTCTATTGCTATTGTTATGCTTGATCACCATAATAATAAATTAATGCCCTTAATCACTTCGACAGAAGGATTAACGGTTGAAAAGAGACGAATTCTACATTAATTAATAAAACCCTTGACAAAGGAGTTGTAAAATTAATGGTGGGAACTGAGGGACCGATCTTAATGCGCTTAGTTTAGGGGAATGATTACTATGACGATGGAATCAACCTAAATCTAAGTAGTGGATTACACCACGACAGTGGGTAATTCTCATTTCAGGCCACTACCCGGATAGAGAGAGAAGTGTGAGGAATTATATGAAATCTAATACAATGCTGACCCGCGGTGAAACCGCCATCCTAAAGATATCCCTTTTAATTGATTAAATTAACCTTTAATCGATTGTTTTCTTTGTTTGATTTTTATTTTCTTTTAATTTGAACAACAAAACCCTACTTTGTTAATCGGTCTAGCTGATTGCGATTAGTTAGTAGAAGTCTCCAATAATTCACGTATCCCTGAGTTCGACTCGGGCCTCACAAGGCCTATATTACTCGACGTGTATACTTGCGTTTAAGCGCGTAGTAAAATACACGTCAAGTTTTTGGCGCCGTTGTCGGGGATACGGCGAATTATTGGCACTTTGAGTGCTAAGAGCGGCCATTCTAGGCCACATTTTTTTTTATTAATTTTAAAACAATTTTAAAAATTCCTTTATTTCTCTATAATTGTGTTAACTCGTTCAAAGCATTGTCAGGTACTTTGCATGGTGCACACACGTAGTCGAGACTACGTGAATCGCACACCTGAGGTTCCATCTGCGGGACCAGAGGACGAGGACTACTACGAGGAGGAACACCACAGGGATATACATTCTGAATCTGAGCCAGAACAAGAAGAAGTAATGGCTGAAGCACAGACAATATGGGAGAAGATCAAGGCGTCTTCTTCCTCTGCATCAAATGGGCCTATAAAGAAACAGGGGCTAAACATACCTACATACAAGATCGACCCAGCACTGATTAACTTGGTCAAATTCAATGCATTTCACGGACTGAAAAATGAAGATCCAGTGGCACACATTAGTCAGTTTGTGGAGAACTGCGATATGGTGAAGATAGATCGCTTTCCGCAGGATGTGCTCTATCTCAAGTTATTCCCCAGTTCCTTGGCGGGAGTAGCAAGAGAGTGGCTCCACAACCTCGACGACGAGTTTGTTGAGTCATGGGATCACATGGTGGAGGTTTTCTTCGAGAGGTTCTTCCCTCCTGAGAAGACCAATGATATGATCCGAAAGATCCACAATTTCACCCAACAGGCGGGTGAAACCTATTCTGAGACTTGGGAGCGATTTCAAGTCATGTTGAGGAGATGTCCACATCATGGATTGGACAAGGAAACCCAAGTGAAGATCTTCTACTTTGCTCTCTCCGAGCATGATAGAAGCAACTTGGACTCGGCCGGCTCTGGATTCTTTCTAAATAACACTGATACAAGATGCTGGGAAATACTGAAGAATATGGCACGAAAGCAATCTTGGGGAGAAAGAGAAAGAGGCCCAGTTGAGCAAGCAAGAGTTGCCAGTGAGTCAAAGGCAATGAGAGAGCTGAATGAGAAGATGGATCTTCTCGCAAAGAAGTTGCTGCAGAAGGAAGACAATGAGTCCGAGGATGAGGCTCAGGTCAAGTATATGAGGCAACAGCAAGGGTACAGGAACAACGATTACTCATGGCGGAAGGACAAGAAATTTTCATGGAAGGATCCAAACAACTTCCTGCAAGATCCGGACGCCAAACCTGCACCGGTCACGGAGGACAAGAGCACGGAGTTGCTCAATCAAGTCATAAAGCAAAATCAAGAGTTGATGAACACTTTTGGGCAGCAAATAAAGCAGCAGGGTGAATTCATGAACCAGTTCGGGCAGACGTTGCAGAGCCACGGGGCTCAGATGCGGACTATAGAGACTTCCATGGCACAGATGGCAGCGGAGATTGCAAGCTTGAAAAAGCCGGCACATCCGGGTTTTCCGGGGAACACCAATGTTCCCGGGGGAAACCAACAGGCCAAGGCCATATTGTTGAGGAGCGGTAAGAAGGTGCTTAATCCAAGGGCGGATGACACAAGCACACCGCAGGACACAGTAGAAGAAGCAACCGCTAAGGAGCAGCCTGCACCAGTCATCGAGCAAATTGATGACACAACCGAAGATGGTAAGGAAGGACAAGCCACTGAGGAGGAACCACAGAAATTAACTCCCTATGTGCCACCTCATCAAAGAGCACATACCGTTCCGGTTCCCTATCCCAATAGTGCAAAAGCAAGAAAGGTGGATGCACAGTTTAAAAAATTTCTGGACAGCTTTAGAAAGTTATCTGTGAATATTCCCTTGTTAGAGGCAATTGAACAAATCCCGTCTTATGGAAAGTTTCTTAAAGATGTAATCACCAAGAAGAGGAAGATACCCGACACTGAGGTTGTGGTATTGAAGGAGCAAGTGAGTGCTTTTATTATGGGCACTTTGCCGCCAAAGCGACAGGATCCCGGGTGTTTCAATATTTCATGCTTTATCGGGAAGTTCAAATTTGGCGAAGCGCTTTGTGATTCCGGGGCAAGCATCAATCTGATGCCCCTTTCTACATTCAAGAAACTTGGATTGAAGGAGTCAAGGCCAAGCAATATGACTATCCAATTGGCCGATAATTCTGTGGTGAAACCATATGGAATCTGTGAGGATGTTTTGGTAAAGGTAGACCGCTTTGTTTTTCCCGCTGATTTTGTTGTGATGGAGATGCAGGACGAACACGGCAATGAGTTACTTCTTGGTCGCCCATTTCAAGCTACAGCTGACATGATCTTGGAGATGGGGAGAGGTCGCTTGACCTTAGGCATTGCGGATGATCGCTTTGAGATGGTCATGCCCAGCAGCAATACATCTACTAAAGCAAAGGCACAGTGCAACATGGTGAAGCATGTGGAAAGCAATATCTCACTTTGTCTCGGGAAGCCATTTTTAGATATGGCCCATGTGATGAGCAGGATAGACAATGGGACCTTGGCGGTAGACCTTATGGAGCAAACGAAAGCTGTCTCTTTATGCAAGGCTGTCGGGTTTCCAAATGATGAGAATGAGGACATTCCACCTTCGTGGGAGGATGATGTGATAATTACTTCTGTCTGTGATGCATATCCGGAATTGCCTCTAGAGGCGTGTTTGCTTAATGTCACTTATGATTGGATGCGGAGTACTTCACTCAAGGAGTGCGCCAAAATGCTTCAAATGCTTCCATGTTTCTACACGAGGCACTATGAAGATTTGGGTACACTGCCCCCACCGCTACAATCATCCCTTATCTGCCCACCTGATCTGGAGTTAAAGCCATTGCCCCCGCACTTGAAGTACGTCTTTCTAGCTGAGGAGGACAAGTTGCCAGTGATTGTTTCTGCATACTTGAGTGCGGATGAGGAGGAGCAGCTACTGATAGTGCTCAAGAACCACCGTGGAGCCTTTGGGTGGTCAGTGGAGGACATCAAGGGGATCTCCCCTACACTTTGTCAACATAAGATTCGGCTTGAGGAAGGAGCCAAGTCAGTCATACAGCCTCAAAGACGTCTAAATCCAAGCATGATGGAGGTTGTCAAAAAGGAAGTCATTAAGTTGCTTGCTGCAGGGATTATTTATGCCATATCTGATTCGACGTGGGTGAGTCCCACACAGGTAGTCCCTAAAAAGGGGGGAATCACTGTCACTACAAATCTTCTAAATGAACCTGTCACCACCCGATTGGTAACCGGGTGGCGTGTATGCATTGATTACCGCCGACTGAACGCCGCAACTCTGAAAGATCATTTTCCATTGCCATTCATTGATCAGATTTTGGAACGCTTAGCCGGTCGGTCGCATTTTTGTTTCCTTGATGGTTACTCGGGGTACAACCAGATTTCTATAGATCCTTTGGATCAAGAGAAGTCTACGTTTACATGTCCCTATGGGACTTTCGCCTACCGCCGTATGCCGTTTGGTTTATGCAATGCGCCGGCGACTTTTCAACGCTGCATGCTCGCCATTTTCTCAGACATGGTGGAGCGGTGTCTCGAAGTCTTCATGGACGACTTTTCGGTTTATGGAGCGTCTTTTGATGAATGCCTTTATAATTTAGATAAGGTGTTGCAGCGGTGCGAGGACACACACTTGGTCCTCAATTGGGAGAAATGTCACATGATGGTGACAGAAGGAATTGTGCTAGGACACAAGGTGTCTAGCAAGGGTCTAGAGGTAGACCCCGTAAAAATTGAGGTGATTTCTAAGCTACCCCCACCAAATTCTGTAAAAGGGGTGAGAAGCTTTTTAGGACACGCTGGGTTTTATCGGCGCTTTATCAAGGATTTTTCAAAAATCGCAAAGCCATTATCGGAATTGTTGGAAAAAGACGCAGTTTTTTATTTCAATGAGAAATGTCTTCACGCATTCGAGGTTTTGAAGGAAAAGCTGATTTCGGCTCCGGTTGTTCAAACGCCGGATTGGACAAAGCCTTTCGAGTTGATGTGTGATGCGTCTGACTATGCTGTGGGGGCTGTTTTGGGGCAAAGGGTAGATAACAAGCCTGCTGTGATTTTCTACGCCTCAAAAACACTTAATGATGCTCAATTAAATTACACAACCACGGAAAAAGAGTTACTTGCTGTTGTTTTTGCTTTTGAGAAATTTCGGCAATACTTAGTGGGTTCTAAGGTGGTTGTGTGGACGGATCACGCCGCAATAAAATATTTGATGGAGAAGAAGGATGCGAAGCCTAGACTAATTAGGTGGATTTTGCTCCTACAAGAATTCGATATTGAAATCAAGGACAAGTCGGGAATTGAAAATGTGGTGGCTGACCACTTGTCTAGGTTAGAGAGGGTGGATGAACAAGGTTTGCATATACCTATTACCGAGACTTTTCCCGACGAACAACTTTTAAAAATTGATTCTAAAGAACCATGGTTTGCGGAAATTGTGAATTATTTGGCTTGCGGGATCATCCCGGAAGATTGGTCTTATCAAGAGAAGAAGAAATTCTTCCATTCATTGAGATACTATTTTTGGGATGACCCAATATTGTTGAAGCAATGCAGGGATGGTATTCTTCGCAGGTGCGTGCCGGAGTTAGAGTACGAAAGTGTTCTACATCATTGCCATGCGTCGCCTACGGGAGGACATCATGCTAGCTCACGGACAGCAGCTAAGGTGTTGGAGAGCGGCCTTTATTGGCCCACTTTGTTCCGGGATGCCTATGATTTTGTTAGGCAATGTGACCCGTGCCAGCGTGCAGGTAATATCTCAAGGAGACAAGAAATGCCCCTGAATGTGTTTCAGGAAGTCGAGGTATTTGATTTATGGGGCATTGACTTCATGGGACCCTTTGTGTCCTCAAATTCAAATCTTTATATTTGGCTTGCGGTGGATTATGTGTCGAAGTGGGTAGAGGCAATCCCCACAAGGACTAATGATTCGAATGTAGTGTGCAGGTTCGTCAAAGAGAATATTTTCTGCAGGTTCGGGATTCCTCGAATGATCATTAGTGACGGAGGCACACACTTCCGAAATCAGAAATTTGCTTCACTTTTGAAGAAATATGGGGTCAAGCACAACATTGGCACCCCATATCATCCACAAACGCAAGGACAGGTGGAGGTATCAAACAGGGAAATCAAGAAGATTTTAGAAAGGACCGTAGCATCTACACGGAAGAATTGGAGTGCATTGCTACCGGATGCACTTTGGGCTTATCGAACGGCGTACAAAACACCTATAGGCACTACACCTTTTAGGTTGGCGTATGGCCGGGCGTGCCATCTTCCGGTAGAATTGGAGCACAAGGCCCATTGGGCGCTAAGAAGGCTGAACTTGCGCTATGACGAGGCCGGGAGGAAAAGAATGTTTGAATTGAATGAATTGGATGAGCTACGTATGACGGCATACGAGAATGCCCGCATTTATAAGGAGCGCACAAAGTTGATCCACGATCGCCACATTGAGATGCGCACGTTCAAGAAAGGAGACAGTGTCCTATTGTTCAACTCTCGTCTCAAATTGCATCCCGGGAAACTGAAATCCCGATGGAGTGGACCCTTCGAGGTGGAAGAAGTGAGACCGCACGGAGCGATTCTCGTGCGAGATGGAGATGCCACGTTCTTGGTGAACGGGCAACGCTTGAAGCTGTACTTTGGTGAGAACTATACGAGGAAAGTGAATGAGGTTAAACTCATTTCACTTGTACATGAATGAAAAGAAGGACCGACGTCTAGCCTAAGACGCTAAAGAAGGGCGCTTGTTGGGAGGCAACCCAACCATTGGTACATTAGGATAGTTTAATGTTAGGTGTAGTTTGCTTTTATTTTGTTTACTTTTTAGTTTAAAAATGATACCTTGATCCGTTTGTTAAATGTGCAGGAACAGGCAGGGTCGATACCATCGACACATCAGTCGATGGTATCGACATGGGTTCAGGTTGACACCAGCAGAAATCGCACTGCGTCGATACCATCGACGGCCTCGTCGATGACATCGACATGGTCACAGGCAGGTCGCAATAAAAGTGTCGATGGTATCGACACCTCAGTCGATACCATCGAGATCTCTGGAGATATTCAGACGAATTTTGCTCAGTCAACTCGATACCATCGACGGCCTCGTCGATGGTATCGACATCATCACAGGTTGAATGCAATAAACGGAGGTGTCGCAATAAAAGCAAGTCGATACCATCGACACCCGTCGATGGCATCGACGGACATGTCACCGATCCGCATGAAGACATCGACAACGATCGCAACAGCCACGTCAGCGATCCGGGTGCTGCGTCGATACCATCGACTTATGTCGATGGTATCGACCCGTCAGCGATCCGGGTTTCTCCACCAGCAAACGTCAGCCGTCGATACCAGCGACAGATGCGGCTACCCGCGAGACATGTCGATACCATCGACCCGCTTCGATGGTATCGACGGGTCAACAGGGGCGCCGATCAAGTCTATTTAAGGGGACTTGCAACGTCATATGACATCACACCCTCAGAGCAAGTATCTCCCATTGCGCCGAGCACTCCCCCGAGCCCTCTACACCTGCGGAGAAGCGTCATCGAGCGAAGATCTTCACCGAGCGGAGAATTTCTCTCCATCTTCACCGAGCTCTTTTCTCCCAATCTCATTCTTCTCGCAATCATGGTGCATACGGGCGGAGCATCTTCATCAAGCGCGCACCCCAGGGAGATCGAGGAGTTTGTTCCTCCTCCAACCGCTTCCATCTCTCGTCCACGCCTCATTCATGCCAACATGGATGTAAGGAAGGTATACGAGGAGATAATGAAGCGGAAGTTCGAGGCCACCCGGTATGTGGACCGGGGAATGATCAGGGACCTGGGATTCGAGGCCGACTTGGCCTATGTGTTGGCCGGGCAAGCGCGGCACACCGGTCGCATATATGAGATGGACTGTCATGCGGATGGGCAGTCGTTCTTTGGCGAATGGCCCACATACAAGGAACTGGTGGCCGAGTTCATGGCGTCTCTTGATATCTGCGTCGTACCAAATGACGTGGTGCCATCGGACCAGACGTGGATCCAGGGAAGGGTGTCCTTCCGACTCTTCAACAACAATTACAACATCACGTTGAAGCAGTTCAACGCCATCTTCAACTGGAACCACAGCCGCCACGATCACCGACGCCCCGACGCCCGCACTGACTACGACAAAATCTTCGCCGAGCTAGTTACAGTGCCGGCAGGGAAGACCGTGAGCTACCACAATGCCGCGGTAGCTGATTTTGAGCACCCGTTCGTCCGGGTATTGCATAGGATGCTTAGCTTGACCTTCTTCGGGCGGAGCGATCTTGCTTTGAGCAAGTTTCAGGAGAGCGACTTGTTCTTTCTGTACGCCCTCCTGAAACGTCAAGAGTGCAACTGGGGAGCATTCTGGTTACAGCGCGTCATGGCGGTGAAGCGGAGCACAAGGAAGGCTCCAATTCATTTTGGTGGTTTGGTCACCGGGTTGGCGCTTTACTTGGGGCTGAACTTTCAGTCCATGACTCCGATTTCTACGCGGAGTAAGGTGAACGTGCAACACTTGCACCGTTCAAACCTCATTCTTATCCGGGACGGGTTGGCGTACGCTCATTGCCACGTCAACCAAGCTTACCAGGAGGCATCCCTGCCGGACGACGTCTTCCACATCGAGGGCAAGCAGCATTTCCGATGGCCCATCATAGCCATCGAGTCCTCGGAAGAAGAAGGCGGAGGTGAAAACCAAGAAGGCGAGGCCGAGGAAGACGATGAGGCTTTCACACCTCTTCGAGCACGCGTGGCACCACGGAAGCGTCCTAGGATGCACCCGGGAGCATCTTCATCATCTCAGCCCCCGCCGCCATCACCACAGCAAGAGCAGCCAGCTGCGGATCCCTACTCCATGCAAGGGATGTATACCATGCTGCAGGACATCCAGCAGACGCAGCACCAGCATATGACTTTGTATACCGGCATCCATGAGACAACGGGCCGGTTGCTTGATAATCAAAGGGCTATGTTCGAGAACGAGCGGCTCATCCTCGCCAACCAAGAACAAATGCACAACCGGTTGCAGCGGATAGAGACGCAGCAGGAGCCCTTCTTCGACCACTACTGGAGTCGAGACTACTTTGGAGGTTATCCACAGCCTCCGCCGAGGACCCAATATGATCCAAGCTTCCAGGGGGAGTACCCGTCTTGGGATCCTACGGCACCACAATACCCACCACCGCCTCCGCAAGATTGATCAGGGTATCACTGTACCACCCTTAGGTTGGTTTTTGACTATGAGGCCATAGTCGGATTCAAGCTTAGGGGGGTGGCTGGAACAGCTCTATCTTTTATCTTTTCTTTAGTTGTTTTTAGTTTCTGCTTTGTTATTTGTTTTTGCAATTTTAAGTTTTTATTTAGGATCCACATCTATCTAGTGTAATTGTGGATGTCGTAAAAATTGTCATCTTGCTGTTTTCATGGGGAAATTAAGGGAATTGAAAAAAATTTCTGTGTCATTTGGATAGCTTTACTTGGTTGTCCTTGGGGAACTTGTTCTATGAAAATGATTGATTATGTCAACTTTGAAGCAATATGTCATACCCACACCCCCATTGACTCATGAAAAGTGGATAGTAACGGTTGTTTGAGCCTAACCTAATCAAATGGTAATGAGACCTTAATCAGATGTAAGAGAAAGAACCCTTTAAACTACTACACATGTCAATAAGGAGGGACACATAATTTTCTTTTAAGGTTCAGTCACTTAATCTTGTGATCATTCCACCCCATTTCCTATAATCCACCCAAGAATTGGAAGTAAAGTGCAGTTTCAATTTCTTTTGCGTGCATGGCATGTAGATAGGTTTTGCATTGTTATTTTCATGTTTTTGCATAGAATAATGAAAAAAAATATATAGTGATACATGCATATTACCCTTAGGTGCATGTCATGTAGTTGCACTCACAATTTCATGATTTTCATGCATAAGCACACCATGTATCTCAGTTTTCCTAAATAGGTGATCTAATTTGTTCCATACCCTCGAAATAAGGCAAAGATCTCCAATTGGAAAGAAAATGGCCTTACACATGTATCTCTAAACAATTATGGATATATGGGCAAAGAAAAAAAAAGAAAAAAAAAATTCTGGAAACATGAAAAAAAAAAGGGAGAGTTGGAAAGAAAAGGAATAAGAGGGAGAAAGGAATGATATCACTTGTATAACAGGGGAATTGAGTACATGATGTGGCTTGAGTAGATTTCTATCTCATTTTGAGGTAGAAGGTTAGTGCATGCATCATTTCACCCACTTTTAGGCAGTAGGGCATTCTTAATGTGCATTTGCATCATTTAGGGCATTTTGTTATATGCATTTTGAAACTGTGTAATACTTCCAAATTCTCCCATGAACCACCCATTCCATCCACCCGTTGCTCGGATTGGTAGTCCACCGTGATATTCTCCTCACTCATGTGTATAAGGAGGACGGCTTCCATGTAGATGGTAGTTAGGGCGAGCAACGTAGTTTAGGTGATCACAAGATGCACCATGGCTGAATCGGCGAACTTTATTATGTTAACTGCCCTATGTGATAGTGTTCATCGGTTTGAAGGATAATTTCTTTTATTGATGGTTATTGTCGCCTATAGGGTAATTACTGTTCTGTGATTAGGGTAGGCCGGTTTGAGAACGTCCAGTGGGAGTCATTTGTGAGGTGGGTTGGTATTTTGATTGTTAGTTGACATTCGCAATTCTATTCTAAGGATTAGTTGCTTGAGGGCGAGCAATGTTTAAGCTTAGGGGAGTTTGATGCGATGATTTTGAGTCGCATTTATAGACCGATTTCATATGTGTTTTGTGCCTTAATTACTCATTTTCATGGATATTATTGCATAATTCACTTTATTTGGTCTTTGCCATCATTTTATATCAAATCCCCTTTATTTTATTATTTTAAGCATTATTGATCATCTTATCATAAATCGTGTGGATTTATTTGGTCTTGTTGTGCAATTTCAGGAAAAACAAGTATCTACATCCGTCGATACCATCGACGGATGTCGATACCATCGACCAAGCCACAGGTTGTCAGCCGAGAAGAGCAATACAGAGTCGATACCATCGACACCCAAGTCGATGGCATCGAGATGTCTCCAGGCTGCTGGCGAGGATGAAGTCGATACCATCGACGCAAGTCGATGCCATCGACACAAGGAGAGCTACAGCGTCGCTAAACGACAACAACCGACGCTAAAGGAGTCGATACCATCGACACCCAAGTCGATGGTATCGAGATCACCACAGGCGCCCAGAATAAAAGAAAGGAAAGCTGCCGCTAATCCGCTGGGTCGATACCATCGACCCGCGTCGATGGTATCGACGCCGGCAGATATGCGTTGGATTTGTTTTGATTTCGATCGGACGGCTGTTGTTATTTGACGACCTAATTAGGGACTTATACCTAATGACGGCCGCCCGGACGTGATCATCATCTCATTTTTGGATTGCACGAGTGCCGAGGAGGAGAGAAAGGAGAACGGAGGCCGAGAAGCTCATCCCGGTTGATTCGGACGCTGCCGAAGACAATTTCCACCACCGACAGGCGGGGAAAGTTTGTGTTCTACGCCAAGGATCCACCGGTTCTTCTCCGTTCAGGGGTTTTTCCCATCTATTTCACGTTTTTCTTATGAATTCCCCAATTTCTACCATGTATTCGTGTAAGATGAACATGAGAGGCTAAAACCCTCAATCTTTAGGACCGGGAGTAGCCCGGGGATACATTGTATGATGATTTTAGATTGATAACTCATATTTTTCTCTCATATCCGTGGTATAAATTCGTTTTCTCTATTGCTATTGTTATGCTTGATCACCATAATAATAAATTAATGCCCTTAATCACTTCGACAGAAGGATTAACGGTTGAAAAGAGACGAATTCTATATTAATTAATAAAACCCTTGACAAAGGAGTTGTAAAATTAATGGTGGGAACTGAGGGACCGATCTTAATGCGCTTAGTTTAGGGGAATGATTACTATGACGATGGAATCAACCTAAATCTAAGTAGTGGATTACACCACGACAGTGGGTAATTCTCATTTCAGGCCACTACCCGGATAGAGAGAGAAGTGTGAGGAATTATATGAAATCTAATACAATGTTGACCCGCGGTGAAACCGCCATCCTAAAGATATCCCTTTTAATTGATTAAATTAACCTTTAATCGATTGTTTTCTTTGTTTGATTTTTATTTTCTTTTAATTTGAACAACAAAACCCTACTTTGTTAATCGGTCTAGCTGATTGCGATTAGTTAGTAGAAGTCTCCAATAATTCACGTATCCCTGAGTTCGACTCGGGCCTCACAAGGCCTATATTACTCGACGCGTATACTTGCGTTTAAGCGCGTAGTAAAATACACGTCAGGTTGGGTTTGAAAACCTTGTTTGATTGTCTAAAATGTTTTGTAACTTTGGGCATGGGATGAAATATCGACAGTACCGTCGGTAATACCGACCGGTATACCGATATCGACGCCATCGGTCATCGGTTTGAGCAAGTATGCCGCTGGGATTGCAAATATCAGTAGACCGGTGGACTTACCGGTAAAACCGCCCAATATCGGCAAATATTGGGGGTGCCGCATGCAAAAAGCCCCACTTAAGGGCAATACCGGCGGTATGCCGCCCCGACATACCGGTTTTTGCAAACCTATTGCTGCTACTGTTGTTTGAGTGGAGAAACTTGGAGATTTGGGGCGATTTCTTTCCTTAGAGCTCAAATCAGCCCTAATCAATGTATGTTTTCTTAATTTTTTTCATTTCTCATCATTTCCAACCCCTCCCCTCTCTATTTCCTTCTATTTTCACCATAAAAGTTCTCCAAAATTCTCTAAATACACCCAAATCCTAGATCTACTCCAAAAAACTTAGGATTAATGCTATTTAACAGTAGATCTATTATTATAGTATGTAGATCTACTAATGTATCACTAGATTTACTACTATATATTAATATTATCATATAATTTCACTAATTAATATTAAATTCGTAATAATACAATAAGTACTATTAATAATAGGTATCTAACTTAGGTTTAGTGGAAGAAGTTGTACCAAATACTAATATGAACAAATACAAACAAAAATATAGTTAAAATATTTATATTTTTCAAATTTTCATTTATTAAAAATGCTGAAAATAAAAAAATTACATTTTTTTGTTTTTCTACAGAAATATGTGTTAGTGTTATACAAGATGGAATGATTAATTTGTAACACATTACTTGCCTTAATACTAGATAAGTATCAAATTTTATATTTTTTTAATAATTTTAGACTTTTATTTTTTATTTAACCCTTTTTTCTTGGTAATAAAAATCTTAAAAAATATTGTGTTTGATTCTATAAATATATTTAACATTTATACACTTAAAGTATTGTGTTTGATTCTATAATACATCAAATAGATTAATTTCTTGCAACTTAATGGTTTTGATTTCATGCACCTAATTTTTTCTGTCTTTATCTTTTTGCAGTGTTGATTTTTGACTTTTGAAAAGATGTCTTCAAGCGATGGTGAGGGTGCTAGGGCCGGTAGAGCTAAGGATGTGGATTTTGCATTGAATCATTGCATGCCTGTTGACGGGAACAGGGGAAAGATAATTTGCAATTACTGCAAGAAGACAATTAGTGGAGGGGGGATTACTAGATTTAAACATCACATTATTGGTGGTGACAAAAATGTGGCAATGTGCCAAAGGTGTCCCCAAAGTGTTAGGGATGATTTCAAGAAACTTATGGGTGCAAAGAAACAAAAACAACAAAAGATGAAGGAGGTTGACAGGGCTTACACAGATACATTGTTTGATGTTAGACCCATAGGTTCTTCGCTGAATCTGATGATGATATTGGATATCCTCCTGAATGTGATACAGAGCCTATTCACATTGTATGTATAGACGTGCTATCAGAGAATCTCACATAAGTGAGTAGGAAAGGGAGGAGGCAGCTCGGATTACAAGGAGGTATGGGCCATCTGGTGCAGGTGGAGGCAGTGGGACTGCACGCATTCCTGTTGTTGACCTAGATGACGATGAAGACCGAGCTGGTCATTGTAAAAGGAAGAAAGGAGGCATTGATACACTTTTCCGTTCTGTTAGTGTGAGATTGAGGAATGTTGATGAGCCAGGGGTTAGGAAGCCAGAAGCTAGGCAAAAAAGCCTCAAAGCAATGTTCACTGGTTCAAAAGATAAGGTTGGCAAGGCAGTGGGCAAGTTCTTCTTTGCTCATGGTATACCTACACATGTTGCAACTGAACCCTATCTGCAGCATATGGTAGATGTGATAGGGGAGTCTGGTAGGGGCATCAAGGCCCCCAGTTCATATGAATTAATGAACAAGTATCTTCCATGGAGAAGAAGGATCTACAAGCATGGATTTCAGACCAAAAACATGTGGTTTGAATATGGCGTCTCACTTATGTGTGATGGGTGGACTAGTGGAAATAAAAGACAAGTTATCAACTTTCTTGCACATTGTCGTGGATCCACAATTTTTCTAGACTCTGTTGATGCTTTAGGTGAGATCAGAAACCACAGATACATAAAGAGACTAATGAAGACATACATGAAGCAGGTTGGTGTGGAGAATGTGGTGCAGATAGTTACTGATAATGCTTCTGCCTTCAAGAAGGCTGGCGAGAGTTTAATGAAGAAATATCCAATCTATTGGACACCATGTGCTGCCCACTGCATAGATCTCATTCTTAAGTACATGAGCTCAATTGATTTCATCAAATATGTTGTCATTGATGGTAGGTTGATCACGGGATTCCTCTACAACTATTCTTTTCTGCTAAATGCAATGAGGCGACCTGAGTATTGTGGTGGTGATTAGAATAGGGGCAACTAGATTTGCAACAAAATTTCTTGCCTTACAATCGTTAAAGTCCAAAAAGGATGGACTTAGGAGGCTCTTCAATGGAGTGGAGTAGACCTCCATGAAAGAGCACAACACCCCGGTTGGCAGAAGAATTGAGGAGTTGATTGCCAGCCGACCTTTTTGGGATAAGGTTACTAGAGTGTTGCGAATAATGGAACCCATTGTCAAAGTATTGAGGTTGGTAGATGGTGAAAAAACTGCAACAATGCCTTTCCTATATGATGCAATGACCTCAATGGTGGACAATATCAAAGAAGCAGCTCCTAGGTCCAATGAGCAATACATAAGAATTTATGAGAACCGTTGGACAAATATGCTTTTGCATCCATTGCATAAAGCAGGTATATATCTCAATTATATTTTAACTTCTAAGTTATTGGTCTAACTCATGGTCTACAAATAAAATGTCATTCTTATTTCCTTAATTACATTTGTGACGGCTTACTATTCGAATTTGAGGTTCTCATACTCACAAACACTAGGCTTGAATGCACCTCTAATGAATGCAGTGAGAGATGTCACTAACAAGTTCATTACCTCTCCAGAAGAGTGATTTCCTGTACTGGAAGAGGTATATAACTATATAACTTACATTCTTAATTTCTCATTAGTCTTTCCTTTGATTTCATCATCTCAATATCGTATATATTATTTTTGCAGTTGCGCCAGTTTCGTGAAAGCACTGGATGCTTTGGCCATCCAAATGCGGTTGCTGACCGCGAGGCAGGTGATCCTTGTGAGTGGTGGGTTTGGAATGGAACAGGTCCCCCCCATTTAAGAAAAGTGGCTATTCGCATCCTTGCTCAAACAACTTCTACAAGGGGTTGTGAAAGAAATTGGAGCACTTTCAATTTGATACACTCAAAGAGAAGGAGCAAGCTTGGTGCAAACAGGTTGAGGGATCTTGTCTACGTTCACTACAACATGCGGTTGAGGGCTAGAGCAATACAAGATGCCAACTACAAGGAAGTGGATTTTATTGTTGTCCATGATCCCATTGACACCGCATATACTTTTAACACAGAAAGACGTAGAGGACTGGAGGATGATTCAAAAAATCCTTTAGAGGAATGGATGAATGTGATAGGTCATCCTGTTCTTGATAATCTAGATGGACGTCCAGATCCATATATAGAAGAGCAATTTGATGCAAATAATGGTGATGATATTATTATTGATACCCCGCCAGAAAGACTTAATCCTGAAGTTGCACATGTTAATATTGATATGGAAATCAATAGAGAAGTGGAAGAACAATTAGGTAGCTCAGATTCTTCTTCTACATATGGTTCCAAATCTAAGTCTGATGATGGTGGCAATGATGGTGATAATCGCAGCCAACGCTCTCTAGAATATCCTCCAGCTGTTGATCCTCAAAATGATGACCGGCCTTATGTTAGTCATGTTACTAGGGTTGTACCTCCACCAGAACAGGAATATCCCATGGCTGATAAAACATTTCAAAGGAGAAAAACTCAAACTGGGAAAGATTACAGCAGTGCACCTCCACCACAACCACAATACCATAGTCAAAGTGATTATTATTTTGATCTTGTTGATTCAATGGATACCATGAGCATATCTGTCTCTCAATCTCATCATTCATTTGGAGATGTTATTTGAGCAGACACTTCCATACCCATCTCAGTCCTAACATGGATATTCTGGATATCAAGTTGAACCACCACCAAGATTAGAAGTAGGCTTGGGATATCACGAAGCATACTCTATTCGTATCCCTTATGGATGCTTTTAGGTGAACACCGAAGCATACTCTGGTGATGGAGGCCAAACATGGAGTGGTGGGCCTACTACCGTTTATCCTATCGTCGGAGTACCATTACAACCTCCTTTTCTTCCTCAAGCTCCTCGAGCATGGGCACCTCCTCCTGCTTCTACTCAACCTCAAGCTCCTCGAGCATGGGCACCTCCTCCTGCTTCTACTCAACCTCCATTCAATGCAGCAACCAAGGAAAAATACCTCACAGATTTAGAAGAACATTTTCCAAAGTTTGGGATGATACAGTTTGCCAATCCTGAAGTGTATGAGGAACATGTTTCATACAATAAGTCTTACAGAAGTTACATGACATGGGAGCAATATGTGGCCCATATCAACAACATAATGTATAGAGAACCAGCGCGCCACTCAACATACAACTGATATGAGTTAGTAATTTACTATGTTGTTATATGTTTGTTGTAAATTAAATATTATTGCATAAGTGTCAAAACATGAGTTTATGGATTGTGCAAGTAAAATTTCAGATCTTAATTCTTGCATTTTGTCATCGAAATCTCCAAAAAAGGACAGATTTCTTACCTCCCACATGATTGACCCCCCCCACATACCCAGTATAGAATTTTATTGCATAAAACATTGCATCTAGGTGTTGAGACCGCGCCTGTAAAATTTCATGATTTAATTCGTTCATTTTGGCGTCGATATGGCCAGGATTGCATCTGTCAATATTTTCGTCGGTATACCGGTAAATATCTATATCCAAGCTATCAAAATGGCATCGGTATCGGTCATTAAGTTCCTTGACTTTGGGCCATGTGGCCTTGTTTTATAGTAATCTCAGTTCTCACAGATGAATGGATAGGGTACTGAAATTTGTGAATTCATTCTAGTTTAATGCAAATACACCTTCACCGTTTCCCTTTTCGAGATGCTCTCCTCTTCAGCTCCACCAGCTTTATCGTGATGTCTCTCTAAATAAGCTCAAACTCATTGAGCCTCTTTATCTTCAATTAAACAATTAGATTGAAACTAGTCGTTTAGGCAAGGATTATATTGTCTTTACCGTCTCATACTGAAAACAATCCTTGATGGCTTTTGCTTTTTATTCACAATGATGCCTTTTTCTTCTTTTTTTGGGGCGGAGGGGGGTGGGGCATTTTACGCACCCAATGATAATGATTTTCAATATTTTCTTTTATTCATGGTATCATGGTTGGTCCTTATGAAATCTCAAAAGAAAGTATTCTCTTTAACCAAAAAAATCACCTACTTGTTAAGGTTCAATCCAAGAATAACATTTAAGATTTGACAGTGGGGGAAGTTTTAGCAATGGCGGTCAAGATAATAGAGGGTGCTTGGAGAAAGTATATATTTGAGAGTTATGCAGTTTCGTTCTGGATGTAGGTTGCTAAAAAAATTAAGGGTTATATTTCTTGTCATAGAAAGTGACGGTCTGCATGTCGCTATGAGATCTTTGAATAGGGATCGCAGTATAAATGGTTACAAATTTACATAGCAATGGATAATGATGAAAGAAGATTTACCAGTATCAAGTTCAAACATATCTTTAAAGAGGCTAATATGGTTGTTCACAGCCTCACAAGTTTGAGTTTTTGTGAAGGATGATACTATCACTTACAGGTCTTTTTTGGTGGAACATATAGAACAATCTTGTGAGGACTTTGGTTAGTTGAAATAAAATCTTTGTTTTACTTCAAAAAAATGAATAAACACATTAAAACTCTTCACCTATAATGCTCTCAAATATGTTCAACATGTCGTCACCCATTTTTTCTATCATATAAAAATTGACTCATTGGTGTTTGTGTGTTCATACTACTCAACAAAATGGTGTAGTCGGAAAAGAATTAAAATATCATTTACATTGCTCGCACTTTAATGTTGCATACAAACATGCCTAACTATTATTGGCCTGAAGAGTGAAGCCATCATACATGTTTTTGTATATATAGATAAACTTCCCTACTTCTTCAGGGAGTGACTCCATCCCAAAAATTTCTCTTTGTCTCTCTATCTCTTAAATTTTTTGGATATGTTGTGTTTATCTAAAGCTTGAACCCCAAGGCTGACAAATTGTTGCGCCATTGAGCAATCTTTGTGGAGTATTATAGCATTCTAAAAGGATAAGAATGTTATTGTTCCTTCATAAAAAGAATTTGGGCATGTCCATGTCACCTTCCATAAAAGTATCATGTACTTTACCATCAAAGAAAAGTAATATTCTTCCAATATTGACAACTTGTACATTTTTAGTGAAATTGGAATCACCATTGATAAATTCCAAGGCCTGAAATACCGTCTAGTTCCAATAATTTCATCCAACTGTTTTATGTGTATCAGTGGCAACATAAGTCATACAACCAACTAAAATCTCCTTCCTCATCATAAGCATCGGTTGAATCCACCTCATTTGGACTACATGTCACTCATCATAAAGGTACTCGTACTTGTATTATACGTCATTCCTATTTCGTCTATGTTGTCTTTTTAGACTTCTTATTGCCTAAATGTGTGCAACTCTCAATACCGCTAATCTGCTCAATTATACAAAGGTTCTCCATCATCATCATCATCATTATCATCTAAGCCGCAATCCCAATCACATTTGGGTCGGCTACATGGATCCTTCTTCTCCAATCAAATTGGTATAGGTCATATTTTGATCAATATAGAGAGTCAAAATCTATCTTAATAAACCCTTCTAAAATTAATTTAGGCATGCATATGCTTTTACGTATGCTTGACTCAACAACATAGCTTTGAATAGGTACCTTTTTTTATATATGTTGCACATGTCTATACCATCTACTGACCCTCATGCAACTTGTCCTTAATACTCGCCACCCCCATTTTGTTCCTTATATAGTCATTTCTCAAGCGAGCATCCTTGTCTTCCCACATAGTCATCTCAGTATACGCATTTCAACCACAATCATCTTGTTGAAATCTTATTTCTTCACCACCCAACATTCATTCCCATACAATATGGTTAGGCACATAGTTGTTCTACTTTTTAATATGAGATGAATCTTATCCATTCAAGTGTAGTAGGTTGTCTCATTCCTATTTCGTAAAGGTACTCGTACTTGCATTATACGTCATGTTGTCTTTCTAGACTTCTTATTGCCTTAATGTGTGCAACTCTCAATACCGCTAATCTGCTCAATTATACAAAGGCTTTTCATCATCATCATCTAAGCCGCAATCCCAATCACATTTGGGTCGGCTACATGGATCATTCTTCTCCAATCAAATTGGTATAGGTCATATTTTGATCAATATAGAGAGTCAATCTCTCTTAATAAGCCCTTCTAAAGTTAATTTAGGCATGCATATGCTTTTACGTGTGCTTGACTCAACAACATAGCTTCGAATAGGTACCTTTTTTTATCTATGTTGCACATGTCCATACCATCTACTGACCCTCATGCAACTTGTCCTTAATACTCGCCACCCCCATTTTGTTCCTTATATAGTCATTTCTCAAGTGAGCATCCATGTCTTCCCACAGTCATCTCAGTATACATATTTTGACTACAATCATCTTGTTGAAATCTTGTTTCTTCACCACCCAACATTCATTCCCATACAATATGGTTAGGCGTATAGTTGTTCTACTTTTTAATATGAGATGAATCTTATCCATTCAAGTGTAGTCATGTAGTGTCTCATTCCTAAAGCAGAGGACCCATTTAACCTGGAGAAAGACTTCAAACCTATTTCCATTAAGGACGTGATTATGAGAGTCCTTGCCCGCATTCTTAACAATAGGTTGGTTGGGTTCCTACCCCTCATGGTGTCGAAGGAGCAAGGAGTTTTTATTAAAGAGAGAGACATTGTTAAGCATATTAAGTTGACGAAAGAACTTGTTGATGGAGTGGAGGCACAGGACCAGGATTACAAAGTGATCTTGAGTATGGATATGAAGAAAACATATGATCTGGTGGACAAGAAGTTCTTAAGTCTGGTCCTTAACTGATTTGGAATGATGTCGATCCTTGTGGACCTGCTTATGGCTTTGAACCTAAATTTTTTTAGCTCTGAATGGTTTCACCTCGGGCTTCTTCCCCATGCGTAGGGGATTGAAGCAAGGCAACCCTCTCTCCCCTCGTTGTTCATTTTATTTGAAGAACCTCTTTGTAGGGTGATTTGTGTCCGAAGGGATAGTCGAGCCTTTCTGTATGCAACGCATCCTGACAACTCCATCGATTCTCTTGTTTGTGGATGACATTGTTGTTTTCACTAGCAGCTCCCTAGAGTCTTTGCACATCGTTAGAGGAATCTTCGATGACTATTGCACGCACTCATGTCAAGCTTTTAACAACGCAAAATTTAGATTCTTCCTCCACTCTTCATCGACCCAGAGTATGAAGTCAATGAGTGTTTGGGCTTCCTATCGTTGGGTGATTGCTTCACATACCTTGGTGCCCCGATAGCCAGATCGAGACCGAAACCTAACATGTTCACTAATCTACTACAATGCATCCAGACCAAGATGGCATCCTGCAAATGTCGTCTTCTCTCCTTTGTCAGACGTATGACGCTGATCAAGCATACTACCGCACCCATGCATGTGTACATTATGGCGGTTATTGGCAGGCCGTTGAAGATTATGAAGACTTCGAAGACGATGTTCTCGAGATTCTTGTGGTGTGGTAGAGACGGTGAATCCAGAAAAATATTGGTGGTGTGGAATAGGACAGTCATATCAATGGAGAAAGGGGATCTAGGTTTCACACCTTGAAGACTGTCGTTGAAGCTTTTGAGATGAAGGCCACCTGGAAGATCCTTGGCGGGTTCTTCTAGATGGGATCGTTTTTGCCATGAGAAGTATAGACGCATAAGGCATGGTCGGGATGCTAATTTACCCCACGATCTCCAGCTTAATGCTACTATCTTTTATGGAGAACCTGGAAAGCTTTTCCGAGGGTTATACCACATCTCAGATGGATAGTTGGTAGAGGAAGGGTGTCGTTCTAGTTTACATGTGCTATTTTGAGGTACTGACCCCCTATACGAGGAGGACTTTGGAAATTCACAAATAATCTTCTAGTTGTTTATTTGTGGTCGGGTGTGGAGGATAATTGGAAATGGGATGACTTAGTCGCGGTGCTCAGACGAGAATATTGACCTGATCCTTTAGTCTCTACAATTTGTTGACGGCGAGGAGGATTGTCTGATTTTGAGTAGGTCATCAAGAGGTCAATTCTCGGTTAAGGAGGCTAAAGACATGTTTTATGAAATATCACTGAATTTCACAAATTGTTCCTCAATTTCACAAAGTGTTTAATTCTGAAATAAGAACATGTTATAAGATTTGGTATTCTAGAATAGAGAATCATTAAGCAAATCATGTAGATGAATATATATATATATATCGATGTGTTTAGCATGTGTATACGTGTATATATAATATTTTTACGTATGTTTGAACATGTATCGTATTTTTGGTTTTTACCCGACTTTTTCTTGAATGTTTGACCAAACTTTTGTTCAATATCATCCAAAATTTTTGCATAATTACCGAATGCCAAAAAATTTCAACCTCTTGCCGAATCAATCTCAAATCCCAAATGTGTGACTATGCTCTTCAAGATGGGGAGTATGGTATTGTTTCTTCACTCATTTGACATTTTTTTGGTCTTCATAATCTTATAAAAGAAATCCATTAACCATGTAGCTCCTTCATCCCCCATACTCTTCCATACATAAATAGGAATATCATTTAGCCACATGCCTTTCCCATCTGGTTGATGAAATGAATGGAGGTTGAGTAGAAGCAAGAGGAGGTGTCCATGCTCGAGGAGCTTGAGGTTGAGTAGAAGCAGGAGGAGGTGCCCATGCTCGAGGAGCTTGAGGAAGAAAAGGAGGTTGTAATGGTACACCGACAATAGGATAAACTGTAGTAGGCCCACCACTCCATGTTTGACCTCCATCACCAGAGTATGCTTCGGTGTTCACCCAAAAGCATCCATAAGGGATACGAATAGAGTATGCTTCGTGATATCCCAAGCCTACTTCTAATCTTGGTGGTGGTTCAACTTGATATCCAGAATATCCATGTTAGGACTGAGATGGGTATGGAAGTGTCTGCTCAAATAACATCTCCAAATGAATGATGAGATTGAGAGACAGATATGCTCATGGTATCCATTGAATCAACAAGATCAAAATAATAATCACTTTGACTATGGTATTGTGGTTGTGGTGGAGGTGCACCGCTGTAATCTCTCCCAGTTTGAGTTTTTCTCCTTTGAAATGTTTTATCAGCCATGGGATATTCCTGTTCTAGTGGAGGTGCAACCCTAGTAACATGACTAACATAAGGTCGGTCATCATTTTGAGGATCAACAGCTGGAGGATATTCTAGAGAGCGTTGGCTGCGATTATCACCATCATTGCCACCATCATCAGACTTAGATTTGGAACCAGATGTAGAAGAAGAATCTGAGCTAACTAATTGTTCTTCCACTTCTCTATTGATTTCCATATCAATATTAACATGTGCAGCTTCAGGATTAAGTCTTTCTGGCGGGGTATCAATAATAATATCATCACCATTATATGCATCAAAATGCTCTTCTATATATGGATCTGGAAGTCCATCTAGATTATCAAGAACAGGACGACCTATCACATTCATCCATTCCTCTATAGGATTTTTTGAATCATCCTCCAGTCCTCTACATCTTTCTGTGTTAAAAGTATATGCGGTGTCAATGGGATCATGGACAACAACAAAATCCACTTCCTTGTAGTTGGCATCTCATATTGCTCTAGCCCTCAACCGCATGTTGTAGTGAACGTAGACAAGATCCCTCAACCTGTTTGCACCAAGCTTGCTCCTTCTCTTTGAGTGTATCAAATTGAAAGTGCTCCAATTTCTTTCACAACCCCCTGTAGAAGTTGTTTGAGCAAGGATGTGAATAGCCACTTTTCTTAAATGGGGGCACTGTTCCATTCCAAACCCACCACTCACAAGGATCACCTGCCTCGCGGTCAGCAACCGCATTTGGATGGCCAAAGCATCCAGTGCTTTCACGAAACTGGCGCAACTGCAAAAATAATATATACGATATTGAGATGATGAAATCAAAGGAAAGACTAATGAGAAATTAAGAATGTAAGTTATATAGTTATATACCTCTTTCAAAGTATCCTTGACCTCCTATAAGGAAACTCACCGTGTCTAAGTGATATCTCTTCCATTCATGTCACAAGTCTTTCATATTATCTAAAATGTATCTCCGTTGAAAAAAAATTATAGTAGTTTTTCCATTAGTTCTTGATTTCACCATCCTTTACCAAAACTCTATCGTCATCATTCTTACTACATTTTACTTGACTCAAGTCTCTTCCTTTCATTTCTCTTATAGAAGCCATTTTGTATTTATTTTTTCTGTTTTCTAGAGTATGTCTTTGTGATACAGAAAACAGTTTTGGGAGCGTAGGGTTGCACAATGTGTGCACCCTCATATATATAACATTGAAACATTTACAAAGAGGTCCACATATAATATGGAAATAACAAAACAACTAACAGAATATATAAAACAGGAATATATGTTAACACTCCCCCTCAAGTTGGAGCATAGATATCAATCATGCCCAACTTGTCCGTCAGTGTGCAGAATTGCTTCTTCGCCAGCAGCTTGGTGAAGATGTCAGCAACTTGGTCTTCAGAACGAGTGAAGGGAGTGCAGATCTTGCCAGTCAGAATGGATTCCCGAATAAAATGACAATCTACTTCAATATGTTTAGTGCGCTCATGATAAACTGGATTATTCGCAATGAAGATAGCAGCTTTATTATCACAGTGCATAGGTATAGCAGAAGAAGAGTCAACCCCGAACTCTTTTAACAGAGAGCGCACCCACAACAATTCACAGGCAGTATGGGCCATGGCCCTATATTCAGCTTCAGCACTTGACCTGGCCACAACATTTTGTTTTTTACTCCTCCAGGTAACAAGATTGCCTCCAACATACGTACAATACCCAGAAGTAGATTTTCTGTCAACTCTGCTACCTGCATAATCAGAATCAGAGTACCCTGCAAGAGAACAGTGTCCATGCTTCCTGTAGTGAAGTCCCTTGCCAGGAGACTTCTTCAAATATCGTAGAATCTGACAAAGAGCATCCCAGTGACACTGTCTGGGTTTATCAAGGTATCTGCTAAGAAGACCCACTGCAGTAGAAATGTCAGCTCTGGTGACAGTCAAATAAATGAGTTTACCAATCAGCCTCCTGTACTTTTTATGATCAGCAAACAGAGGAGAAGAATCATCATCCCAATTTACATTAGGATCTAGAGGAATATCAGCAGGTCTCGCCCCCAGCATACCAGTCTCCTGCAGTATGTCTAGGACATATTTTCTCTGAGACAACACAAGAGCATTAGAATTTCTAGAAACTTCTATGCCCAGAAAATATCTAAGTTTGCCCAAATCTTTGGTAGCAAAGTGCTTGCCCATATGAGATTTAGTAGCCTGAATACCAAGAGAATCACTGCCAGATATGATAATATCATCAACATAGACAATCAGAATAATAATACCAGCTGAAGTCTTCTTGATAAAAACAGAATGATCCACCTGAGATCGCAGAAACCCAAAATCAATCATAATTTTGCTCAATTTATCAAACCAAGCCCGGGGACTCTGCTTAAGCCCATAAATAGACTTCTTTAACCTGCAAACTTTGTGAGACTCCCCCTGAGCAACAAACCCAGGAGGTTGCTCCATATAGACCTCTTCTTGTAAATCACCATACAAGAAGGCATTTTTCACATCTAGTTGCAACAGTGGCCAGTCAAGATTAACAGCAACAGACAGAAGAATTCTGACAGAATTAAGACGAGCAACAGGAGAGAAAGTCTCAAAATAGTCAATACCATACGTCTGGGTGTAGCCTTTAGCAACTAACCGTGCCTTCAGCCTTTCAACAGTGCCGTCAAGTTGATATTTGACCGCATACACCCATCTGCAACCTACAGGTTTACACTGAGGAGGTGGATCCACCAGCTCCCAAGTATCTCGTTCAGCAAGAGCTAACATCTCCTCCTTCATAGCAGACAACCATCCAGTACTCTATAGAGCATCCTGGATATTCTTTGGAACAGCAACAGCAGATAAGGCATATACAAAATTGCTAGAATTAACATTCAGATGATCAGTAGAAACAAACTGAGCAATATTGTGTGATGTGCAGGAACGAGTACCCTTTCTAAGAGCAATGGGTAAATCAAGATCAGAATGTACCTCAGGTGTAGTAGAACCTTCTGGAGGTGAAGATTGGTTTTCATGGGGGGTTTCTTGAGTAGAAGGTGCTCTGTTCCTGCATTGATAAACTATAAGAGGAGGCTTATCAGCCTCAGTAGTGACTTTGTCAGTAGTATCAGGCACACAATCAGAAGTAACAGGTAGAGGTGAGGCAATAAGATTAGACTGTAAACTGTCACCACGAGTCGAATAGTAAGGAGTATCCTCAAAGAAAACTACATCACTGCTAGTATACCATTTTCTTGCAGTAGGACTGTAACACCGATATCCCTTCTGGGTACGAGAATATCCCAAAAAATGCACTTCTCAGCACGAGGAGACAGTTTATCAGAAGTAGGTCCAACTAACCGTACAAAACAGGTACATCCAAAGATCCGAGGAGGCACAGTAAATAGCTGAATATCGGATTGAAGAACTTGAATAGGTATTTTGTTTCCAATCACAGAAGATGGCATTCGATTTATCAGAAAACAAGCAGTCAATATAGCCTCAGGCCAAAACGAGCGAGGAACATGTGCATGCATCATAATAGTTCTAGCAACCTCTAACACATGTCGATTTTTACGCTCAGCCACACCATTTTGCTGGGGTGTATAAGCACAGGAGGTCTGATGTATTGTACCCACAGATTTACAAAAAAACATCCACATCTTTTTTAACAAATTCCAGTGCATTATCAGTACGAAAAATTTTGACAGGCATACCATATTGAGTTTTTATTTCAGCAAAAAAGAACTTGATAACAGACAAAACTTCGAACCTACTTTTCATCATAAACAACCAAGTAGTCCGTGAAAAGTCATCAATAAACAAAATAAAATATTTATGACCAGATAAACTCGGCACATGACAGGGTCCCCATACATCAGAGTGCACTATATCAAACATATTTTTACTGCTAATCTGGCTGCGTCTAGGATAAACAGCTCTAGTTTGTTTTCCAAGTTGACATGACTCGCACTGAAAACTACAAATGCCAAGATCAGACACTAAATGTCGAAGCTTTCCAGATGATGGATGGCCCAGCCGGTAGTGCCACTGTAATGCAGAAACTGAGGTAGATAATGCAGGAGTCACAGATGCTTTAGCTGCTTTTGGCAAATGATTCAGATAGAAGAGTCCATCAGCACCTTCATACCCCCCACCAATCTTCATCCTCGTGCGAAGGTCCTGAAAAACACATGAACCAGGAATAAAAGTCAGACTACAGTGTAGGCTCCGCAATATCTTGCTAACAGATAATAGATTCAAAGGAAATCTCGGCACATATAAGGCAGATTTCAGCAGAAAGTCAGAAACAATATCCCCCACTCCAGACACCGCAGACTTGGAGCCATCAGCCAACATAACAGATGATGGTCTAGCAGGTTTAAATAATTTGTGAAACAGTGATCTATTTCCAGAAATATGTGAAGAGGCACCGGAGTCGATGACCCACTTAGTATTACCAGGAGTAGAAGAAGAGCTCAGGAAGGCAGTGTCATAACCAGAATAAGTGGCGGCATGAGCTCCACTAGTCGAAGCTTGAGACGACGCACCAGCTCGCTCAAGAAGAAGACGCTCCACCTCAGCACGGGTGTAGTCAGCAGTCGCACCCAAGGAGGCAGAGTCAGTAGGCTGAGTCGTTCCCTCTGATGCAGTAGTAGTGGAGTCAGCAGCTGCATTGGCCCACGCCGGCTTACCATATTTCTCCCAGCATTTTTCTTCAATATGGTTGGACCGGCCACAGAAGGTACAAAGGTGTTGTCCTGACTGAGGACGCGCACCAGCAGTAGGGGCAGTAGAAGAGGCTCCACGACCAGAAGCAGCCCGTCCTCATCCTCCACCCAGGGGAGGACGGCTCTCAGTATAGCGACCACGGCCACGACCCCGGCCACGACCAGAAGTTGCAGCAAGGGCCAAAGAGTCTCCAACATCAGTAGTCAGAGACGAGGAAGACGAAGGCAAATGCTGAAGGCGTTTGTAGGCACTCTGTAGTGACGGCAGAGGGTCACTGGCTAAGATCTGGTCCACAACTCCAGCATATGACTCAGGCAATCCACAGAGAAACTGGACCAACTGAAGCTCCTGGCGCTGATGCTGCATAGTAGCCAGGTCTGTGGAGAGAGGGTGATAGGATTCCAGTTCACCCCATAATCCAGTGAAGTCAGAGAAGTAATCCGCAATGTCCGCCCCCGTGAACTGTAGACGTCCCAGTTGCTTGGTGATGTCAAACACCTTCTTGGGGTTCTGACTATGCGAGTAAGTACCGGCGAGCTGATCCCACATCTGCTTCGCCGTAGGTAGGTGAAGAAGTGTGACGCTAATCTTCTCAATGCTGCTATTGAGAATCCAGGTCATCACAGTGGAGTCATCACGAACCCAGTCGTCATACGCCTTTACATCTTTAGCATCAGCGTCCTCTGCGGGTGCTGTCGGACCCGCACGGATAAGATGTGAGTACTTGCCCTGGGATCTGGCATAGATCGTCATGGAGCAGACCCAGTGCGGATAGTTACGCCCATCAAGCTTCACAATGGTAACCTGACGGCGGAAGTCATCATGCGAGGACGCCATGGGAGCAGTAGGCACAGCAGGAACAGGCACGATCAGGCAGGAGACGGGCTACGCCGTCAGACAGGCACATCAGGCACAAGGAACACGGAGAAGACATCTTACATACGGTCTACGCCGAAGCGCAGAACAGAACCCGGCGACACAAAGGCCTACTCGGGCAGGCAGGCACAGGACCGAAAAACGGTCTACGTCAGTTCAAGCCACCGGACCTTCACGGAGCCAACTGCCCGGTGGCAAACGGCCGCGGAGGCACACGAGCCCCCTGCGGCGGAGAGGACCGGCCCTGGCGGCTGGCCCGGCGGCTGCTGCTGCTGCGGGCCGGCGGCGGCTTGCTGCTGGGCTGCGGGGGGGGAGAGAGAGAGGAGGGAAGGGAAGGTGACGGCCGGCTGGATCTACTGCTCTGATACCATGTGATACAGAAAACAGTTTTGGGAAGCGTAGGGTTGCACAATGTGTGCACCCTCATATATATAACATTGAAACATTTACAGAGAGGTCCACATATAATATGGAAATAACAAAACAACTAACAAAATATATAAAACAGGAATATATGTTAACAGTCTTCTTATATGCTTCTTCAAAGTATCTAGATTTGGCCTCTTGAACTATATTATTGCTTTTTTTTATCTAGCTTGTATCTCTTAATAGTCGCATCATCTTGAGTTTCAGACAAGCGCCTATAAATCTCCCTTTTGAGTTTAATTGTCTTTGTACTTCAACATTCCCAACATGTCTCTTTCTGTGAAGGCCCACATCCCAAAATCTTTTCGACAATTCTAGTTATGCATGAGCCCTTGTTATGCCACATAATGTTAACATCAGGTTCCAAGTTCCAAATGCCCCCGTTGATAATTTTATCATCAAATTTCAATTTCTTCTCCCCTTTCAGATTCCACCACTTGATCTTTCCATCTTGGAATTTGTTATGCTTACCTTTGTTGATCTTCATGTTGATAACCAAAACCACCAACTTCTATCAGTTGGTGAGTTATTGTCTATGGATCACTTTACAATCCTTGCATATTTTTCGATCTACCTGCCTTGTAAGGGAGTGATCAATTTGGCTACAATTATGCCAACACTTGAAGTAATTAAATGAGAATCTCCTTTCTTGAAATGGGTGTTTGACAAATCATATCATAACTACAAAATCTAATATCCTCTCCCCTCTATTTTTATGTCATGTCCAAAATCATATGAACTCTCTCATAACCAACATTGCTACTCCCCACATGGCCATTTAAATCACTTCCAAAAATAATTTTCTCCTCAGTCGGTATTTATACAATAATCGTTGTTATAATCAGTTACTTATTTATGTTTAGTAGAATAAGTTCTACAAAATAGTAATGTGAACATATAAAGAAGATAAGAAGAATATACAGTGAAAACATATACACTTTTTAAAAAAGCTATTAAAAATGCTTAAAATAAATTTAAAATATAACTCTTTAGTTTTCTATATGTTTGTGAGGGCAAGGAATTAAATGCCGATACCGACGCCTTATCGACGGCGTGGAAATAGACATTTACAGGTATACCGACGGAAATATCGACAGATGCAATCCTGGACTTATCGACGCCTAAATGAACAAATTAAATCATGAAATTTTACAGGCGTGGTTTCAACACCTAGATGCAAAGTTTTATGCAATAAAATTCTATATTGGGTATGTGGGGGGGTCAATCATGTGGGAGGTAAGAATCAGTCCTGTTTTTTGGAGATTTCGATGACAAAATATAAGAAATAAGTTTTGATCCATAAACGCATGTATACACACTTATGCAATAATATTCAACTTACAACAAACATATAACAACATAGTAAATTACTAACTCACATCAGTTGTATGTTGAGTGGCGCGCTGGTTCACTATACATACGATGCTGATATGGATATTGTTGTTCCACATATTGCTCCCATGTCATCAAAGCTCTATAAGACTTGTTGTATGAAACAACATGCTCCTCATACACTTCAGGATTGACTACTGCATCATCCCAATCTTTGGGAAATGTTCTTCTAAATCTTTGAGATATTTTTCCTTGTTTGCTAAATTCCTGGGAGGCTGAGAAGAAGCGGGAGGAGGTGCCCATGCTCAAGGAGCTTGAGGTTGAGGAAAAGGAGTTTGTAATGAAACACCGACAATAGGAAAAACTATAGTATGTGCACCACTCAATGTTTGCCCTCCATCTTTATAGTATGCTTCGGTGTTCACCCGAAAGCATCCATAAGGGCTACGGACAGAGTATGCTTTATGATATCCCAAACCAACTTCTAATTGTAATCTTAGTGGTGGTTCAACTTGATATCCAGAATACCCATGTTGGGACTGAGAAGTCTGAGTCTCTTAGATGGGTATGGAAGGTCTGCCCAAAATAACATATAATCCTAAATTTTTTGGAGTGGATCTAAGATTTGGGTGTATTTAGAGATTTTTGGAGAGCATTATGGCAAAAATAGAAGGAAATTGAGAGGAGAGGGATTGGAAATGATGAAGAATGAAAGAAATTAAGAAAATATACCTTGATTAGGGCTGATTTGAGCTCCAAGGAAAGAAATCGCCCAAAATCTCCTTGCTTCTTCACTCCAACGGCAACAACAGACTCTAGTTCGCAAATCTCGGTATGTCGGGGCGGCATACCGCCGATACCGCCCTTAAGTGGGAAATTTTGCACTGCAGCCCTCGAAAACCGCCAATATCAACCGGTTTTACCGGTAAACCGGTGGGTTTACCGATATTTGCGAGCCTAACGACAGACTTGCGTGAACCGATGGCAAATTGCGTCGATATCGATATATCGAGCGATATATCGACGATATCGTCGATATCTTCTTCCTTGTGTGAGGGTTAATGTTATATAAGTTGAAATTATTATTTGGTAGGCTTTCAATCATAAATTTCATTTTTTATTACTTATTAGACTTTATTTTTAAAACTCAAATTTTAAAATATATCTTTTTTTATTTACATAATGCAAATGAGTATTATACAGTTATATAGTATTGTATATGACGTGTATGAGCAACACGAAACTTCATACAACCAAACTTATAGAATATACATGTCGCAGGAGCAATATGTCAACCATATCAGCTCAAAACTGTATGGAGAACCAATGTGGCACTCAACATACTACTAATGTGAGTCAGGAAGTTACTATGTTATTCATGTGTTGTAAACTGCATATTATTGCATAAGTGTGAACTGTGTATTAAAATTTGTGGATTATGCTAGTCAAATTTCAGATCTCAAATCCTACATTATTGTCATTGAAATCCTTCATCAAAATGCCAGGAAACAGGATAGATTCCTATCTCCCGCATGATAAACCCCACCCCCACATACCGATACAACATTTTATTGCATAAAATGATGCATTTAAGTGTATAAATTACATATGTAAAACTTTTCGTTCATTTTGGCGTCGAAATAGACAGGATTGTTGTGATTGCATCTGTCGAAATTTCTGTCGGTATACCAATAAATACCTACTTCCATGTTGTCGAAAAGCATCAGTGTCGGATACCTCGTTCCTTGATCAGCATTAATTCACACGTCAATTTTATGCTTGCCAATGGATGTATACTAGATTTTGTAACATGAGTCTTCAATCTCTCTATATCATTCCCCCACTTGGTTTCCTGTAAACATGTGCTATTCTATAGATCATGGTATCTACTATCCACTATATCCCAATACTTTCTTGCCAAAGAAACAATATTCTAAGATCTCACTCTAATCTTTTTGTCTTGAACTTGCTTCTTTATCTACCTCCATCAAAAATGTTGTCCTCACACATTATTCACGATATCCAGACAAAAATGCAGCGGGACAAGCTACTTTCGCCAAACTCGCCTAGGCGTGAAAACCTTTTCTTGCCCTTCAACAAAACCGGGTACTGCTATGTCCCCTAGCATATTTATCATTGCACTTGGGTGTTGATGCAGCCCGTCAATAGGTAGGGCACTCCAACAAAGTCCTTGAAGGATTCATGACAAGAAAGAGTGAAGAAGTTTTGTAGCTGGTTGTTAACCTACAACCAACCCTCTTCTAAACCGGTACAGGACCGGCTATATTCACACAAGATGCACGAACATACATGGAGTTTTACCCAAGTTTATAGGCTCTCCAACATCCTAGTTGTAACTTGTGATGGATAAGAAATGAGTGCCTTTTAAATAGTCATATGTGACAACTTGTGGAACAGCCACCCCACATAAGTATTCTTGATTGGTTGTTTATTATGAAGCGTTGAATATATATTTGGCCGTCGCCTTAAAGCTAAATTGAGGTAAAAGAATATGTTGGACTTTTGAGGTTGGTTTCTTGAAGACTTATTCTATAAGTACCGGACTTTTTCTGTAAGTACCGGACCAACTTTTTATTTGTATTAGTGAGTAAAAACCATGTAAAGTGGCAGCTTAAGCATCTAAGCACGTGTCGGATAGGAATTTCAACCAAGTGGGATTTGAAGCATTTTGGAGTGAAGTGGTCACTTTTATCCGCATTTTCCTACTTCATCCAAGCTTTTTGGACCCCGTTAAGCAGTCACTTTCAAGGCCTAGTAGGCATCACTGGACTGGACCAGTTACCTAGAAAATAATGAAAGAAAGAGACAAAAAATGAAAAATTGTTTTTGGGAGATGTGACGCTCCAATTGTTGTGCTAATAGGTATAATAACAAGTTTGGTGATCAGGAATTACTCTTTACTTATTATTGTTGTTCCACTTTACAGATATAGTAAAACTATGTATTGTCATTTGTAGAGTTTGTAATATAACTTTACCATGTTGAGAAGTGTATTCGTTGTTGTATTGATATGTACATCCCTATCCTATATGTATGAGAGGAGGCAATTACAAGGAAGCACAAGGAAGCGGAGTAAACCCTGATGGGCCATGGGCAACATGCCCATGTAGACAATAGACTAATTAAACTATTAACTAAGAAGCTAATATTCTAGCATACCAAATTATATTATTGTTTTGCTTATTTGTATTAAGTATAATAGTACATTGATCACGTATAAAGTTCATAAGTTTGAACTCCATACAGTTATACTAAAACTTTGTACAGCCATCACTAAAACTTCGTACTACCATTTGTGAACTACAATAGAATAATACCATATACATGACTATATTGGCTATACTATATTATATCCAGTAGTCTGTTGTTCTTTTGGTCTACCGAATAATATTCAATAATTAATAATTCTACTGTACTGCTATGCATTGTTTTTAATATTATTATTTGATTGTGTACATATTATTACAATGTTGAAACAGTACTTGCCATGTTAACAATGTTTGTACTATGTAGTATGTACTAATATCTAAGCACTTCCCACTGCTGATGCTTATGTACTAAGCCCTAGTTTTTACAGACGGCTTTTGAAACAGTACTAAGTAGTAACATCTAAGTACTAACTACGTATTATGTGTGATCGTTCATCTATTTTTGGTCTAATAAAACTTACTACTTATATTGTGGACACTTCATTTGAATTATTTATATTAAACTATATAAATATATACATTTCATTGCATGTCTTATCCTCTTTTTCAAAAAGTGGCACCTTATATGGATGATTCGTGCTTAAGCACTCACTGAGTTGGTTGCTCACTTCCTTCTTCACATGTTCGAAAGCTCAGGTTCGTATCCTAATATTTCTAACAACACATTTTCATTGGCCACATTTTCAGTTGGATGTAAAGAACGCAGTTTTACACAACTACCTTCTTGAAGAGGTCTTTATTGAACAACCTCCGCGATATTGTGCTAGGGGGGTACTGTGCAAAAGTTTGTAAGCTAAAAGGGCTAGCAAAGTCTTAAGAAATCACCAAGATCAGTGTTATTCTTGTACAACAGGTTGGCTAGTGATCTCTCCCCCACCCCCCCCCCCCAAAGAACAACTTGGTAGTGCTTGTTGTATACATAGATGATATTGTCATCTCAAAAAAAGATTCTCATGGCATATATGACTTGAAGCAGTCTTGTCATGCACATTTCATACCAAAAACCGTCGTACAATGGGACACTTAATATGAAAGTTCTCTAATCTGCAACTGGCATCAACCTATCCTAGAGGAAATATGTTATGGAGCTTCTCAAAGAAATTGGTATGATCTTTACCAAACTTGTTTCTACACCGACGGACTAGGCAATAAAATGCACAAGAAAAAAGAAAACTGATATTGGACACTCTCAGAAGATAGTTAGGAAGCTTATCTATCTTACCATCACAAGACACAACATTTCCTATGCAGTTCGAATGCTCATCCAGTTCATACTCATCTACAAAATCCAGTTGGTGTGTCGTGCAGTGAATTTTTCGCTACCTAAAGGAGCAGTGTTCTCATATGCCCCACATGAGGCCGCATATGGGATTCGGCCACCTCTTTGAACCGCATATAGAGACTGTGTCTTGTGTTTAATTATCAACAATCTTGTTAAGTTTCAATCAAACTACTATACACAAACACAGATCCATATAATATATATATATATATATGTATATTTATATGTTTACATATTAATATATATAGGTCTAATATTTTACATTTTAAATATATCATGGTATATTCATATATAACTAATTTATACAAAAATAACCCAAAATTTCATACGCCTCGCATATGCATCGCATTCTGCAGCACCCTGGAGTAACGCATACCACATATCGTTCTCAGAATATTAAAAGGAAACACCAGGAAATGGGTTTTCCTATAGACAATCCCAGGCAAGTCAAAATATTCAAATTACTAGGACAGTAACAAAAGTCGCCAAATTTTACGAAAAATCGGCGATTTTTCACAATTTTATAGGCTCCCGAATGTTCACCACGATTAATACGTCAATTGTCGTTTTTTAGCGACTTTTCACGATTTTTCCCACTTTTTCGTGATGTGTACACTTTTTCATGATTTGTCATGACTTTTCACATTTTTTCACAGTTTTTCTCTTTTAATCAGTTAGCTCTTTTTTTTTTCAAAATCAAGTACGCAAAAATTCTTATATACACTAAACCTCCAACCCCCAATCTCTTGACAGTCCATTGTTATTATTTAACTATTCTTTAATTCTTTTTTTACTTTTTTAACTCAATAAGACTGTCTAGCAAGGTATCAGAAAGCAGGAAGCGGGAGGCGTGCGGACAACACCCTGTAACCAATTAAGCGGTAGGCGGGCGATTAAGCGGGCGATTTTTGAAAAAGCGGGTGTTTAAATTTATATATTTTTATACAAAATTACATGTGTATATAAAAAATATATTTATAAGGAACTTCTATACATATCTAATCAGAAAATCAGTAATTAACTAAGTATTCATCAATACTTTACTATTAATCAGTATCTCTAATCAATAAAATCAGCAAGCAGATCAGTATGTATGTATGGGACAACGATCCAGTGAGAAACATATCTTGGTGAGAGCATGAGAGGCATTTGAATAACCCCCCACGGTGAACAAGTTTACACAATCCAACGGTATGGATTAAAACTATACCTTAATATTTATGTTCCTATAAGATTTCATCATCATCGGATTTTTATAGCAGTCACAACAATATAATACTTTTCGATGCTCTTAACTGAATTTCAGGTTGACCGTTGGATGTAAAAAATGTATATCGTACATATGGATAAGTAAATACTAAATAGTATTGGATTGCAATGATTTTTTGTGCAAAGATAAATGAATTGATTCTCTTACCATCCATATGGTTGGATTTTAAAAAATAGCTAAAAATTTTCAGTTATTCAAATGCCTCTCACGCTCTCACCGTAGGATGTTTCTCGCTAGATCGTTACCTTGTATATAAATATGTATATATACATGTTTATATATATGTGTGTGTATATGTGTACTTATAAGTATACATATGTATACCGGACTTATTCTCGATTATTTCCGAATTGTTGACCGAAATATATCAATTTTTTCACGATTTTTTCTGAATTCGACTTTTTCCGGCCAGCCGAAAAGTTGTCGAATCTCGAATTTGTTACTATGCTTACTAGATATGCACACTTTGATTGGATTGTTGACATAAATTCTAAAATACTAAAGGTTATTTCTTATTAAGTGAATAAAGAAGTACATGGTTCTCTCTTTTATAAGACAAGAGAGTGAGACATAGAGTAGAGCTAGGCAATATGGGATAAAAGTACAAGAGGCTAAATAGACAAAAGCCAAAATACACTAAGTAAGAAACAGCACAGCACAGTAAAATATATATACTAATACTCCCCCTCAAGCTGGAGCATAGATATCAATCATGCCCAACTTGTCAATCAGAGCAGTGAATCGAGTCTTCGGAAGAATCTTGGTGAAGATATCTGCAACTTGATCTGAAGTATGTGTATAAGGCGTAGATATTTGACCAGATAAGACAGCTTCTCGTACAAAGTGACAGTCAACTTCGATGTGCTTAGTACGTTCATGAAATGTAGGATTACTCGCAATAAAGATAGCAGCCTTGTTGTTACAGTACATAGGAATAGGAGTAGAATGAGAGATACCAAAATCTTTCAGAAGACCACGGACCCAAAAGAGTTCACAGGTAGTATGAGCCATGGCTCGATACTCTGCTTCAGCACTAGAACGAGCAACAACCGTTTATTTCTTGCTGTGCCAGGTAACCAAGTTACCACCTACATACGTGCAGTAACCAGAAGTAGAACGGCGATCTATCTTGCTCCCAGCGTAGTTTGAGTCAGAATACCCAACAAGGTTACAGTGGCTATGTTTCTTATACAAAAAACCTTTCCCAGGAGAACTTTTCAGATATTTTAAAATATGGAAGACAGCATCCCAGTGACATTGTCTGGGCTTATCGAGATATCTGCTAACAAGTCCAATTGCAGATGTGATATCAGCTCGAGTGACAGTAAGGTAAATAAGCTTCCCAACCATGTGACGATACTAATGGTGATCAGGATAGGGAGGAGATGTCTCGTCATCCCAATTAGTGTTCGGATCCAACGAGGTATTGGCAGGCTTGGCTCCAAGAAGACCTGTTTCAGATAGAAGATCCATAACATATTTGCGCTGAGATAAGCACAGACCAGAAGATGACCGAGAAACTTTGATCCCAAGAAAGTATCTCAGTATACCTAAATCTTTAGTGACAAAATGAGTTTCCAAGTAGTGTTTAGTAGCATGAATACCTACAAGGTCACTCCCAGATAATATGATGTCATCAACATAGACAATCAGGATAACAAGCCTAGAGGTGGTGTGCTTGATAAATACAGAATGATCAGATTGAGAACGACGAAACTAAAATTTTTGAAGAATAGAGCTCAGCTTATCAATTTGCTTCAGTCCGTAAATTGCTTTGCGCAGACGACAGACCTTTAAGGACTCCCCTTGAAGCACAAAACCAGGAGGTTGTTCCATGTATACCTCATGCAGATCACCATATAGAAAGGCATTTTTGACATCGAGCTAAAATAAAATCCAGTCAGAATTAACAGCCACAGAGATAAGTACATGAACCGAGTTCAGACGGGCAACCGGTGAGAAGGTCTCAAAGTAATCCACGCCATATGTCTGGGTATAGCCTTTGGCAACAAGACGAGCTTTGAGACGTTCTGTAGTTCCATCAGGTTGAAATTTGATCGTAAAGACCCATCGACAGCCAACCGGAGAACAACCAGTGGGAGGATCAACTAACTGCCAAGTGTTGCGTTCAGTAAGGGCCTGCATTTCATATTTCATGGACTGACGCCAAGCTGGATGCTTAAGAGCCTGAGAAGCATTCTTAGGAATAGAAACAGCAGAAAGAGTAGATGTGAAATTTGCAAAGTTAGTCCCCAGGTGAGCAGTGGTACAGAAATTCCCAATGGGGTGTTGTGTACAAGTTCGAGTGCCTTTGCGTAAGCTGATAGGTATATCTAAGTCAGAAAATACTTGAGATGGAGGTGGATCTGCCATCGAGGATGAAGGATCTGGAGGGGCCATGGAGGGAGTTGGAGCCTTCGGTCTTCTTTGATAAGCCTTCAGTGGAGGAGCAGCAACAGGAGTGGTATCTGATGAATCAGTAGCATCAATCAGCGGTAAAGGTGTATCCGCAAATAAATTCGATGTTAAGGCAAAACCAGCAGAGGAATAAAATGGCATATGCTCAAAAAAGAAGACATAAGCTAAAACCATCCATTTCTTTCCAACCGGGTCATAGCAGTGATACCCTTTTTGTGTCCTAGAGTACCCTAAGTAGACACACTTCATGGCTCGGGGATCAAATTTAGTTAATCCAGAACGTAGATTTTTAACAAAGCAAGTGCTTCCAAAAATTTGAGGAGGGACAGAAAACAATGGAACATCAGGATATAGAATTTGATATGGAACTTAATCGCCAAGAACAGAAGATGGCATGTGGTTGATAAGATAGCATGCAGTAGAAATAGTTTCAGGCCAAAAATAGTGGGGAACATGGTAGTGAAACAGAAGAGTGCGAGCAACTTTAAGAAGATGCCGATTTTTGCGTTCGACAACTACATTTTCTTGTGGTGTGTAAGCGCATGAGGTTTGGTGAATAGTACCCAGTTTGCGACAGAAAAGGCTGACTCAGGCTTGCATGAACTCAAGGGCATTGTCCGTGCGAAAGATTTTTATAGGTTTACTAAACTGGGTATGTATTTCAGAAGAAAAAAAAGCAGTAATAGTATCAAGAATGTTAGACCTATCTTTTAACAAGAATATCCAGGTGGTTCTAGAAAAATCATCAATAAAACTAATAAAGTATACATGGCTCTCTCTTTTATAAGACAAGAGAGTGAGACATAGAGCTAGGCAATATGGGATAAAAGTACAAGAGGCTAAATAGACAAAACCCAAAATACACTAAGTAAGAAACAGCACAGCACAGTAAAATATATATACTAATATAAATGATGGACAATCCACATCTAGGTTTTGTATTTTTCTTAGTGAATATTTAATTACTTTTTGAAGCAAGTTTTGGCTCGAGTAAGGATACAGGCATGATACTGAGTGGTGGTTCACATTTACTAACAACGGCGGGTAAGTCTATAGTGAATGAACTAAAATTCTCAACAACTTCTCCAGCAAAATTAAAGTGTGATAATCAGGTTGCATTCATATACAGACTAATTTTGTCTTCCATGAGTGCAAAAGACACGTTGAGGTCAATTGCCACTTTACCAAAGAGCCAGTTTTGTCAAGAAGTATAGTCACACCTCACATGTGCATGGGGGAGCAAGTCATTCATGTCTTCACTAAGCCTCTAAGTGCCATCTCCACTTTAGCATATCCAGGGCAAGGTCTGCATATATAATTGTGTCTTCTCAACTTGAGGGGGAGTGTTGCAGTCAACGGGCTTAGGCCCAATTTCTAATCTTCTTATATTACTTCCTTTATCCTTTTTATCATGTACTTGAGGTGTATATCATCCCTCAGTTGCTCCACACTTCCAATCTTCTTCGATATAGAGAGGGGTGTCGCAATTCCTTCCCAAGCGAATAAAACTTAACCCTGATCACTTATAGAGATGATTCATAACACAAGCATCATGTGATCGCTAGGAAATGGCAATCAAATTGGATTTCGTGAGAAAAATGGAATGGAGAAACACAATTCAAACAGGACTCTCCCACCCTATAGGAAACAAAGGAGAACAAGTCACACAACTTGTCAATTCCATGACGAAGATATATCTCAATGGAATCTTGGATATAAGTGGGTGGGGAACAAGAAGCATTTAACTGTGACAGCTTCTACAAGACTGAGGAGAAAAGCTTTGAGCAATACAAGGCCAACCAGCTGACATGGAGGTGAGGGGCAGTAAGTTAATTTATAAGAACTTCGAGGAGGAATTGGTTGTTTCATGGGAAAGTGAAAGTCACTTGATGGAGTACAACCTATAAGGTCCATATTCCACTAAAAGTCAAAATAAGTCTGCAGAGAAGTACAGCTAAACAGGCTCACCGCTACGGATAACATTAGTAGGATGGGCATCTCTCCACCATTCTCTAAGTCAGTGATTTCTTTAGAAACAATGTTGACCACTTGCCCCGTAGTTGTGGTATGATATGTCATATGAAGGATTGCATGGGAAGCAGCAGAGTTAATTTCAACAGTATAAAAGGACCTATGAACATTATGGAATATCTGCAGGCCTATCAACGTCTTGCCTTATTCCTTGCTTTCTCAAGGGGTCATTCGCAAAGAGGAACTCCAGGTTTTCTCTAATGTGTAAAAGGAGGTTGAGGTTGAGGAAAAGGAGGTTGTAATGGAACACCGACAATAGGAAAAACTATGGTATGCGCACCACTCCATGTTTGCCCTCCATCTTTATAGTATGCTTCGGTGTTCACCCGAAAGCATCCATAAGGGCTACGGACAGAGTATGCTTTATGATATCCCAAACCAACTTCTAATTGTAATCTTAGTGGTGGTTCAACTTGATATCCAGAATACCCATGTTGGGACTTGGGACTGAGAAGTCTAAGTCTCTTAGATGGGTATGGATGGTCTGCCCAAAATAACATATAATCTTAAATTTTTTGGAGTGGATCTAAGATTTGGGTGTATTTAGAGATTTTTGGAGAGCATTATGGCAAAAATAGAAGGAAATTGAGAGGGGAGGGGTTGGAAATGATGAATAATGAAAGAAATTAAGAAACTATACCTTGATTAGGGCTGATTTGAGCTCCAAGGAAAGAAATCGCCCAAAACTCCTTGCTTCTTCACTCCAACGGCAGCAACAGACTCTAGTTCGCCGGGGCGGCATACCGCCGATATCGCCCTTAAGTGGGAAATTTTGCACTGCAGCCCTCGAAAACCGCCAATATCGACCGGTTTTACCGGTAAACCCAGTTTTACCGGTAAACCGGTGGGTTTACCGATATTTGCGAGCCTAACAACAGACTTGCGTGAACCGATGGCAGATTGCGTCGATATCGATATATCGACGATATCGTCGATATCTTCTTCGTTGTGTGAGGGTTAATGTTATATAAGTTGAAATTATTATTTGGTAGGCTTTCAATCATAAATTCCATTTTTGAGCAATACAAGGCCAACCAGCTGATATGGAGGTGAGGGGCAGTAAGTTAATTTATAAGAACTTCGAGGAGGAATTGGCTGTTTCATGGGAAAGTGAAAGTCACTTGATGGAGTACAACCTATAAGGTCCATATTCCACTAAAAGTCAAAATAAGTCTGCAGAGAAGTACAGCTAAACGGGCTCACCGCTACGGATAACATTAGTAGGATGGGCATCTCTCCACCATTCTCTAAGCCAGTGCTTTCTTCAGAAACAATGTTGACCACTTGCCCCGTAGTTGCGGTATGATATGTCATATGAAGGATTGCATGGGAAGCAGCAGAGTTAATTTCAACAGTATAAAAGGACCTACGAACATTATGGAATATCTGCAGGCCTACCAACATCTTGCCTTATTCCTTGCTTTCTCAAGGGGTCATTCGCAAAGAGGAACTCCAGGTTTTCTCTAATGTGTAAAAGTCTGACTGAAGCAAATAGCAACAGACATCGTTACTGAAGTGGAGAGTGTGATATGGGCAGAATCAAGATACCTTAGATGGGGCCAGGAGTGGAAATCTGCAGTTATAGGGAGGGTTTGAAAAGGTGACCACCACACTTCAGTAGTTGTACACATTCTAAAATGTTACCATTAAGTTCTAATGTTGATCGTTTCGATGGTCTTTAGTCAGATGACAAAACTAATATGACCTATCATTATATCAGAAGCAGAACTATTAGGTATGGATACACAGATAGGGCATCTGGGGTGTAATTACCCAATTTGGAGTGGAACCAAGTAAACAGCGTTGCCAACAATATACAGCCATACGGCCCACATACCTACTAAATAACGAGCAAAAGGATTGGCAGAGAAACAGGTAGATGACCATTCACAGCATTCATAGGGAAGTACTAGCTCAAACGCTGATACTAACTGACACCTAAAAACTGTATTCAATTGGCCAAGGATGATAGCTATAATCAGCAAGAAAGCCATTTTGCACCTAAGATTATTATCAGATACAAATGATAGTAGTGGAGCTACAGGCACATAACAGATGTGTACTGACTTTAATAACCTGTTATACCTCGAATCTTGTCATGGACAGATACAAAAACATGAATGGAAGCATATAAAATTATAATAGAGCACATATTTAGGTCAAATCAAACGAGAGGTCTGCTTACCTTTTGTAGAAAACAAAGCCCACAAAACCAAGTCCGCCAACAGCCACAAGCCCCAGCAGAATGAATAAAGCAATCAGCCACCCAGATATACCACTATGCTCTACCTTTTTATTGGCTTCTCCAAAATCTTCACAGCTTTTCATGTTGCAAGGCTCCTGCCGAGCAGGCTGTATAATTGCAACAGTCAGCACAAATGCTCAAAGGGAACCAAAAAAACGCACATATACAACATATATAATATAAATATATTTTGAAAGGAGAGAGTCAGAGTACAGCCTTTACTACGTGAGGAGCAAAAGAGTATCCGTGACTGCAAAATTCATGACTTCATGAAATTTATTCGTGAAAAGAGTCCTCAAACATATAGTATGAGGCCCGTTCTCCAAAGGAGGGCAATGAATTTTTATCTTGGATTTTCTTGCCAAATGATTTGGCACCTAGGTAGAGGAACAACAGCCGAGCATATAGGAGGTCAAATTAAATAAGTTTCCTAATGGCAAATGGCCGTCCCTAGAAGGTAGTCATTTTTCGCCTGTTCGGACAGGGATCTTCCATGCTTTGGATTTTTAGTGTCGTACTACATTTTGCAATCTTGCATGTGGGACAAACATTACTTTTATGTAGGACAGATGGCATGTACCTACAGCTGGTAGAAGATTTCCTAGTGGTGTGTTCTCTAATCATCATCATCATCATCCGTCATCTAAACCTCATTTCCAACCATGTTATCTGCTACATGGATCCTTTTTTTTCCATTCACCTTTGTTATAGATTATACGTTCACTAAGATGTAAAGATTTTAAATCTCTTTAGAAGTTTTCCTCAAGTCAATTTAGGTCTTCCTCTTTTAACTATGCTACACTCAATAGTATTACTTCAGATAGGTGCATTTTTTCATCTATGTTGTACATTTCCATGCCATCAGAAGCACCCCTCACTTAGCTTGTTATAGATCATATGTTCACTAAGATGTAAAAATTTTAAATCTCTTTAGAAGTTTTCCTCAAGTCAATTTAGGTCTGCCTCTTTGCTCGACTCAATAGTATTACTTCAGATAGGTGCATTTTTTCGCCTATGTTGTAAATTTTCATGCCATCAAAAGCGCCCTTCACTTAGCTTGTCTTCAATAATCATCACCCCAAAGTATTTTCTTTTATAAAGTTATTTTTCAAACGACCATTCCTTGTCTTCCGAGTCATCCATCTTAGCATTTGCATTTTTGCCACATTCATCTTGTTGACACCTTGTTTCTTTACTGTCCAGCATTTACTCCCCTAAAACATGGCTGGCCATATAGTAGTTCTATAAAATTATACTTCAACCTAAGAGGGCTCTTGTAGTCAAACCATTCAATTGCACTTTAGTTCGTGCATTCGGTTATGATCATGTGACATACATCATCTTGAACAGCGCCATTCATATGAATCATTGAACCCAACTAATGAAACTTATCACATATTTGAACATTCACTCCATCCAACTTAGCTCCGCAAGTAACAATATTAAACTGGCTGAAAATTATAATTCATATACTCAGCTTTGCCTATGCTGGTGTTAAATCCATCAATTTTGAACCTAGGAAGCGCGGACACTTCCCGAAGGCAGCCGTGGTCGTCCTCGACACGTGTCCAACTTGGACACACTGTAGACACGCGGCCGACACAGCAAAATGTGTCCACGGCATGTCCGTGTACGATTCCTTGTCTTTCGAGTCATCCATTTCTTGTCTTCCAAGTCATCCATCTTAGCATTTGCACTTTTGCCACATTCATCTTGTTGACACCTTGTTTCTTTTCTCCTTTAAGATTCCACCACTTGATCTTGCTATCTTGGTTTTTGTTATGCTTGCCTTTATTGATCTTCATGTTAATATCCAAAACCACCAGCCTATGTTGGGTCGTGAGTTCTTCGCCAGGAATCACTTTACAATCCTTACATATATTACGATCCAACCGCCTCGTAAGGAGATAATCAATTTGGCTGCAATTGTGCCCACTCTTGAAAGTAATCTTATGAGATTCTCTTTTCTTGAAATGGGTGTTTGTAAAATCATATCATATGCAACTACAAAAGCTAAAATTCTCTCTCCTCCATTTCTGTTGACATATCCAAAACCATTATGAACTCTCTGGTATCCAGCATTGTTACTCCCCACATGGCCATTTAAATCAATCCCAACAATAAACGTCTCCTCTATCAGTATTCCCTGCATCAATTCATCCATGTCATCTCAAAAATCCTTCTTAGCCTCCTCGCTAAGGCCAACTTGGGAGGCATAAGCGCTGATAATGTTAAAAATATTTCCCTCAAGAACAACCTTGACAGCTATGATTCTATCACCCATCCTTGTGATCTTTACAACATTATCCTTCAACATCTTATCAACAATAATACCTACGCCATTTCTATGTTCATCAATACCTGTATACCAGATTTTGTATCGTGTGTCTTCAATCTCTACAATGTTCCCATGTCCACTTAGTTTCCTGCAAGCAAGCTATATTGACTTTTCTTCTTATCATCGTATCCACTATCTCCAAAGATTTCCCTGTCAGGGAGTCAACAGTCCAAGATCCAACTCTAATCCTTTTTTGTTGAACTTGCTTCTTTACCTGCCTGCTCCGGAAATGTTGCCCTTGCAAATTTTTCACTACATCCAGGCAAGGATGCGGTGGGACTAGCTTCTTTACCCACACCCGTCCAAGATGTGGAAACCATTACACATTTTTTGCTACACCCGGGTGATGATGCAGCGGGACTAGCTTCTTTACCCACACCCGTCCAAGATGTGGAAACCCTTGTCTATCCTTCAACATAATCGGGCATCCTTGTGTCGAAACACTTTTCAAAAAAGTGTCCCTGGATTTTAAGCATCTACAAGGTCTTGTCCACTCGGTTCTCATTTCACTCTTTCTAAAGCATTGCTATTTACTCCATACAATACATGACAAAGGGTAGCATCGATACTCACTAGTCTTGATGCATGATTGGCCATTATATACGAAATATGGATGGAGTTCCATATATGTCTTTTTTGTAACTTGTATTGGACAAAAGAAATGGCCTCTTCTATGAATATTATTCTTCAATGTTGTAGTTATACAATTGCCGATTTTCTGAGTCAATCTTAATGAAATGAGATTGTCTTATTTTGCATCTTTTTCTTTTCCTTTTTTTTTGTGTTGTGTGTGTGTGTGTGTGGGGGGGGGGGGGGGGGGGGGGGGGGGGGTTGCAGGAGATGATTTATTCATGCCGCTCTGCTGCGGCAATTACACCGAACTTCATTTTGATCATACTCTAGTTCATCCTTATTGATGCTAGAGATGAACTCGGGGCAGATGTTCTACATGCCATCTAGTGTATCTTGTTTAAATACCCATCTCATTCAGCCAACCTATTTGTACATCTTCTGCTGAAACTAATTACCACACTACTCTGTACTTTGCATTTCTTATGTATATACATACATACATATTGTTTATTAATTATTAAAAAGAATGAAAATCAATGTATCCATCACCTTGTTTGTATCCTATACTTTTAAAATTGTTGTACTCGTGCCCATATATATGTATGCGTGTTTTGAAAAATTTTGGTCAAAGTTTCAATTTCAATGGGGATTACATATAGAAATCATGGTACCTCTAATTTCATCAGGTATTTAGTGAGATTTTGGTATATATTTTTTGACAATTTTGATGAATTACACCCACTTTGAGCATGCATTTTGCAAAATTTTGACACATATTTTGCAAATTTATATTGATGATATATGTTGATTGACGTGTTACTTATCAGTTGGTTAGAGAGGAGCTATTGCTTCAGGAGGTCTTCTAGCTTCTACCAAAGGCACATACGCCCTAACTCAACCTAATTCTACTACCATCTTTAACTGCTACCCTATTGGATCAGTAACTACAACTTTTAGCCCAAGATAAGGTGTTTTACTAGTTATAGATCTACCCAAATTTGGAGGGTCTACGACTGAATGCTTTAGATTAATTGGCGTCACATATAAGTAGTCATTTCCACAAATTTATAGTAAAGTTACAACAACTTACAACTCCTATCACATTTTTTCATTTCAAATAAGTAGTTGTAACTTGTAACACTGAAGAATATTTTGATATGACAAGGATGACCAATTGAAGGCCCTAAAGTAGTATTTCCAATTTAGGTCTTTAAAATACTTTATGTTTTGTTCAAATAAATAGATATCCAATTCTGTAAGTTGTAATATCAGTTAAACTTGTACTACAAGATAGATCACATTAATAGGATGTAACCACAAATCAATGTAATATATCATTATTTTCTCCTCTTCGTAGCACACACATCAGACATCCCCACCCCCATCAGATTAGATATGAAATAGTACTACATAAATAAGTGTTTCTAATCGTACAGATTTTGCTTGAATATACATTAATTCCTTCATTATGTCATCAAATTACAAAATTTTCATTAAACAGTTAGATTTCATTTCACTCACATGTAGTCCCCCACCCACATATCAATATATGATATTTATTGCATAGATAGGTGTATTTATGTATGTATATTATCCTTGTAATTTTTGTCACTTAATTCCTTGAATCGTCGAAATTGTGTCCAAATCTTGTGTGGGCAAGAACATAAATGTTGAAATTTCTATAACCTTTTTGTTTCTGGACCATCGAAATTGGCGTCAAAATTAGACATTTTGAATTATGGTATATATATGTGCTTCCTAGGTAATCAGAAACTCATTTCTCCTCCATACTCTTTCAAACATTAATAGGAATATCGTGTAGCCCATTTTTCACTTCATGTCTTTCCCATTTTCATCTTCTTCAGAAAAAAAAATTAACTTTTGATTGTATAACTCATCGAGTGTAGGTGATATCTCTTGGATCCACAGCACACAAGGTTTTGACATTATTTGAAGTATCTTGTTTTAAAAGCTTATTGAAGTTGTTGTTCAATGGATTCTTGGCATCATCACCATAACAAGTTCTTTACCACCTCCATTCTTGATGTATATCACTTGGCTCAGATCTCTTCCTCTTTATTCTCTCATAGAAGCCATTTTATATGCATCGTTTTCTCCTCCGGTATCCAATTTCTTATATATTTCTCAAAAGTATCTAGATCTCGTCTCTTGGACAGCTTTCTTAGTTTCCTTCTTTAGTAATTTTCATTGAGCAGTTTGTATTCATTTCACTCACATGAAGGACCCTCCATCCACTTATCAATATATGATATTACTACGTCTACATGTATAGGTGTGTATTTATGTATATAGATTATCCATGTAATTTTTGGCACTTAATTCCTTTCTTTGGTTGTCAAAATAGTGCGTCCAAATCTCGTGTTAGCAGGAACGTAATTGTCGAAAATCTGTAATTTCTTTGTTCTTGTGGCGGTGGTGGGCGGCGACCGCCGGGTGAGGGAGGGAGGGTCAAGTGGGGAGAGGAGATGAGAGAGGAGGGTTAGGATTTTTCTCCTGATACCATATAGAATAGGTTACTTTCAGTAAGTAAAAAAGAGAGTACATAGCTTCCTATATATAGGAGTGAGGCCACTTCAGTGGGTTATAGGAGCCCCACTTATGTGAGTACAAGGAAAAAGCAAATACAAAACATATCAACTATATCAAGAAAGTTGATCAAATTCACTCCAGTCCATTCAAAAGATCAACTTGCATGTTTATTCATTAAATCCTTACATTTATACACATTTGTTCATCTTTCTACATGGTGTGTAGCTGGTCTCTACCCAATTCTGCTACCCTGATTGTACCTGTGTTGTTGCAAGCTATCTTTGATAAAGAAAAATATCTATCATGGGCACGAATTCAACGTCCAAATGTCCTCTCTCAAGCATGAAGTTTCTCAAGTGCAATGTCAAGTTCTCTCAGGCATAAGGTGTTTCTCTTAAGTGATAGGTTCAAGAAATCAAGTTCGATATTCGTCATAAGGTCCAAGTTTTATCCAGTCGTTAAGTATTAAACACAAATTCTTCAATCATGTCCAAGCAAGTTTCTCACATCTCATTCATGTTCCCCAAACCCTATATCCCCTACTACAATCAAATTGTTGTCATATGGGAGCTTGTCTTTGTCTTCGTTCCTCCCAACCACTTCCATGGTCTCTTTGTGATTGGTTTGAGATATAGAGGATCTGAGAACAGAAGAATGTAGTATGACGAGAAGAGAGGAGATGAAGAGTTCAAAACCTAAAAGAGAGAAGGGGAAGAAATGAAATAAAGACTCCAAAGATAGAGAAGCACTTTTTCTCTATCTAATGATATCTCATGCAGGTTGTCTACTATCTTGGAGCTTCAAGTCCATTGTGGAGCTTCAAGTTCTTTATGCGTCATCCAAAATTCCAAATTTAAAGGTAGATATCAAGTCTAATTGGTTAGCTTTTGAGCTTCCATCTAATAATCTTCTCTGCCCATTATCAAAGGGAGAGAATACTTTCTCAGGTGTGTTGTCCTTGGCTTCTTGGCTTTCTACACCATGTGTGTATGTCACCCTTGACTACATCCAAATCATCCCTGTTAGAATATAGCCTATTTAGTTAATAGGTTATTAGTCTATTGTCTACATGGGCATGTTGCCCATGGCCCATTAGGGTTAAGTCGCTTCCTTTGTTCTTCCTTGTAATAGCCTCCTTTCCTATATATAGGATAGGGGTGTACATATCAATACAACAACACAACATTATCGTACACACTTCTTCACATGGTATCAGAGCAACAGCCCTGAGGAGAGAACCCTAGCCGCCGCCCCTCCTTCCCTCTTCTCTCTCCAGCGCTCGATCCAACCTAGCCGCCGACCGCCCTCTCTCTCCTAGAGAGAGCAACAGAGGGAGCACCCCCGCCTGCGGGCGGCCGCTGCTGCCTCTTCCATGGCATAGGTCGGCTGCCCGCTAGGCACTTCCAGCCTCTATGGCCCTTCGTCCCACTTTCACATAGATACGTACGTTGGCGCCAACCTTCCCGACATACAATTAATGTTTTTCGATCCAAAGCTATCTGTCAGCGCCATCCTTCCCGGCAATCCATCCTAGTTTATCTGTGTCTTTGGACGACACCATCATTCCCGTCCAAATCTATCTGTCAGTCGTCACCTTTCCCGTAGATCCGTTCGTCAAGCAGCTCCAGCCGCCGCCATTGAAGCAGCCACGCCAAGCACATCTACCTTCCGCTCCAGCAACCGCCGCCATTGAAGCAGCCACGCCAAGCACATCTACCTTTCGTCCAGCAACCGCCGCCATTGTCTTCACTGCCTCGTTGCCCTGCCATCTCCATGTCGAGCCGCCGCCCCTCCATCATCTCTGCATCCAACCGCTCCATCACTACACCGCTTCTCGGGACCCTGGATGGCGCTTATTCCTGACCAGATCCGGCCGTGGTCAAGCAAGGAATCACCTTTGTTCATGATCAAAGGAGTACAAAAGACGGAGCTAATTCCCGTTGACCCATGGTGCTAATTCCCGAGGTACTTGTCTCCTTGATGACGCTAATTCCCGTCGAGATCGTGCATCAGCCGTCGCCGACACAGCGTGTTGCGCTCTAGAAATCACCCTGACGGCGCGGAGTTTCGCCCAAAAAGCAAAAGACACGGCGTGTCGCTCAAAACACACACCGTGTTCGATTCCAGAAATCTTCCTGACGGCGCAGATCGCAACAAACACGGCGTGTCATATTTAGAACACGGCGTGTTGGCAGACAGCAGAGTTACGCCTTCGACTTCGGACACGGCGTGTCCACTTGGAACACGGCTTGTCCCTAGAGATCTAGTTCACGCCTCCAACATCTGACACGGCGTGTTGTAAGGAGTCAATCAGTTTTCAGTGAAGGAGCTACACAGCGTGTCAACAATCCTACACGGCATGTCATCAGGAGTCTGCCTCTCAACCCCGACAATCTACACAGTGTGTCCAATCATAGACACGACGTGTCTGAAGCAGTCAGAACACTTCCAGTTCCAGTTTGACATCCTCCAAAGGTCCATCTCTCCTCCAATATTTCATGATAATAGGATCCTATTCCTATTTTTTGACCTGGCAAAAAAATTTCAGGTCAAGAAAAGATCCATTCATTTTCTCTATCCGGATCTTGATCGGGTGTGTTTTGCATATTGATTCTGGTTATCGGTTTTCATGCCGAGAAACCGTTCCGGCAGTGCCACTTCCTCCCCTACCGAGCAAAATTTCGGTAGTGTATCACCTCTTTCTACCGATGTTTCCATTCCGGTATTCTTTTGTTGTTCTTCTCTCCATACTACTACACCTCTCATTTGACCTTTTCCTTTCCCACCCATCATGTGTGCATCTTTCCACGTGCGGGGGGTCATATTTCCCTTTGTTCCACACCATTTACTCACTCTCGTCGTATTTGGTGGGGGTGACATGAGATGATATATTCCAGGCTATCTTCATAGAGCTTCGTATTGTTCAGCGCATCTGGCTTCCTGATGTCTTTGTGGCGTGTCATTCCCACTTAGCATCACATTACTTTTTAGACAGCATTGAAGGATCTTATAGTTGCAGCATTGACACCAAGACTTCTGTGTTCGTACCACATTATGTACGTCAGGACAGGAGCTTGATGCGCATATTTCGGCCTCTAGTCCCTTTGGTGTTGATGACGTTCCAGTTTATCATCTGTGTTGCGTTGATGGTGTTCCAGATGGTTGCTTCTTCATCTTCGAAGCTCGTCTTCTTCAAGTCTGTGCCAAAATTGTTTTTGCAAGGATTTATCTAGAGTGATCTTCACTGAGCTACTTCGTCACGTCTTCTCTGAGTTGCATCTGCTTCTTTTACATGTTTAGACGACACCTCAGCACCTCGTCAGTGTGTTCGTGCCACGTTATGCACGTCGGTGGTCATTTGCGCTAATTCCAGTTGCCTACACTTCTCAGACAATCCAGAGACATCTCCAGTGCTACATCGACACTGTGCCTACGCGTTCATGCCGCGTTATGTACATCTGATGTGTTGAGTACGCTTATTCCACTCCACATTTCTCTCCAGTGAAGATGGCATAGTTGTGGTATTTATGATTGTCTGCTTCACATGTTCTTCACTCCAGATGCACTTCAAGAGAAAGACCTTCAAAGCTCGAGCTTCTCCAATCTGCAAAACACGTCTTAAAGAGGCGTCATTATATCTTTTCAGTTAGGAAGTATTGTTTAAGGGGGAGTAACAATTTTTGTATGGGGAGTGACATATCTATCTTTCGTTTATTGTTTATCGAGTCATGTAACTCCAAGCTTGGACATGCGTTCACCCATGCTCCAGCTTGAGGGGGAGTGTTAGAATATAGCCTATTTAGTTAATAGGTTATTAGTCTATTGTCTATATGGGCCTGTTGCCCATGGCCCATTAGGGTTAAGTCGCTTCCTTTGTGCTTCCTTGTAATAGCCTCCTTTCCTATATATAGGACAGGGGTGTACATATCAATACAACAACACAACATTATAGTACACACTTCTTCACAATCCCAATCAAGTAATGCATTAATCATCGAAAGTTGAAAGCATATTGGAGTATTTGTATAATTAGTTGTGTGTCGATCCTTCACACCTGCCCTTTGCAGAAGATCATTTACTTGGGTTTGTTATCAAAGTTTCTACCTTGTCTTTCTGTGACTTGTCAAGCACATTGATTATTTGTTGCAACATCTTCTTCTTGTGGCGCGGATCTTGTCTACACTTCCATGTGTCATTCTGATAGTAATCTTCCTTTGAAAAATGCTTAAATGATGATACCGTCTAGTTAGTAACTTAAGAATATCAGATCATTGTCCATGTTTCTTCCATATGTCATCCACTCCAGATTCAAGCTCCGACATGGCCAAAGCTAGGGATGGCAATGTTGTAAAGAAAAGACCATATTCGCAGATAGTTGCACTGTTGTTTCAATCACTGTACCAAGAGGTTATCATGTGAATGTGGTAGCGACTTTTAGAAACCGCCACGGGGTTTTGCGGTTATGTTTTTAGTAAAAAAACCGTGGTTGCAACTGCAACGCAATTATTAGTTAAATATGTATATATGTTTACAGTATTGTAATATGCATGGGGTATTCGTCGACGTCAATGTTTATGAATATTGATGTTTGTTCAATATTTGATACAATGTCAAATACTTCTTTATATATACTTTGTGCAACAGTAAAGTCAACTGATGTTTCTACAGCATGGTGCTTATCCCACAACTTTTTATGATGCAGTAAGGTGTGGTTCACCGCAGTTTTTACACTGTGGATATGGTTCTCAATTTTAAAAACCGTGGTTATACGGAATTGATTACAGTGTACAGTTTTTTATTGTGGTGTGGTTATGATTTTGGCAATAACTGCACCATATCCGCACTGCCGCCATCTTAGAGCTCCAACCTTTTCGAGTTTGCATGTTGATTCCACAATATCTACTTCAAGGGAAGTATCAAAGATGTTAAGAATGTCAAATATGTCAAGAATGTCAAAGATATCAAGAATGTCACAACCTAGGGAGATCAAATGCAAGGGGAGTGCACATAACGTGCAAAATATATCTTTATTTTTTGTATGCCCATCATGTTTATGTCAGCTTTTGTTTTTTTTGTTTTTTGTCTTATGTTAATGTCTATCTTTTCTATGTGCAAGTTGGTCACGTGATTCTCCCATGATCCGCTTGAGGGGGGAGTGTTAGAAGTAAAAGGAGTAATAAGTCATGTGCAATTTGGGTATGTGTCTATGAGCCCAATCAAGTTAGAGTCCAATGAGTCAATTGGTCCAATAGAATTCCATCAAGCTTGGGATAGTGTCCACCTCTCATATATATAGGAGAGGATTTCTCTTGTATCAAACACATCGTCAATATATTGTTAGTATTTGTCTAACAAAAATTTCAAGCAAAAGGTTTATCAACTTAACAAAATAATCAACTATAAAATTACAGTTTTTTTCCACCAATAAAATAGGAGCGCCCCATGGGCTTAAAGTTAAAGAGCTTTCATGCATATGCAACCATAATATTCTACCTTATTTTGATTTGTGTTGGGCCTGTTAAGAAACATGTTCTCAAGATCGATGTGCAGAATTGAGAATACTAAGATGGGTTGTGTGGGAAGACGAGGACGAATCACACTAGGAATGACTACTTCAGAAATAAAGTGGGTGTAGTGAGCATTAAGGACAAACTATGAGAGGTTTTCCTTGGACATGTACTACATGGACCAGAAAATGCTCCAATTCTGAGTAATGATATTAAGTCTGATAAAGTTAAAAGGGGGAGAGGTAGACCTAAATTAGCTTGGGGAGGGTTATTAAAGCATATGTATTCATTAAATCTAAATGAGAATATATCCAAATCCGAAATGAATGGAAAAGAAGGTCCTATGCAGCCAACCCCAACATGGTTGGAAGTTGGAACTAAGGCTTAGATGATGAACATGATGGCACCTCCAACTATGACAAGTCTTCTGCCCTAGACCAGTATTGAGGCTTTCAATAACTTAATTCTATGTAACTTCGGCTCATGCACAGGTTGGGCTGGCTAGCACGTGAATTCAAATTCAATTAAATCACTGGAAACTCCATTCAGCCTGTCTACAACAGAAATTCTGTAAACGGGACCTAAAATCTCACCATATCATTTGCAAAGCACCTGCCGTCATCCACAGGATAATGCCTTATGGACAAATCCTCAGTACTTCCATAGCAAGCAACATCTCTATAGCGAACTCCTCCATTGCAAGGTGATGAACACTTCATCCAGGGACCAGCAACCCAGTTGAAAGTTTCTGTCCATAATTAGTATCATTTTTTTCTCAATGTACCTTATATATAAGAAAATGTATCACTAACCATATGACGAAAAAGCAGAGGGTAAATACCTTGTGGTTTTAACTGCACAGTTAATTCAGCACCAGTCTTACAGTAACCTATTTTTGTGCTCTTATCAACTAGATACGGGTCTGAACAATCTGTGCAACAAACATATTCATCGCCAAAGTCTAACTTGCTTTGACAATTTGAACATGATTCAGCTACCTTTGGATGTTCTGTTTGAATAATTTAGCATTGATCAATTCACGAGAAACTTCTTCTGAAATTGGAAAATTATAAATAGAAATGTTTTTTGGGATATAAATAAATAAATAGAAATGGTGTAAACACTTAAAAGTAATACTTTTAATTGACAGAAATACCTCTCCTGCTATTAGCTCATCCATTACTAAAGAAAGGAGTAGAAATCAAGTTGATCCTTGGCTGATACGATCATAGGAAATTGTTTTGTGATTCCATGTAAATTGACATAATTCATAAGCAATCTGCTTACTTATAGCTACAACTTAAACTTCCTTTCGTTGAAGAATTTTGTGATTTCCTTTGATATTAGACGTGTATTTTTATGGTGCTGTACAAACTAATGATGGTTCGAAGTGGAGTGAGAAAATGACATTCATGATTTAAACTTAACTCACACTTGTCAAGATACACACCTAGGTCATCAATCAAGCACCCTAGGTGGATGTGTCATGGCCCATGCATTGACTTATTTACCGCCTTAGGTTAGAGTTCTTAGGTCTATTAAAGGGTGTTGATGTTCTCTTTTAAGGTTCTAACATACAAAGTAAAAATTGCTGTGCATGTTATTTTTTTGAGACCATTAGCCTCTTTATGATCCATAATAGAGTTTATTGGAAAAGAAGGATCCATGTAGTCGAACCCTACATGGTTGGGATTGAAGCTTAGATGATAAGAAGCATACATGTTATGTATCTGAGACCATTACTATAAGGCATTTAACCTTAATGTTTGTCTGTTTATTTCCCAAAGTTTGCACCTCATCTACATTAGGATTTTTTATTCTGTCCAGGCTGTAATTGCTACGTAAGAAATCATAGTAGTTATACTCAAGACTCTCTTCCATATCATAGGAAGTCCAAATAACCATATCAGCACGTAAATTATGTAAGGCTTCTTGTCATTCTCTCGTTAGGTTTATAGCTTATTATTGCAGTATAAAAGATCGTGGTACCTAAAGTAGATCTCCTCTTGCGTATTATAGGAACCCAAATGCATACATTTAAAAATTTAAGGCTGAAAGAGTAAAAATTAACCTATCATAAAAGATTTAGCTATTTGTAAACATCTATGTATATAACCTTAAATATATGTATTAGAATGTGTGGTATTCAACCCAAAACCAATTGGCAATGGGTGAAGGAACCACACACCTTATAAGCTCAGGACCTTTCCCAGAGCTCAGCGGTGTGGGATAATTCTAACATCCCCCCTCAAGTGCAGCCACTTTTGTGTGCTTGCACTTGTTCTTTTTTTTTTAGGTAGGGTGTGATCTTCACACTTGTCTCGTGGGGTCCGCTCTGATACCATATTAGAATGTGTGGTATTCAACCCAAAACCAATTGGCTATGGGTGAAGGAACCACACACCTTATAAGCTCAGGACCTTTCCCAGAGCTCAGCGGTGTGGGATAATTCTAACAATATGTGTGAGACAGTAAATAGAAAACTAACGATGTATTTGATAATAGAAACCCATCTCCTATACGTAGGAGAAGGGGTGAAGCGTACAGACTGTAGACAAAACCCTAATGGGCCAAGATGCACTAGAGCCCATATCCAAATAGACCCAACAACTAATGAACTAAATAAGACTCTCTAACACTCCCCCTCAAGCTGAAGCTTGGGAGAATCCCAAGTCAGCTTGCAAATAGACAGACGTACTAAATAGAATAAAAAGATAAACCAAGCCCATACAAGACATCGCTCTCCCTTAATATTGCAATCAAGCACTCATCACTGTAACACTCCCCCTCAAGTAGATAATCCAAAAGTAGCAAGTACACAAGCAGACAACATAAGCTTCTCAATCAAAAGGAAGTGGCATCTTGAGTAGTAATAAACAATAGCAAGGAGTCAGGGTCTTCATCACCATCGCTATTGTCGTAGTCCAAAGAGTGTTGGAATCATAGTTCCCAGAGAGTGTTGGGTCACATCAAAAGTAGTCGATGTGCGAACAAAACCGGACGAGTAGAGAGTCAACTTGTGAACAAGGCATGGACAAGCCAGAAAGTGTTGGCACACAACAGTAGAAAGTCGACATGCGCAAGGCACGGACAAATAGAAAAAGTAGAGACAACGTAGTCGAATAGAAGACCTTAAGCTTAAATAAGCAAGCAACATACATGAAGCTCTAGATAGTAGGCTCTCCAAGAGTGGAAGCAACACCACATAGAAACAGATGAAGATAAATAGGCTCCACAAACTCTCTTTATGATGCACACATATTGGAGATAGGAGAATGATCAGCAAAAATATATATCAACATGCAGATCCATAGAGAATGATATGTGTGAGAGGAAGATCCATAAAGACAGCAGTAGACATAAACATCTTCCTCTCTTTATCTTCTCTCTACTCATCTTCCTCTATAATTCTCCCCCCCCACACACACACCAACCACGGAAAGAACCAAGTGGAAAGTCAGAAATAATGGCAGAGGTAATAGATACATAGACAAAAAGTGGAGGGGAGTAACTGATAATGCGAGGTGATGTGCTTAAGACCCAATTAGATAGATCCGGGTAGAAAAATAATTGGATCTTAACGCAACCCGAACACGGAGATGGTGGAGAAGGTTCCCCCTGCACCGCCTGCTTCCCAGACTAGGTTGTTGGTGTCAGACATGGAGTCCTCGAGATTGTTGATGGCCTTAAAGAAGTAATTGTCAGCATCATTGTCCTCGGGGCTCTTGAGGGGACGTACAGGAGCGTACCACTAGGAAACAAGAAGTGCAGTGGCAATTCCCGGGTTGATGATGCTAGGTATGCCCATGAGGGTGACGACAAAAAGGAACAACTTCAACGTGCTTTTGTTGGAGGACAACATAGGAAACTAGGGTTGGTAGGCAAAGTGTGCTTGTCATACATGCCTTCAATAGTTGATGCATGATATATACAAGGCAAATCTCATACAGTACAGCTATGATCGAGAAATAGCGCATATTAAGATCAAATTGAATGTGTGAAGGATATGGTTCTATTTCTCTTCAGTCTTGTTCCTTTGATCAAAGAAGAATCCAACCCAAGGCTAGTGCTAGGGCATACTTCCTTGCGTGCCTAACATCCACTCTTTCTAGTCAAGTGCCTTGCAGCGCCTTTAACGATGAGAAGGTGATATCGAATATAAAAACTTGAGGGCATTGGCTACTCCATCAACTCAATTTCTTTGATTTTCATTTGATGAAGTGAAGACACTCATCGAACCTTTGTTTATGGAGTGCTAGAGGGATCTCACAATGCGGCATGAATTGGATTGGATGACGGGATGTTTTCTATAGTTTAGTACGGACAAGCCTGTGTGGTGAACTAACTGTTGGTATGTATGCCCATAGAGCAAGTCATATGATGATTGTAATGGGATACTTTGTAAATGATTTGAATAATAATAAAGGCAATTTCCAATCTATATGTTTAAACTATTTCTGAGATGATGGTGTAACATGATAGATGTCTAAAGATTGTATTACTCAATGACATATGCTTTTAGGTTCATGACCTAAACGATGAGATCATATGAATGTTAAGAGTATACATTCTTGTTTAGTCCCTAGTCGGTTGTTATTGTGGGAATAACCATAGACATCAATAACACTAAAGACTAGATTGTGTGTTGGTTGATGACAGAATCTCATTAGTCATGATATGGTGATATCAAACCAAGCACATAGGTACTTGTTAGAGAACAAGGTACTGGACAGACCCACCGTGAGAGTGACACATGGAACCATGACTTGGTAGTCACAGTCAGCTCTCACAGTGATGGTGGTGAGTGTGATTCTTAGACCTGAAATCACTACACTCAACACATGTCGTTGGGTACACTTTGACATCATCAAACGCAATCCTGAAACATGGGTTGTTATAAAGGTGATGATTGGGTGGCTTTGACACATGGGGCTTTTGAGAGGTGAGTGATAGATATGGGATTTGTCCCTCCTGAGGGAGTTTGATATCCTTGGCCACTTGATGAGTAGGATTGAGAAAGGCATGCGCATGCACGTGTGAATCAATATGTGATATTGATGTCATACACATCTCACTCGGTCTACTCTGAGATCAAGGAAATGAATGAACATTGACAGGATGACTGTTCCATGCCTCGAGTTCATTCTGGATATCAGTGACAAAGGAATTATACATTCACTGTAACACCATTCACGGATTGTAGGATGAAAGTTGTTCTCCAACTTTCTACTTTCACTTGGGTAGCACTGATGTGTGACTAGGCACCGCTCTTTGCTTGAGAAGTCATAAGTGTTATGGACCTTCACTGCCAACGTGAAATGGACCTGCAGGGTCACACACATAGGATTCAACCTGGAAGAGGAGTTTTGTCCACAAGCAATGTTTAGATTGATTACTAAAGGAGTTTAGTAGTTCAATTAAACACTCAATTAATCGATAGCTCAATATCATAGTGTTCAAGGTATTGGACGAGTTGATTGGAGTATCGGATTGATTGAAATCGCATTTGACTGATTTTGCACAATCTGCATTCCCAACCGATCAGTTCATGTGATGAACCGGTCGGCTGAGGTTGCTGAACCGGTCGGTTCAATTGTTGAACCGATCGGCTCATGCACAGAGTGAAACGACCGGTTCAAGTGTTGAACCGATCGGTTCAACTGGTGCAATCGAGCAACTTGGGAAAGTAGGATTGGTGAGAATTTTTCCTTTCGTTTCAATTGCCCAATTCGATTGGGAATTATATTGGTATTCGATACCAATTTGGAAAGAAACAAGGAAAGTCAATCGGGAACCAACCTGGAACCCCAACCGACCGGTTCATGAGTGAACCGATCGGTTTAAGGGTCCCAAACGATCGGTTCAGTGGTGAACCGATCGGTTCAGGTCCCCAACCGACCGGTTCACTTGTGAACCGATCGGTTCAGGTTGCGAGACAGTTGCTTTTTGTGGAAAATCCCGAACCCTTCTACTCCTGCTTTAGTCCCGTATTGCCGGGCACAGAGAATCCTGTCCCATGACCCGCCTATATATATAGGGGTATTGGGGGCTTCTCAGAGTACAACTCAGTGCAAGTTGATTGCTCTGCAAAGTTGTCGTTCTCTCTGGTTTTGGTAACCGAGAGAGAGCCCGAGCAAGTGCTTACCGCAAAGGGAGGTGCAGCAAGGGAAGGACAACTGCAGTTGCAGTCGACAGCAGGAGAGTGTGTTGCCGACTAGTACGTCAACAGGAGGGTGCGACTCCTTCCACTTCCTTGTGGGACAAGGAGAGTGGAGTTCCGGGTGCTCCGTGTGGACTACTTCGGAGGCGGGAGGTCACTGCCGCTCAGGAGGACAACTGTCATCCGACAGTCCGGTAGGAGGAGGAGTCTTCAGTCCCGGTGCGACCACGAGCTGCACAGACACCGTCCAAGACCGGAGGTGAAGACCGCGCAAGGCGCGTGGTATTGTCGCCGAGCAAGCCTCGGGACAAGGTATGATTCACAAACCATCTTTCCTATTATATAGATGTTGACGCGATTCCTTTTGTTCCGGGTTTGGGGAGAAAAAAAATTTTTTCCGCTGCTTCTCTGCCTCCTCTAAAACCCAACAGTGGTATCAGAGCCACGTCGACCTCTCTATATTTTAGGATTATCGATGTGATCGATTTTGGTTTGTCGCCTTTATTTATTGCATGCGATGCGAATTATATCGGCTTTATACATGTCCAATCCACAAATCCCTAATATACATATATGATATGTAATATTAATGCACTCGATACGCGTCGCCCTTAAACGAGTTATGTGGTGGATGTGTAGCATGATTATGGCCTATAAACCCCTATATCTGTGTGTGGTTGTTTGTATGGTTGCTTGCATCTCGGTCTGCGCACCGATTCCCTTTCTCTTATTCCTGATGTAACTCGAAATAATTCGAGAATTCTTTTCCTACCTTTGCTCCCCCCGAATGTAACTCGGGGTTTCTCAATTCAAATGTAAATAGGATAGATTTTATTTCCAGTTATGTCAAAGAACGGCGGACAACCTGAAGACGATCGGTTCAAGGAGTGAACTGATCAGTTGGTGATCCAGAAGGCCGGTTCAAGGAACGAGATGAGCGGATGGCAACCTGAGGAGATGCACGATGACCGGTGAACCGATCGGCTGGAGGCGCCAGTCGATCGGCTGGTGGCACCCGAGCAACCAACCTGATGGCGAGCCGATCAGTCATGGAGATGAGCTGATCAAACCCAGAAAGGCAGGCACAGATTTCATCTTGTACAGGTTGCATGTGATGTAGACCTAGATGACCGTGATTCCTCTTGGCTCGAGGAATCACAAATAGGATGGCCATAATCATTGCTTTTTATCGTTTATGCATGTTTTCTGTGGGATATAGCATGTATATGATACGTACTATATATTGTGGAGATTGGATATGTATATGTATATAAAACCAAATCCCTCATTAAATATTAAGTTTTAGATGCCTTCCAAATGCGACACACGTGAAAAACTTGATCGACCAAGTGTGGGCACGCCCTAGCGTGGTGCACCGTCTATCTCGTGGAAGCATGAAGGATGAATGTGTGGGTCTGCCCTAGCAGGGTGCATGTTCATCGTGTTGGCTTTGGGTCGGACTTAACAAGGTGACCTAGATAGGATCTAGCACCTTGAGGCATGAAGATGATCATTGCAAGGAGTTGCATATGACATCTTTCAAGAGTTGCATATGATGCAATTGGCAAGAGTTGCCTACCTGAGAGATCTGAGTTGTGGGTGACAGCCCTAGCTGGTCCATGGCTCAGAGGATTTCTGGATCTTGACCCACTAGAAGATTGTACGCTGCAATCTTCCAAATTGATGGTGAGGGCTATCAATTTGAGTCAATATAGTGGGAGCGGTAATTAATTAAAGGCCTAATTAACTATCGTCAAATTTTATTCAAATCAAATCAAAAGGGTTTTGACAAATGCAAATTTTCTCTTGTAGAATGGCAAAAGAATCATCTTTTAAAATGGGCAAATTAATTAAGAATAATTTCCATAACTGGTTGAGGACTGTGAGAAGTGTTCTGCACAATCCAGATATACCAGGAGCCTTAGAATCCACTCTATGTACGCTTAATGCGTTGGTGAAGAAGAAAGATGGTAAGGGAGAGAAGTGTTCTCTCGCCAAACCAATTTCTTCTACATGGAGAGGATGGAAGGAACAATGGAAGAAGAAGTCAGAGATAGAGATCTCTACTTCTGGTGTATACGTTATAGAGATTAACTTTACTACTTCTTCGTCATGGGTACTTGATACCGGATGCGGATCTCACATTTGTTCAAATGTGAAGGATCTTAAGAGAAGTAGGCCTTTGGGGAAAGGCGAGGTTGAACTACGTGTTGCTAATGGGGCAAGAGTTGCCGCCAGTGCCGTAGGAACCTATGAGTTAACTCTACCTAGTGGGCTAATAATAGAGTTGAAGAACTGCTATTATGTACCTGCCATAAATAGGAATATCATTTCCGTCTCTTGTTTGGACAAAGATGGATTTGAATTTCTTATTAAGAATGGAAAGTGTTCCATTTCTAAAGATGGGATCTTTTATGGCAGTGCCCCTATGTCTTATGGTCTATACTTGATGGACTTGGAAACAAGTGTATACAACGTAAACACCAAAAGGCAAAAACTCAACGACTCAAACAAAACATATCTCTGGCATTGTCGTCTAGGGCACATAAATGAGAAGCGCATTTCTAGACTCCATAAAGATGGTTATCTAGACTCTTTTGATTATGAATCAATAGAGACATGTGAATCTTGTTTGTTGGGCAAGATGACCAAGACTCCCTTTTCAGGTAAAGGTGAGAGAGCTAGTGATCTATTAGGACTCATACATACTGATGTATGTGGGCCTTTTAGAACTAATGCCAGAAATGGGTGTCAGTACTTCATTACCTTCACTGATGATTTCAGTAGGTATGGCTATGTATACCTGATGAAACATAAGTCAGAAACCCTTGAAAGGTTCAAGGATTTCATGAATGAAGTACAGAACCAGCTTGGTAAGAGTATTAAGGCACTTCGTTCTGATCGAGGTGGAGAATACTTGAGCAAGGAGTTTGAGGACCTTCTGCGAGCCCGTGGTATTGTATCACAATGGACTCCGCCAGGAACACCACAGCATAATGGTGTGTCTGAAAGAAGGAATCGCACATTGTTAGATATGGTGCGATCAATGATGAGTTTTGCTGATCTTCCAATTTCTTTCTGGGGTCATGCTCTTGAAACCGCCGCGTTTATGCTTAACCGTGTACCATCTAAGTCGGTTCAAAAGACACCATATGAGATATGGTACGGGAAGCGTCCCGATTTGTCTTTTCTGAAGATTTGGGGTTGTGAAGCTTACGTCAAGAAAATGTTTCCTGATAAGCTTGGACCCAAATCCGATAAATGTTATTTTGTTGGATACCCCAAGGAAACGAGAGGATATTACTTATACCACCCTACTGACAACAAAGTGTTTGTTGCCAGGACAGCTGTGTTCCTAGAGAAGGAATTCATTTCCAAAGGAAGCAGTGGGAGGAATATAGAGCTTGAAGAGGTTCAAGCCCAACAAGAAAACATTGAACCGGTAGATGTACGAGAGGAAAATGGAGATTCACAAGGTGTTATGGAATCTCATTCTCCTCAAGTAACACAAGGACCTCGTAGATCTAGTAGGACTCGCCTTGAACCTGAAAGGTTTGGATACCTTGTGACTCAGGAAGGTGGAGAGTTGATCATAGATGATGATCCAACTACCTACGTAGAGGCTATGGAGGGACCAGATTCTGAGACATGGCTTGAAGCCATGAGATCCGAGATGGAATCCATGTACTCCAACAAAGTATGGACTTTGGTGGAACCACCCGAAGGGGTAAAACCCATAGGGTGCAAGTGGGTCTTCAAGAAGAAGACCGACATGGATGGCAATATGCAAACTTATAAAGGCAGATTGGTTGCAAAGGGTTTTCGACAAATTCAAGGTGTTGACTATGACGAAACCTTTTCTCCAGTTGCCATGATTAAGTCCATCAGGATCATGCTTGCTATTGCAGCTTACTATGACTATGAGATTTGGCAGATGGATGTTAAAACCGCATTCCTTAACGGGAATATTCATGAGGATGTGTATATGACACAGCCTGAGGGTTTTGTAGATCCAAAGAATGCCAATAAAGTCTGTAAACTGCAAAGGTCAATCTATGGATTGAAGCAAGCATCTCGGAGTTGGAATCTTCGATTTGATGAAGAAGTCAAAGTGTTTGGCTTTATTCAAAATGAAGATGAACCTTGTGTGTACAAGAAGGTTAGTGGGAGCTCGACCACATTCCTCATATTGTATGTGGATGACATACTTTTGATGGGGAATGATGTCTTAGCCTTAGAGAAGGTAAAGACTTGGCTTGGGAAAACTTTCTCAATGAAGGACTTAGGAGAAGCATCCTATATTCTAGGAATTAAGATCTATAGAGATAGATCTAGAAGGCTTCTCGGACTAAGTCAGAGCACGTACATTGACAAGGTGCTGAAGCGGTTCAGCATGGAGAACTCAAAGAGAGGCAACGTCCCTATGCTACATGGAGTTACCGTCTCTAGAGCTCAATGTCCCCAATCTTGTGAAGAGAGGGAGCGTATGAATGGGATCCCATATGCATCAGCCATCGGATCCATCATGTACGCTATGTTGTGCACACGCCCAGATGTCTCGTATGCTCTCAGCATGACGAGCAGGTACCAGTCAGATCCCGGGGATGCTCACTGGACAGTCGTGAAGAACATCCTCAAGTACTTACGAAGGACTAAGGATCAGTTTCTTGTGTACGGCGGCGAGGAAGAGTTGGTTGTAAAGGGTTACACCGATGCAAGCTTCCAAACCGATAAAGATGATTACAGATCGCAGTCAGGATTTGTGTTTTGCCTTAATAATGGAGCTGTGAGCTGGAAGAGTTCCAAGCAAGAAACAGTTGCCGATTCTACTACAGAGGCCGAGTATATTGCTGCTTCGCATGCAGCAAAGGAGGCTGTGTGGATCAGGAAGTTCATTTCTGAACTTGGTGTAGTTCCCAGTAGCTGTGATGCAATTGAGCTTTATTGTGACAATAATGGAGCTATTGCACAAGCTAAGGAGCCCAGATCACATCAGCGGTCCAAGCACATACTGCGGCGCTTCCATCTCATACGAGAGATCGTACAGCGAGGAGATGTGAAGATTTGCAAAGTACCAACTGAAGACAACATAGTTGATCCACTGACTAAGGCCCTTTCTCAGCAGAAGCATGATGGTCATGCTAGGTCACAAGGACTGCGTTTCCTTGGTGACTGGCTCTAAGTGCAAGTGGGAGTCTGTTGGTATGTATGCCCATAGAGCAAGTCATATGATGATTGTAATGGGATACTTTGTAAATGATTTGAATAATAATAAAGGCAATTTCCAATCTATATGTTTAAACTATTTCTGAGATGATGGTGTAACATGATAGATGTCTAAAGATTGTATTACTCAATGACATATGCTTTTAGGTTCATGACCTAAACGATGAGATCATATGAATGTTAAGAGTATACATTCTTGTTTAGTCCCTAGTCGGTTGTTATTGTGGGAATAACCATAGACATCAATAACACTAAAGACTAGATTGTGTGTTGGTTGATGACAGAATCTCATTAGTCATGATATGGTGATATCAAACCAAGCACATAGGTACTTGTTAGAGAACAAGGTACTGGACAGACCCACCGTGAGAGTGACACATGGAACCATGACTTGGTAGTCACAGTCAGCTCTCACAGTGATGGTGGTGAGTGTGATTCTTAGACCTGAAATCACTACACTCAACACATGTCGTTGGGTACACTTTGACATCATCAAACGCAATCCTGAAACATGAGTTGTTATAAAGGTGATGATTGGGTGGCTTTGACACATGGGGCTTTTGAGGGGTGAGTGATAGATATGGGATTTGTCCCTCCTGAGGGAGTTTGATATCCTTGGCCACTTGATGAGTAGGATTGAGAAAGGCATGCGCATGCACGTGTGAATCAATATGTGATATTGATGTCATACACATCTCACTCGGTCTACTCTGAGATCAAGGAAATGAATGAACATTGACAGGCTGACTATTCCATGCCTCGAGTTCATTCTGGATATCAGTGACAAAGGAATTATACATTCACTGTAACACCATTCACGGATTGTAGGATGAAAGTTGTTCTCCAACTTTCTACTTTCACTTGGGTAGCACTGATGTGTGACTAGGCACCGCTCTTTGCTTGAGAAGTCATAAGTGTTATGGACCTTCACTGCCAATGTGAAATGGACCTGCAGGGTCACACACATAGGATTCAACCTGGAAGAGGAGTTTTGTCCACAAGCAATGTTTAGATTGATTACTAAAGGAGTTTAGTAGTTCAATTAAACACTCAATTAATCGATAGCTCAATATCATAGTGTTCAAGGTATTGGACGAGTTGATTGGAGTATCGGATTGATTGAAATCGCATTTGACTGATTCTGCACAATCTGCATTCCCAACCGATCGGTTCATGTGATGAACCGGTCGGCTGAGGTTGCTGAACCGGTCGGTTCAATTGTTGAACCGATCGGCTCATGCACAGAGTGAAACGACCGGTTCAAGTGTTGAACCGATCGGTTCAACCGGTGCAATCGAGCAACTTGGGAAAGTAGGATTGGTGAGAATTTTTCCTTTCATTTCAATTGCCCAATTCGATTGGGAATTATATTGGTATTCGATACCAATTTGGAAAGAAACAAGGAAAGTCAATCGGGAACCAACCTGGAACCCCAACCGACCGGTTCATGAGTGAACCGATCGGTTCAAGGGTCCCAAACGATCGGTTCAGTGGTGAACCGATCGGTTCAGGTCCCCAACCGACCGGTTCACTTGTGAACCGATCGGTTCAGGTTGCGAGACAGTTGCTTTTTGTGGAAAATCCTGAACCCTTCTACTCCTGCTTTAGTCCCGTATTGCCGGGCACAGAGAACCCTGTCCCATGACCCGCCTATATATATAGGGGTATTGGGGGCTTCTCAGAGTACAACTCAGTGCAAGTTGTTTGCTCTGCAAAGTTGTCGTTCTCTCTGGTTTTGGTAACCGAGAGAGAGCCCGAGCAAGTGCTTCCCGCAAAGGGAGGTGCAGCAAGGGAAGGACAACTGCAGTTGCAGTCGACAGCAGGAGAGTGTGTTGGCGACTAGTACGTCAACAGGAGGGTGCGACTCCTTCCACTTCCTTGTGGGACAAGGAGAGTGGAGTTCCGGGTGGTCCGTGTGGACTACTTCAGAGGCGGGAGGTCACTGCCGCTCAGGAGGACAACTGTCATCCGACAGTCCGGTAGGAGGAGGAGTCTTCAGTCCCGGTGCGACCAGGAGCTGCACAGACACCGTCCAAGACCGGAGGTGAAGACCGCGCAAGGCGCGTGGTATTGTCGCCGAGCAAGCCTCGGGACAAGGTATGATTCACAAACCATCTTTCCTATTATATAGATGTTGACGCGATTCCTTTTGTTCCGGGTTTGGGGAGAAAAATTTTTGTTTCCGCTGCTTCTCTGCCTCCTCTAAAACCCAACACTAACTACCTTAGGAAGCAACAAATATGCCTCCCAATCACGCTGTCTATGTGAATAAATTCAAAAAATTTGCATAACCAACTCCAGGGAGTAGAAAAACCTAATTGATAGTTGTTAGGATGAATCACATATGGGAGAGATATGAAATCTCTGAGCATACTGAAATCCCTGACTTTGCCATTCTTTCTAGAATAAGATTTTGCTTAATATCATTTGGATGGACTTATATCCTTTCATGAACTTGGGCTTGCTTATTGGCTTTGTTGAGGATGGGATTCCCTACTCGATGAGTCAACCTAGGCTATTAGGCATGTTTGGTCTAGGATTTCTCAGGCCTATTCAGAAGTCTGAAGTTTTGTCTACAGAAGGTCGGATATTGAGTCGAAGATCAATTTATTGCCCTATTCCCTTTCCTAACCAAAATCACTGAGGGGCTAAGGAGAACTGCAATTCGTCTAAGCTTAGTCTTCTCTTTTGGGATGGAGCACCAACAGTAGAGAGAGGAGGCAGTAGTGGCGGCGACGAGCAACAGGCAGTAGGGATCAGGGATGGAAGTTACATTGGGAAGGTGCAACATCCCTAATTTTCAAGAGTAAAATAAAGCCTTTTATGTAGTTTTCTTCAAATAATATTTTGTTAAGGGCCTTAATGCAATTTGTCCAAATTAGTTTTATTTCTAGGATTTTAATACAAAGAAAAATAAGAAAGGGCTCCAAATAAGTTTCTTTTATGTGTTGCAAATAGGTGTAATAATGATAATATGTCTTCCCTTTTTCTTTTATCAAATAAATCTAAAGGTAATGGAAGAGAAAGAGAAAGAGAAAGAGGAAGAAAGGAAGCAACAATTCGAAATTTAAAATCTCTTGGACATTAAGGTGTTGTTTTTTTATATAGATTCCAAAATAAAGCCCTAATATTCATTTTCTCTCTCATGTTCTCAAAATTGTCAAAAAGACATAATAATGTGCCCCTTATTCTTCTAGTTTGAAAATATGAGAATATGAGTGCTCTCTTGGCATCTTTTGGCCACCTTTCCTTTTTATTTCGTAAATACATGAGGGAAGTAATATTCCCCTTGTTTTCTCTCCTCCAAGAAAAATGCATAAAAAAGGCAATAAATGAGTAGGCCATGACTTTAAATAAGACGGATAGTTATAAACTCGAATTTTGGAGTAAAATCCCACAAAGGAAAGTTCCCCATCTTTTATTTAATTAGTTTGTACACTTAAATTAAGATAAGAAACAAAAATAGAAAACGTGGACCAAACGTTGAGAAAACCTAAATCTAATTGGCTAGGATTATTCTAGACCCTTTAATTAGTCAATGGTTCAAATTTGGACTCATTTAGAGTTTGTTTGACCATCCAATTAAAATAGGAAAGTTTTGTATTTAATTTGATTAGATTTGCTTCCAATGCACCCGATTTCCCTATGGTTCCGGGATTTATTTCCTTGTCACGCCCTCCTTTTCTTTTCTTTTTTTCGCGCACGTCATTTTCGGCCGTACAATTTTGATCGAAGGGCACCCGGGTCATCCCGTACCTTCCGCCTATTTGGGCAAGTGGGGCACCGACCCAACGAGTAACTCCCCGACAGATTTCTAGCTCTTTACTCGCCCTCTCCTCACAGTTTCTTCACCCCCAAATTCTTCTCTCTCCAGCGCATATCCCGAGCCCTAGAACTCCCTCTCTCGTGGAGTATATAGGAAACGCCCTTTAGGGCTCACGGTTGTTCTCTCCGCCAGTTTACGCAGCCGCCGCCATACTCCCTCTCCTCCTCACCTCAAGGTCTCAAGAGAACCTCCAGGCTCCGACGTTTCTCCCTCCACCTTCAATTTCCCCTATCATGCACCCGAGCGCTAGGGCCTAGTCGGCCTTCATCTCTGACGACGTCTGTATGCAGCCAAGGATTCCGATCACCTCGGCTCAATTACGCGTGCGGTAAGCATCCCCGCAAACTCTCCTATGTTTTTCTACCACCGGTTTCCCTCGAAATGTTCCCCATCACTGTACCCTATAGAGGCATGTATAGGTGTTCGTCGGTGCCAGCCCTCTCGGCGCCTCAGTGCATCTCCGGCCTCTGTTCTTCATCGCCTGATTTCGTAAGATGCAAGGGAGTGTTTACCTGCCCTTAGTTCCTCGTTTTCTGCTCGTGGCTTCATGCCCACAGTTGGGGACGGTTCCCCTATTTTTTTCGTTATGATGCGGAGCAACATCTCCTAGTTTTCTTTCGTTCACGCTCTGGCATCTTTAAACTCACTGGCTCCTCGCAGATGCATCTTTTTCGTTTTCCCTCGCTGTATCAGGGTGTTTTGGGATCTCGGCCATCTTGCTTCCCTTCCGGTGCTCGCGGTAGCAGCAAGGTGGAGCTTCAATGCTCGCCACAGTGAGGGAGTTGGCTCCCTGGATCCGCCGTGAGGCAAGGAAGGCCCCTGAGGTCTCAGCTTCGCGTAGTTGACTCCTCCTCATGAGCCATGATCGGATGTTTAGGCTTTAGACGCATGTCCTCGACGCCATGGTCGGGGGAAAGAACCCAGGTCAGTAAATGACCGTTGTGAAGCAACCTGTATCTAAGTCGATACCATCGACATCCTGTCGATGGTATCGAGATCTGTCCAGGTTCATGATGGAGCAAGCTGCATCTCAGTCGATACTATCGACACACATGTCGATAGTATCGAGATTGGTTCAGGCACAAGAGACTACTCCGTCGATACCATCGACACAAGTCGATGGTATCGACACCGGTACAGCGGCGGAACAGTAAACCGGCGGCTGACCTATTTTTGTTATAAAATGTTATTTTTTATGTGTTTTCTCTTCTTGTATCTCATGTATTCTACCCTAATGTATAAATACAAGTGTGTAGGCTCTAACCCTACTCACGTACGCTGCACATAGCAGCCGACATGTAATTGGTGTTTTCCATCTTCTTCCTCCGTCATTCCTAATATGGTATCAGAGCGGTAACTTCGACCGGTCCATCGCCTCTACTCCAAGCGCCGCCTACCCTTCTTCTTCTCCACAGGGCGCCGCCACACCTTCTCTCCACAAGGCGCCACCGCAGCAACTTCTTCTCCACAAGGCGCCTCCACAGCAACCGGTAGAGCTGCTGTTCTCCGGTTGATCAAACGGCCATCTAAAGCCCAAACCGGAGGTCTCGCCTCTTCCAAAGTGCCTTCCTAATCACATCTCCTTCATGTGTGATTAGGAACCTCTCTCTTGAAGGCTGTTGATGCGTCAGTAACGCATCCTCTATCTTGTTTCAGCTGTGACGTGTATCTCTCCGTCACAGGACGCGTATCTATCCGTCCACTCAGCCTTCTTTGTGACGTGTATCACTCCGTCACACATATCCCAGTTGCATCATGGAGAACAAGACCTATTATGAGGTCTCGCCTATTCCTATCAAGCTCAATGGGAAGAATTTTTTGCTATGGATGAATGCGGTTCATACTGTCTTGGAATCGCGCGATCGAGCAAAGTTCGTTGATTCTGCACCTCTCACTAGCACTGACCAAGACTATGCCGAGTGGAAACGTCTTGACAGCCTAGTGAAGACTTGGCTATGGGGTAGCATGGAACCTTCTATTGCTTCTAGGTTCATGTTCTACTCCACCGCTAAGGAGATTTAGGATGCCGTCAAGCAACACTATGCTCAAGAGAAGAATGCTCTTCGCCAGTTTATGATCTATGATCGTCTGTTTGCAGAGAAACAAGGTGATAGACCACTTGAAGAGTATTTCGGTGTGATTCAAGCTATCTCTCAGGAATTGAGCTACTATCATCCAGTGAAGGTTGCTGAGCAGATTAAGGATAGAGATGATCTTGTCACTGCTAAATTTCTATCTGGCCTTAGCTCCTCATTTGGTTCAGCAAGAAGTGTGATACTTGCGTCTGATAAATTACCGAGCCTTGCAGAAGCCTTCTCTAGGATTCAGCAGTCCACCTTTGAGTCCGTTGGTCCTACTCCTATTGTTCCTTCTGGAGATTCTCATGCCTCCATTGCTGCAGCAGTTCGTGGAGGACGACCTGCACCTACTTCATCTGACAGACCTGGCTTGGGCAGAGGACGTGGGACTCGTCCTAGATGTACTTTCTGTGACAAACCTGGGCACTCTGTCGAGAAATGCTGGAAGAAACATGGGAGACCTGCAGCCCCACCTGTTGGAGCTGCCAATTGTGCTACTTCCGACTCTACTACTGCGAGCTCGAGTTCCTCTGGCATCACACTTACTCAGGAGGAATATGACAGATTCATTCAGGCAACTCAACATTTGAATATGGGCGCCTCATCTGCTTCTACAGCACATCTTGCATCTACAGCGGGTAATCAGGCTACATCTTTTATGGCTTCCGGATCCACAACTCCCTGGGTGGTTGACTCTGGTGCCTCCCAGCACATGACTGGTATGAGGCGATTGCTCCGCACACTTGACTCATATATTCCTCACCCATCTGTTACTTTGGCGGATGGTTCTGTGAGGAAGGTGGTAGCTAGTGGTTCTGTGTCCCTTACACCAGATATTGATTTGAAATCTGTCCATTTTGTACCTGAATTTCCATTCAATTTGCTTTCTGTTGCCAAGTTGATTGACACTGTAAACTGCACAGTAACTTTCGGGCCCTCTTGTTTTGTTTTACAGGATCTCAAGAGTTTGAAGATGATTGGTGGGGGGCCTAGGAAAGGTGATCTCTACCTCTTTCCTGGTGATTATCTACCTCGCCATCCACCTCCTGCTTCAGTTTCATCCGCCATGCTGAGTGGTTCCCCCTTGCTGTGGCATTGCAGATATGGACATCCATCCTTAGAAAGCTTGAAGAAGTTGGAACCAGATCTAGCTCATGTGTCCTCTTTAGAGTGTCAGTCATGTCAGTTAGGCAAACATCATCGGTTATCATACCCTGTTCGTGTCAATAATCGGGCTTCTAGCCCGTTTGAGTTAGTCCATAGTGATGTATGGGGTCCTGTTAAAAACCAGAGTTATAATGGTTTTAGCTATTTCATTTCCTTTGTGGACGATTACTCTCGCATGACATGGATTTATCTATTGAAAAGCCGTGAATCTGTGCTTTCCATTATCAAACATTTTCATAAACAAATTCAGGTTCAATTTAACTGCAATATCAAAATTTTTCAATCTGATAATGCCCTTGAGTATGTTCAGAAAGCGATGAATGAGTTTTGCAGTTCGGTTGGTATGATTCATCACACCTCTTGCCCTCACACTCCTATGCAAAATGGCGTTGCTGAGAGAAAGAATCGCCATCTTTTGGATATCACTAGGTCTATCATGTTTGAATCAAATGTGCCTAAACGTTTCTGGTCTGAAGCTCTTCTCACTGCCTGTTTTTTTATTAATCGGCAGCCCTCTTCGGTTTTGCATGGACGCACTCCCTTCTCTGTCTTACGCCCTATGGATAAACTGTTTCATGTTCCGCTTCGGGTTTTTGGTTGTACATCCTTCGTTCATAATTTTGATCCCAAACAAGACAAACTCTCTCCTAGGTCCTTGAAAACCTTGTTTCTTGGTTACTCTGGTACGAGTAAAGGTTACAAGTGTTATTGCCCGAGTTTGCGTCGTATGTTTGTTTCTAAGGATGTCACCTTTCATGAAACCAGTCCATATTTTGCAAATTCTATGAGCAAGGGGGAGCAATTGAGTGAGGGAGTGCCACCCGCAATTTCAAGTGAGGGAGTGCCACCTATCACTGTTGAGGACATACCGCATGATCCACCTACCATTCAACCCTATAACCAGGTTTATCACAGGCGAGGTAGACAGGATCCAGATGAGGTAGCGGCACAAGTCCATGAGCCTCCTTCGCCATCTTCTACTCAAGAGATTCCTGCAGAAGCTTCTGACCTTGATCTTCCTATTGCTGTCCGGAAAGGTATACGTTCAAGTACTATTAGACATCCCATATCAAGTGTTTGTTGTTTGTCGCACTTATCTACACAGGCTCGTGCATTTGCTGTTGGGATGGACTCCATTAAGATACCAAGAAACCACTTCGAGGCTCTGAAGGACAGTGGGTGGCAGCAGGCAATGCAGGTGGACATCTCTGCTCTAATTGACAATGGCACATGGGATCTTGTTACTTTACCTGCGGGAAAGAAAGTTGTGGGCTGTAGATGGGTCTTTACAGTCAAACACAACCCTGATGGATCGATTGAGCGGTTGAAGGCCAGATTGGTAGCTAAAGGCTACACACAGACATATGGAGTGGACTTCTTTGAGACCTTTTCTCCAGTTGCTCGTCTCAATTCTGTGCGGATCCTTATATCTCTAGCTACTACCTTTGATTGGCCCCTGTTCCAGCTGGATGTCAAGAACGCCTTTCTTCATGGAGATCTTCAAGAAGATGTGTACATGGAGCAACCACCAGGTTTTGTTGCTCAGGGGGAGTGTCAGAAAGTCTGCAAATTGAAGAAGGCTATCTATGGGTTAAAGCAATCTCCTCGAGCTTGGTTTGACAAGTTCAGTGTTGTTGTGTTACAGATGGGCTTCTCTCGTTCCATGACTGATCACTCTCTATTTTATTCAAATTCTTCTGGTGGGTCCATCATTATTGCTGTCTATGTTGATGATATTGTGATTACTGGCAGCGATTCTACAGGCATATCACGTGTGAAGGAAGGACTACAACACCACTTTCACACGAAGGACCTGGGGAAGCTGAGATACTTTCTAGGGATTGAGGTTCTTAGATCCCATGCAGGTATAAATCTCTCCCAGAGGAAGTATGTTCTTGACTTGCTACAGGAAACGGGTATGACTGATTCTAAGCCCGTATCCACTCCTATGGATTATCACATCAAGGAGGTGGACGATGATACTGAATATTCAGATCCAGGTCATTACAGGAGAATAGTTGGGAAGTTGATTTACCTAACTGTCACAAGACCTGATATTTCTTTTGCTGTTGGAGTAGTAAGTCAACATATGTGCACACCACGACAGTCACATTGGACAGCTGTATGCAGGATTCTGAGATATCTGAAAAGTGCTCCTGGAAAGGGGATCACTTACTATAAACCAAAGAGTTCCTCATCACCTTTGGCTCTTACAGGTTATGCGGATGCAGATTGGGCTGGAAATCAAGTTGATAGAAGATCTACTTCTGGTTACTGTACCTTTCTTGGTGACCATCTGATCACGTGGAAAAGCAAGAAACAACATGTGGTAGCGCGATCCAGTACTGAAGCTGAGTACCGTGCTATGGCACATGCATGCTGTGAATTACAATGGGTCAAATCTATCCTATTCGAGTTGAAGATTTTGATTCAATCTCCCATGATACTCAAGTGTGACAATCAATCTGCTATACATATCGCCAGGAATCCTGTTTTTCATGAACGTACAAAGCATATAGAAGTTGACTGTCACTTCATCAGAGATCAGATAAAGAATGGCAATATTGTGACACCATATGTCAAGTCGGAGGATCAATTAGCTGACATCTTAACAAAGCCATTGGGTCCAGCAATATTCCAGAATCTATGTGGCAAGCTGGGCATTCACAATGTGTACACTCCAGCTTGAGGGGGAGTGTGAAGCAACCTGTATCTAAGTCGATACCATCGACATCCTGTCGATGGTATCGAGATCTGTCCAGGTTCATGATGGAGCAAGCTGCATCTCAGTCGATACTATCGACACACATGTCGATAGTATCGAGATTGGTTCAGGCACAAGAGACTACTCCGTCGATACCATCGACACAAGTCGATGGTATCGACACCGGTACAGCGGCGGAACAGTAAACCGGCGGCTGACCTATTTTTGTTATAAAATGTTATTTTTTATGTGTTTTCTCTTCTTGTATCTCATGTATTCTACCCTAATGTATAAATACAAGTGTGTAGGCTCTAACCCTACTCACGTACGCTGCACATAGCAGCCGACATGTAATTGGTGTTTTCCATCTTCTTCCTCCGTCATTCCTAATAACCGTAATACCCCCGCCATGTTAAACTATGTGTTTCAGTCGCAAGGGTATTTTCCGGTTTTCAAGATTTTGCTTTTTATTGACCACTTATCCACCTCGGCGAGACTCGCGCCTATATGGCGGGTTCTCATTGGCCCATGTGGCATTTTTCTAAATTCTGATAGGTCCATTTTCATTAATTCATAGTAAATAGCTCGATGCTCAGAAAAATGAGCAAAAATATGTTTTGGAAATGGTTTTTCGAGAGGAATCCAAATATGTAGTTTTCAGAGTCTGATTTCAAATCGCCAAACCTTGGTTTTATGAGAAATGGAAATTAGGGTTTAATTTGGTGAATAAAACGTATAATAATGTGAAACATATTGTAAACAGGGTGATTAGGGTTACCAGACCCCCAAGATCGTGATTAGGGTTTTACTCAACCTAGGAAGAGAGAGGAGATACTCTCCAAGTGAAAAAGGTAAGTGGTCCATGCAATTGAACATATAATTAATTTGTTTTGAATTAGTATGCATGTATGAATTTCAATGAATGTCGTGTTTATGTTATTTACTGTTTCTAATTGTTAAATTCAATAAGAGTAAGATGTATTGAGTTGTTTATGATGTATGGTATCACCTTCACGAACCTTAATGATAATGTTACCAATAAAGTCTAATGTAAAGATAAGAGCCTTAAGAGAAAGAGAAGGATAAAATAAAACTTATAAAAGTTCCTCATAAGAGAAGAGGCACTTCGGTGCATAAGAGAAGAGGCACATTTGTGCAACCCGAGGTTACTTATATAGGTTAAGATAAAAGAAATTGATCTAAGAGAAAATGTATGTCTTTCCAATGTTCAATGTTTAATGTTAATGCTTATTTTCAGTTTTCAAGTTTTCTTTATATTATAACATGTTCAATCCACTTACCATTTGTTTGATGCATAGTTGGGGGCGTGATGCCCGCAGGTTGGAAGCTAGCTAAGGAGGGAAGTCCATCTAAGGAGGAAACCCTAGCTCAAGGACCTTCAAGGAGAAGAGCATTGGTGGGGTGCCAACCATACCTAGTTTATAGATCTTTTCCTTTTCTAAATTATGTACATGTAAACTTTGTTAAGATTTGAGAATGAGAAATTGTAATTTTGATCCTGTGATGGTTTATTTAAACTCTATTTTGTGCAATGAATATCATGGTTATGACATCCCCCTTGATGTAACTGTGTATATGTGCTTCCGCTATGAATGGTATAAGTGGGGTGTTACAATAATGGTATCAGAGCCAAAATATGGTTGGCCACTAGGCTTTTCTCATGATCTTATGTAGTTTATGTCTTTTTCACAGTGATGGCTCCTAAGAAGAAAGGTGAGAACAGAAAGGTAGCCATGGATGGGGATGAAGGTGAATTTGTTAGCATGGGAGAACAACGAGGATCTCCACATCAAGAAACCCCCATGGTGCCCTTTGATGTCCTTGTTAGAGCTCTAGCCACTACCATAGGGAGAGGAGAAGGCCAAGTGGGCAACCCTAGGGTCAACCCCGAGCTTTCCCTAGTCGACTTTGTGAATTTCAAGCCTGACTCCTTTGTTGGGGAGGAAGAGGTGGACGTGGTGGGAAAAGCTGAGAGCTGGATGCAGCACATGGAACATTGCTTCTGTGACTTAGACTACCCCAACCACTCCAAGGTCCGTTTTGGGACGCATATGTTGAAGGGTGCCGCTAGGACTTGGTGGGAGTTCCTACTAGGTTCTCATGAAGCTGATGCTCCTCCATTCACATGGGAAGAATTTTCTGAAGCCTTCAAAAACCACTACATATCTGAGGCCATGATCGAGAAGGAGGAAGAATTTCGGAACCTACGTCAACATGGTGACATGACGGTCACCCAATATGCGATGAAGTTCCGGATCCTGCAGAAGTACGGCTACGACTATGATGAAAGTCGCAAAACCAAGAAGTTCATTCGAGGTCTCGAGCCAGACCTTAGCTTCGCCTTGTCAGGACGTGGGCACCGTACACTCCAGAGTGCCCTAGATGCTGCCCTAGAACTAGAAGATCACCCAGGAAGATCATGGAAGGAGAGCTACCACAACAACCACAACTCCAACCACCACAATGAGAAGAAGAGGAAGGCACTGGCTGAAGCTATCCCAAATCAACATGCAAACCAGAATGGGAAGACCCAATGTGCTAAGTGTTCCAAATATCACCTAGGTGAATGTAGGTTTGGAACGGGTGTCTGCTATGCATGTGGTGAGATGGGCCACATAAGGCCTAACTGCCCCAAGATCTAGAAGAAAGAGCCCAATGCCAATCATCCACATAAAGAAAAGAGACATGCTAGAGTTTTTGCCATGGTAGATGATAGTGAGGATGATAAGACCGAGTAGAGTCTAGTAGTGTAGTTCTTTCCTTTTTTTTTAAAAAAAACTTTATCTTTCATGCAATGTATGGAACTATGGTTTTCTTGGTAATATAGTGTATCAATGTTTTTGTGTTAAGGATATGAAAATTCCTAAGGTGGGTAGCCTAACGAAATTTCGAGGACGAAATTTAATTAAGGTGGGTAGTACTGCAACATCCCTAATTTTCAAGAGTAAAATAAAGCCTTTTATGTAGTTTTCTTCAAATAATATTTTGTAAAGGGCCTTAATGCAATTTGTCCAATTCTAGGATTTTAATACAAAGAAAAATAAGAAAGGGCTCCAAATAAGTTTCTTTTATGTGTTGCAAATAGGTGTAATAATGGTAATATGTCTTCCTTTTTCTTTTATCAAATAGGTGGAATAGAAAGAGAAAGAGAAAGAGAAAGAGGAAGAGGAATAAAGGAAGCAACAATTCGAAATTTAAAATCTCTTGGACATTAAGGTGTTGTTTTTTATATAGATTCCAAAATAAAGCCCTAATGTTCATTTTCTCTCTCATGTTCTCAAAATTGTCAAAAAGACATAATAATGTGCCCCTTATTCTTCTAGTTTGAAAATATGAGAAAATGAGTGCTCTCTTGGCTTCTTTTGGCCATCTTTCCTTTTTATTTTGTAAATACATAAGAGGGAAGTAATATTCCCCTTGTTTTCTCTCTCCTCCAAGAAAAATGCATAAAAAAGGCAATAAATGAGTAGGCCATGACTTTAAATAAGACGGATAGTTATAAACTCGAATTTTGGAGTAAAATCCCACAAAGGAAAGTTCCCCATCTTTTATTTAATTAGTTTGTACACTTAAATTAAGATAAGAAACAAAAATAGAAAACGTGGACCAAACGTTGAGAAAACCTAAATCTAATTGGCTAGGATTATTCTAGACCCTTTAATTAGTCAATCGTCCAAATTTGGACTCATTTAGAGTTTGTTTGACCATCCAATTAAAATAGGAAAGTTTTGTATTTAATTTGATTAGATTTGCTTTCAATGCACCCGATTTCCCTATGGTTCCGGGATTTTTTCCTTGTCACGCCTTACCTTTCTTTTATTTTTTTCGCGCGCGTCATTTTCGGCCATTCGATTTTGATCGAAGGGTACCCGGGTCATCCCCTACCTTCCGCCTAATTGGGCAAGTGGGGCACCGACCCAACGAGTAACTCCCCGACAGATTTCTAGCTCTTTACTCGCCCTCTCCTCACGGTTTCTTCTCCCCCAAATTCTTCTCTCTCCCATGCATATCCCGAGCCCTAGAACTCCCTCTCTCGTGGAGTATATAGGAAACGCCCTTTAGGGCTCACGGCTGTTCTCTCCTCCAGTTTACGCAGCCGCCGTCATACTCCCTCCCCTCCTCACCTCAAGGTCTCAAGAGAACCTCCAGGTTCCAACGTTTCTCCCTCCACCTTCAATTCCCCTTTCGTGCACCCGAGCGCCAGGGCCTAGTCGGCCTTCATCTCCGGTGACGTCTGTATGCAGCCAAGGATTCCGACCACCTCGGCTCAATTACGCGTGCGGTAAGCATCCCAGCAAACTCTCCTATGTTTTCCTACCGCCGGTTTCCCTCGAAATGTTCCCCATCGCCGTACCCTATAGAGGCCAGTATAGGTGTTTGCCGGTACAAGCCCTCTCGGCGCCTCAGCGCATCTCCGGCCTCTATTCTTCAACGCCTGACTTCGTAAGATGCAAGGGAGTGTTTATCTGCCCTTAGTTCCTCATTTTCTGCTTGTGGCTTCATGCCCACAGTTGGGGATGGTTCCCTTGTTTTTGTCGTTATGATGTGGAGCAACATCTCCTAGTATTCTTTCGTTCACGCTCTGGCATCTTTAAACTCACTGGCTCCTCACAGATGCATCTTTTCCATTTTCCCTCGTTGTATCAGGGTGTTTTGGGATCTCGGCCATCTTGCCTCCCTTCCGGTGCTCGCGGCAATAGCAAGGTGGAGCTTCACTGCTCGCCACAGTGAGGGAGTTGGCTCCCTGGATCCGCCGTGAGGCAAGGAAGACCCCTGAGGTCTCAGCTTCCCGTAGTTGACTCCTCCTCATGAGCCATGATCGGATGTTTAGGCTTCAGACGCTTGTCCTCGACGCCATGATCGGGGGAAAGAACCCAGGTCAGTAAATGACCGTAATACCCCCGCCATGTTAAACTATGTGCTTCAGTCGCAAGGGTATTTTCGGGTTTTCAAGATTTTGCTTTTTATTGACCACTTATCCACCTGGGCGAGACTCGCGCCTATATGGCGGGTTCTCATTGGCCCATGTGGCATTTTTCAAAATTCTGATAGGTCCATTCTCATTAATTCATAGTAAATCGCTCGATGCTCAAAAAAATGAGCAAAAATATGTTTTAGAAATGGTTTTTCGAGAGGAATCCGAATATGTAGTATTCAGAGTCTGGTTTTAAATCACCAAACCTTGGTTTTATTAGAAATGGAAATTCGGGTTTAGTTTGGTGAATAAAACGTATAATAAGGTGAAACATGTTGTAAACAGGGTGATTAGGGTTACCAGACCCCCAAGATCGTGATTAGGGTTTTACTCAACCTAGAAAGAGAGAGGAGATACTCTCCAAGTGAAAAAGGTAAGTGGTCCATGCAATTGAACATATAGTTAATTTGTTTTGAATTAGTATGCATGTATGAATTTCAATGAATGTCGTGTTTATGTTATTTACTGTTTCTAATTGTTAAATTCAGTAAGAGTAAGATGTATTGAGTTGTTTATGATGTATGGTATCACCTTCATGAACCTTAATGATAATGTTACCAATAAAGTCTAATGTAAAGATAAGAGCCTTAAGAGAAAGAGAAGGATAAAATAAAACTTATATAAGTTCCTCATAAGAGAAGAGGCACTTCGGTGCATAAGAGAAGAGGCACATTTGTGCAACCCGAGGTTACTTATATAGGTTAAGATAAAAGAAATTGATCTAAGAGAAAATGTATGTCTTTCCAATGTTCAATGTTTAATGTTAATGCTTATTTTCAGTTTTCAAGTTTTCTTTATATTATAACATGTTCAATCCACTTACCATTTGTTTGATGCATGGTTGGGGGCGTGATGCCCGCAGGTTGGAAGCTAGCTAAGGAGGGAAGTCCATCTAAGGAGGAAACCCTAGCTCAAGGACCTTCAAGGAGAAGAACAATGGTGGGGTGCCAACCATACCTAGTTTATAGATCTTTTCCTTTTCTAAATTATGTACATGTAAACTTTGTTAAGATTTGAGAATGAGAAATTGTAATTTTGATCCTGTGATGGATTATTTAAACTCTATTTTGTGCAATGAATATCATGGTTGTGACATCCCCCTTGATGTGACTGTGTATATGTGTTTCCGCTATGAATGGTATAAGTGGGGTGTTACAATAATGGTATCAGAGCCAAAATATGGTTGGCCACCATGCTTTTCTCATGATCTCATGTAGTTTATGTCTTTTTCACAGTGATGGCTCCTAAGAAGAAAGGTGAGAACGGAAAGGTAGCCATGGATGGGGATGAAGGTGAATCTGTTAGCATGGGAGAACAGCGAGGATCTCCACGTCAAGAAACCCCCACGATGCCCTTTGATGTCCTTGTTAGAGCTCTAGCCACTGCCATGGGGAGAGGAGAAGGCCAAGTGGGCAACCCTAGGGTCAACCCCGAGCTTTCCCTAGTCGACTTTTTGAAGATCAAGCCTGACTCCTTTGCTGGGGAGGAAGAGGTGGACGTGGTGGGAAAAGCTGAGAGTTCGATGCAGCACATGAAACATTGCTTTCGTGACTTAGACTGCCCCAACCACTCCAAGGTCCGTTTTGGGACGCATATGTTGAAGGGTGCTGCTAGGACTTGGTGGGAGTTCCTACTAGGTTCTCGTGAAGCTGATGCTCCTCCATTCACATGGGAGGAATTTTCTGAAGCCTTCAAAAACCACTACATATCTGAGGCCATGATCGAGAAGGAGGAAGAATTTCGGAACCTACATCAACATGGTGGCATGACGGTCACCCAATATGCGATGAAGTTCTGGATCCTGCAGAAGTACGGCTACGACTATGATGAAAGTCGCAAAACCAAGAAGTTCATTCGAGGTCTCAAGCCAGAACTTAGCTTCGCCTTGTCAGGACGTGGGCACCGTACATTCCAGAGTGCCCTAGATGCTACCCTAGAACTAGAAGATCACCCAAGAAGATCATGGAAGAAGGAGAGCTACCACAACAACCACAACTCCAACCACCACAATGAGAAGAAGAGGAAGGCACCGGCTAAAGCTATCCCAAATCAGCATGCAAACCAGAATGGGAAGACCCAATGTGCTAAGTGTGCCAAATATCACCTAGGTGAATGTAGGTTTGGAACGGGTGTCTGCTATGCATGTGGTGAGTTGGGCCACAAAAGGCCTAACTGCCCCAAGATCCAGAAGAAAGAGCCCAATGCCAATCAGCCACATAAAGAAAAGAGACATGCTAGAGTTTTTGCCATGGTAGATGCTAGTGAGGATGATAAGACCGAGTAGAGTCTAGTAGTGTAGTTCTTTCCTTCTTTTTTTTAAAAAACTTTCTCTTTCATGCAATGTATGGAACTATGGTTTTCTTAGTAATATAGTGTATCAATGTTTTTGTGTTAAGGATATAAAAATTCCTAAGGTGGGTAGCCTAACGAAATTTCGAGGACGAAATTTAATTAAGGTGGGTAGTAATGCAACATCCCTAATTTTCAAGAGTAAAATAAAGCTTTTTATGTAGTTTTCTTCAAATAATATTTTGTTAAGGGACTTAATGCAATTTGTCCAAATTAGTTTTATTTCTAGGATTTTAATACAAAGAAAAATAAGAAAGGGCTCCAAATAAGTTTCTTTTATGTGTTGCAAATAGGTGTAATAATGATAATATGTCCTCCCTTTTTCTTTTATCAAATAAATCTAAAGGTAATGGAAGAGAAAGAGAAAGAGAAAGAGGAAGAAAGGAAGCAACAATTCGAAATTTAAAATCTCTTGGACATTAAGGTGACGTTTTTTTATATAGATTCCAAAATAAAGCCCTAATGTTCATTTTCTCTCTCATGTTCTCAAAATTTTCAAAAGGACATAATAATGTGCCCCTTATTCTTCTAGTTCGAAAATATGAGAATATGAGTGCTCTCTTGGCATCTTTTGGGCACCTTTCCTTTTTATTTTGTAAATACATAAGAGGGAAGTAATATTCCCCTTGTTTTCTCTCTCCCGCGCATATCCCGAGCCCTAGAACTCCCTCTCTCGTGGAGTATATAGGAAACGCCCTTTAGGGCTCACGGCTGTTCTCTCCGCCAGTTTACGCAGCCGCCGCCATACTCCCTCCCCTCCTCACCTCAAGGTCTCAAGAGAACCTCCAGGCACCGACGTTTCTCCCTCCACCTTCAATTTCCCCTATCGTGCACCTGAGCGCCAGGGTCTAGTCGACCTTCATCTCCGGCGACGTCTGTATGCAGCCAAGGATTTCGACCACCTCGGCTCAATTACGCGTACGGTAAGCATCCCCACAAACTCTCCTATGTTTTCCTACCGCCGGTTTCCCTCGAAATGTTCCCCATCGTCGTACCCTATAGAGGCCAGTATAGGTGTTCGTCGGTGCCAGCCCTCTCGGTGCCTCAGCGCATCTCCGGCCTTTGTTCTTCATCGCCTGACTTCGTAAGATGCAAGGGAGTGTTTACCTGCCCTGAGTTCCTCGTTTTCTGCTCGTGGCTTCATGCCCACAGTTGGGGACGGTTCCCCTGTTTTTGTCGTTATGATGCGGAGCAACATCTCCTAGTATTCTTTCGTTCACGCTCTGGCATCTTTAAACTCACTGGCTCCTCGCAGATGCATCTTTTCTGTTTTCCCTCGTTGTATCAGGGTGTTTTGGGATCTCGGCCATCTTGCCTCCCTTCCGGTGCTCGCGGCAACAGCAAGGTGGAGCTTCAATGCTCGCCACAGTGAGGGAGTTGGCTCCCTGGATCCGCCGTGAGGCAAGGAAGGTCCCTGAGGTCTCAGCTTCCCGTAGTTGACTCCTCATGAGCCATGATCGGTTGTTTAGGATTCAGACGCCTGTCCTCGACGCCATGGTCGGGGGAAAGAACCCAGGTCAGTAAATGACCGTAATACCCCCGCCATGTTAAACTATGTGTTTCAGTCGCAAGGGTATTTTTGGGTTTTCAAGATTTTGCTTTTTATTGACCACTTATCCACCTGGGCGAGACCCGCGCCTATATGGCGGGTTCTCATTGGCCCATGTGGCATTTTTCAAAATTCTGATAGGTCCATTTTCATTAATTCATAGTAAAACACTCGATGCTCAGAAAAATGAGCAAAAAAATGTTTTGGAAATGGTTTTTTGAGAGGAATCCGAATATGTAGTTTTCAGAGTCTGATTTTAAATCGCCAAACCTTGGTTTTATGAGAAATGGAAATTATGGTTTAATTTGGTGAATAAAACGTATAATAATGTGAAACATGTTGTAAACATGGTGATTAGGGTTACCAGACCCCCAAGATCGTGATTAGGGTTTTACTCAACCTAGGAAAAGAGAGGAGATACTCTCCAAGTGAAAAAGGTAAGTGGTCCATGCAATTGAACATATAGTTAATTTGTTTTGAATTAGTATGCATGTATGAATTTCAATGAATGTCGTGTTTATGTTATTTACTGTTTCTAATTGTTAAATTCAGTAAGAGTAAGATGTATTGAGTTGTTTATGATGTATGGTATCACATTCATGAACCTTAATGATAATGTTACCAATAAAGTCTAATGTAAAGATAAGAGCCTTAAGAGAAAGAGAAGGATAAAATAAAACTTATATAAGTTCCTCATAAGAGAAGAGGCACTTCGGTGCATAAGAGAAGAGGCACTTCGGTGCATAAGAGAAGAGGCACTTTTGTGCAACCCGAGGTTACTTATATAGGTTAAGATAAAAGAAATTGATCTAAGAGAAAATGTATGTCTTTCCAATGTTCAATGTTTAATGTTAATGCTTATTTTCAGTTTTCAAGTTTTCTTTATATTATAACATGTTCAATCCACTTACCATTTGTTTGATGCATGGCTGGGGGCGTGATGTCCGCAGGTTGGAAGCTAGCTAAGGAGGGAAGTCCATCTAAGGAGGAAACCCTAGCTCAAGGACTTTCAAGGAGAAGAGCATTGGTGGGGTGCCAACCATACCTAGTTTATAGATCTTTTACTTTTCTAAATTATGTACATGTAAACTTTGTTAAGATTTGAGAATGAGAAATTGTAATTTTGATCCTGTGATGGTTTATTTAAACTCTATTTTGTGCAATGAATATCATGATTGTGACATCCCCCTTAATGTGACTGTGTATATGTGCTTCCGCTATGAATGGTATAAGTGGGGTGTTACAGAAGGGGGATGGAGTTTGTGCTTATGGCGGCAGAGGACTGATTAAGGAACAGCCCTAAAAAATTTCTACAGGCAGCCAAGCACCGCAAGGGCGGCGACCGCCCGCAAGGGGGCACTCTTCTTCCCTTTTTCTCTCTCTCTTTCTCACATAAGGAGAGACAGGAACAGCTGCTCTGATACCATGTGAAATAGCAAATAGAAAGCTAAACAATGTATTTGATAAGAGAAACCCCTCTCCTATATAGAAGAGAAGGGGGAAGCGTGCAGAATGTAGACAAAACTCTAATGGGCCAAGATGCACTTGGGTCCATATACAAATAGACCCAAGAACTACTTAACTAAATAATAAGACTCTCTAATAATATTTGTAGGGAAGGGGGATACAGAATAGGTAAATTACTTGAAATTAGAATTGGGGACCTTTGGCATTAAAACTTATTGAGTAGGTTTTCTTTAGAAGAAATGATTTCATCGCATTCCCTTACTACTAGTGGTGTGTGTCGATCATTGTTCAGGAGTGTCGATCATTGTTCAGGAAAGCGGTATGCAATGCATAGGTAGAGAGGGTATCACATAGACTATATGCGGTATACGGGAGTATATGCGGTTTTGGATTTTTTTTCTTTTGATAAACTATTTATATATTAACTGAAATATTGAGATCATAAATAAAGAAATATAAAGATATACATTAGGCAACTGTATATATTTACATTTTAACACATTAATATGCATACGATATGCTTATATATGTATGAAATGTGTTAGCATTAAAATGTATGTATACCAATCTACAAATATGTGTGGAGCATGTGTATAAATGTGAAAAATCAAAATGTATATATGCATGTTCAAATATGTGTTTGTATATGTAGGTATACTATATATGTATGTATACTTATGAATAAGTCAAAAGCTAATTCATATAAATGTAAAAATGTCTACGGAAATTGTTATATGTATTAAATGTATGCATATAAATCAATGACTACATATTTAAATTTTAGTATATAACGAAATGTGAGTATATGTATGCATGTATGTATGAAATGCATGGACATAAGTAGTGGGCTTTTCAAAAAGCAGAGTTTAATGTGATGCTTAATCGGCCAAGCGAGAGTATATGCGGCCCAAGACTGCTTATTGGATTAATTAGCAATATGTGGTACAGTAGGGTGACCAAATAGGCATAAGCGGGAGCATATGCGGCCGTGCGGACTGATTTCCCAAACAGTAGTGTCGATTAATGGGCAGTCCGAACAAAATCATGCAATCTTTTCCAGATAAAGTTGCAAAAAAAATTTAAACGTCTAGGTTTTTAAGCAAAGTGTGGCGGTTAGGCCTATAAATATATATCCAAAATATGTACATTCTGGCTGGATTAGCATCCAAAAATTTTAATAAAAAAATGATATCTGCCGGACCTGTGACATCGGATATCGTCATATCTAGTCTAAAAAAAACAAATTCAACAAGTATATATATAATTTATACATATATTTGAAAATATAATCACCAGGGTCGTCAGACTCGAACCGGTAAGGGCTCTGGTTCACGGTTCACTGGTTCAACCAGTGGTCTGACCGGTCCAACCGGTGACGTCAGCATGATGTCACTAATAGTTTAAAATATATAAATGTCTTAGGTACCCATTGAAAATATCCCTACAAAAGTTATGAAACATGAATAATAGCACAACGGCTCACAATAACTTGATTAAATAGACCAAATAACAAATATTATTCTATTCATGGACATTTATATACCAACATTTATATTGTATTCAATATTGATTAACAAAAACTAGCAGTAAAAATACATTTACTTGTAAAGTGAGAGAACCGGACTGGTTCGCCGGTTCACCGGTTCAACCGATCGTCGGTTCGCCGGTTTGATGCCAGTCAGACTTCATTTCCAGCTTTGGGAGAGAACCGAACCGGTAGAGTGACCGGTTCTCGGCTCAACCGGCCGGTCCGGTTCGGTTCTGATAACCATGATAATCACTTTATAATTATTATATTTTTAATGTGATATTAGTTCTTCATATACATAATACATTCATTCACATTAGATGTATTAATTTATTTTTGATATTTGTATGAATTGAGATGGCATCCAATTCGGATTCAGATGTCACCTATATCAGATCAAATCAGATATTGGACCAAAGTTTTTCTGTCAGATTCCAATTCATATTCACTATCCTCTTCAAATTCTACCCGTTTACAGGCCTAGGTGCAGTTCTACTGTTAATGAATAGTCTCGGAACAAACAACATACTGCACTTTTCTTATATGTTGTGCTAACCTAGTCTCTCACAAGAAAAAGAAGCCAACATCCATGCGCACAACTTTATGACCTTTTGTTACACAGGAAATTGCTAATCTCCTTCTCACTGACAGATTACTGAGAAACAAAATTGATCAAGCCCTTTATAAGTACAAATATCATCAGCATTGAGTTACCTGGTCTGCAACAGTGGAAATGGGTGTGGAACGGAAGGCATGGAGGATATGTGGGTTCAGGGCAGAGGCCTTTACAATCATCAGACTGGTCGGTTAGGATGTGCCCTGCTCCGCATCCTCCCAGCCACTTGCTCTGGCAGCTATCAGTCCAGTAGCACCCTGCAACGCCAAAAATAATTAGATGAAAGAAGGAAATACACACCAACGAGAGGTGCGAAATCAATAAGGAAAGAAAGTGACATGAGAACATGTCGAAATGCAACATTCTGAAGAAACCTTGAAGAGGTACCGAGTCAGTCAGAAACACGATAGAAGTAGCGAAAGTGATTTTTACACGGCGAGGTGATCAACAAATACAGCGAGCTGAAACATTTGAGGGTGTGAAGAACAAGAAGAAAATTAAATATGATAGTCGAAGTCAGGTGATGTTTCGCGCGGTGTCGGTTCTCACCGTGTGATGGCGGGTTGAAGGACAGTGCTGCCGAGTATAGGTGGTGACCCAACAACAGTAGACACATAGGGAAGAGGATGTGGCGTCCAAGCAGGCGCCGCGGCTCCATTGTTATCATTCCCTGGCAGCAATCTTCTTCCCTCCTCTCCCCCGCTCCTCGCACTACTGGCCTCTCTCTCTTGTTCCTCGCCCAGACATGTCCGGAGCTCGGATCTGTGCGAAACTATACATTTTCGTGCCTTGCTACTTCCCTTCCCTACCAACCTACCGAATGGGCCCCACCCGGCCAGGTAAGCCGTAGGTGGAATTCGTAGCCGTTGGATGAGAGCTGTCCGGTTTATAGTGGCTTGGGGATGATCCAACGTCAACATCCGGTCGGTGGCGGTGCCTAGCACAAAACCAGGCCACAGCAGGATTGCCATTCAGGAGGCTGCGCAGTGCAGCCTGAGCCTGTGCGCTCCATGCTTATTTTCAATTTACTAATATTTGATATATTTATGTATAGCTTGGACAAATAAGACGTGTATATACAAAGAAATCACTCACCACCAGATTTTATGAAAGAATGACCTTGTTCCTTAAGATGACTGGCATAAGAATGAAGTGGTTTGGTTTAGAAGGAGTCATGACTATATAAACTGACAACATTAAACATATAGCCTTACTTGCTAATTGTGTGCAATATATAAGGAAAACTATATATAGTATAGATGTGTCTCCTCACATAATATCATTTAAAATTTAAAAGATAAAATTGTAGTGTACACTCACAGGGACTAGTTCATAACTACAAAAAGTAATGGGGAAAATTTCAGTCTACCCCCTCTACTGGCTTTCTTATATAGTATAGATGTGTCTCCTCACATAATGTATCATTTAAAAAATAAAAAATAAAAGTGTAGTGTACATCATAGGGATCATTTTGTAATTATAAAAAATAATGGAGAAAATTATAATTTGCATTGTTGTGGGTTTTTTTATATAGTATAGATATGTCTCCTCGCATAATATACAATTTAAAAAATCAAAGACAAAAGTGTAGCGTACACTCACAGGGACCAGTTTGTAATTAGAAAAAATAATGGAGAAAATTGTAGTTAGCCCCTTTGCGAGCTTTCTTATATAGTATAGATTTGTCTCCTCACATTATGTATCATTTTAAAAATAAAAGACAAAATTGTAGTGTACACTCACAGGAACCAGTTTGTAGTTACAAAAAATATTGGAGAAAATTACAATCAGTCCCCTATGTGGGCTTTCACATCTATAGATGTGCCTCCTCACACAATATATCATTTAAAAAATGAAAGACAAAAGTGTAGTGTACACTCACATGGAACAAATTGTAATTACAAAAATAATGGAGAAAATTACAATCATATATAGTATAGGCCTCACATAATGTATCATTTAAAAAAAAATAAAAGATAAAAGTTAGTGTACACTCACAGGGACCAGTTTGTAATTATAAAAAATAATAGAGAAAATTACAATCAGACTCATTTGCAAGATTTTTTATATAGTATAGATGTGTCTCTTCACACAATGTATCATTTAAAAATAAAAGATAAAAGTGTAGTGTAAACTCACAGGGACTAGTTTATAATTACAAAAAGTAATGGAGAAAATTACAATCAGCCCCCTCTAGGGGCTTTCTTATGTAGTATAGATGTGTCTCCTCACATAATGTATCGTTTAAAAAAATAAAAGCCAAAAGTATAGTGTACACTCACAGGGACCAGTTTGTAACTAGAAAAAATAAAAAAAATTACAATCAGCCTCTGTGTGGACTTTCTTATATAGTATAGATGTGTCTCCTCACATAATTTATCATTTAAAAAATAAAAGATAAAAGTATAGTGTACACTTACAGGGACCCATTTGTAATTACAAAAAATTTATGGGAAAATTGCAATCAGCCCTCTATGTGGACTTTCTTATATAGTATAGATATAATTTTGGTTGCTATAGCTTTAGTAGCTTATTTTATTCGTTTTTCTATATCTATTTTCGTTAAGGAGAAGTCTAGTCATAAAAGAGAAGATTTCAATTCTTACTATGAACTTTCTTTCTTGGTATTCTAATTGGGTTTATGACTAACAAACTAATCAAACTTATCAATTGAATCAATTAATAGGTGCAACTTCTTAGTCGGTGCAACTGCGCTCTCACCCTAGCGCCACTAGGGTTTCTTCCTCTAGAGGCGGCTGGCTGGGGGTGGGGGGGTTGGTCGCCGCGAAGCGGTGCCCCGCTCCCCCTCGTCCTCTTCTCTCCCGTCTTCAGCATGGTCTCTTCTTCGGGAGGAGTGTGGGTGTGTTGTCTTTGGAGGCAGTGGTCTTCTTCCTCCCTATCGTTGAGCCCGGCTGCGACGAGTTTCCTACCTCCTTTCTCTTTTACTTGCGTTATATTTAGACTAGGTTGTTCTCTTATTTTATCTCTCTCGCTGTTAATCGGCGCTTCTTTCTCTTCTCGTAGTAGATTTTTCTTTCTCGGTCAATTTTGTTGTGGTGTTGTATGGAAGCAAGTGCGGAAAAAATATCCTTTTAGAACACCGATTTGGTGCAGGTACTCTACCACATATACGTACTCAGGTTGAAGGCATTCCTCATAAAAAGTTGTGTTAGCCAGCGAAGGAGAAGAGGGATCTATACATCATTATTCTTATCAGATTCCGATATGAGTTTTTATGGTGGTTTGTATGTGTTCTTGATCTTTGTGTGTTCTTTTAGTTTATTTTTCTCCTCATGTACATGTCGTATGGCTCCTCCATAATGAAATTTGTCTGTTTAACTTTTAAAAAAATTAATAGGTGCAGATTATTTTGTTAGTTTCTTAGCTATGTTATTAAATTGTCATTTTACCTTTTGTTCAGCAGTTATTCTTTTAAAGCTACGACCTTCTTCTAATTAGATAAATGTCATGTTACAGATATTTTTATTATAATCATGTGTTCATACATATGTTTCTAGTCATGTTGTAAAATTGTAATAGGGAGCATGTACTTGTTGTAAACTTTCTTTCTAGATATTTCGTTGGATATCAAACATGCAACTTACGGCTAACAAACCATCCAAACTAATCAATTGAACCAACTAACAACTGCAGTTTATTTTGTTAGTCAGTTCTCTTTATCAATGGATTAACGTTTTATTTCTTTCTCAATGGCTATTTTTTTGAGCTACTACCTTCTCTAAATTTTTAGATAAATGTCATGCTAAAAAAAATTATTATTCACATGGTGTATACACATGTTTAGCACCGAGGCATCTACCGTGAAAATGAGCTAAACAGTCTCTCTAAATATCTTTGTTAGGTAACAAACTTGCAACTTTTGGCAAACAAACCAACTAAGTTTATCAGTTGAACCAACTGACAAATACAGCTAATGTTGTTAGTATGTTAGCTTCATCATCTTTTTAACAATTTCTATCTAGAGATACTATCTGCTGCTAATATTTGGACAAATTTTGTGTGTACCAATATTTTATTATAATCACGTGGTGTACACACATGTTTAGCACTCATTCATTCATTGATTTAGCTACTAGCTTTCTAGGTTGCGCATAAGGTTTGTTAGGTTATTTGGTTGATCATGCTGCATTTGTATTCATCATGTTACATAATCACTTTCTTCAACTATATGCTTGTTTGTTTCTCTTATTTTCCTAACTACTTTTGGGTGTCATGAAAATAATTCTGGGTTGAATATCGGTCAGCTAAACATGCAGGATAATGCAAACATTTCAATATCAAAATTGACTCAAAACTCTATATCTTGTAGAGTGGTAAAATCAAAACCACACACATCAACAAGAGAGAGGGCTCACTGATTCTAGCTTCACTTGAAGATGACTCTGTTGATTTGCAAGTGACCTAGCACGGCCGTTCTGTTGTACCACGACCGTGTTGGGTTCCGAATCAACACTTTGACTTTGTTCTTTGGATTTTCTTAGACATCTTTGCTTCAATTGATCTTTGGCCTCTAGGGGTAGATTGAGGGAGCATCGGGCTTCACTTTGGGTCTCTCCAAGGTAGAGAGACCCCTAGGATCACTCCTTCTCTCTCTCTTCCATCAAGCGTGGTCCAAATGTCTAAAAAACGTGCAAATAATGTCCATAAATACATTTTACATAAATATACATATTGGGGGCAATAACATGTAATCTAACAGGTATAGATGTGATTGAAATGAAAAATGACACAAGTCGAAGTCCTAAAATAGGGCTGAATCGCCACCCCAAACTTGAAACATACTTGTCCTCAAGTATGCTCCAACTCAATCTCTCTGCAAATTTTTCACAAGCAAGAAATGACAAATGCAATGTAAAGGATGATTAATGCTGAATGGGATCAATAGTGACTAAGTACATGCATTCCACCTCTCTCCTCTCCTACTTTCACAAACCAATTATGAAAAGAGCACAAAGCATATGAACTTTAAATATAGTGCATAAAACACACAAGCTATCCATATTTCTTTCATGTAGTTCTGGGTAAACCGTTTCATGATGGAGTTAATCAAGGATGACTAGGAGTGTTATTTCACCTTCATACTTTCAACCTTATGTTTCAAATCACATCAAATGACCCACGTGGTTGCGGAAAAGGGCAAGATGATCTAGGTTTGATGTTTCCTAGCTCAATGGGTGTAAAAATGGAAGAAAGGGTTGCGGTAAGATTTTGGAGTGCTATTACATAGAGCACTCATCTTTTCTTTACTTAGATGCTCTTAAACATGAGCACCTTTTATTTTCTTTTTACATTTTCTTCTTTTCTTTTTCTTTGCCCTTGGAGTAGAATAGGGCATATGGTGATGAGAGTGAAGCGGTGAGATATAGATGTGGCCACCCCAAACTTTTGGAGGTGGCCACAGCTGATATGTGCACTTTGGCATCCTTTCATGAGGTGGAGGGGTAAGAAGATGGTGAGTGAATAGTCGGGTCAAAGAGGGGTCATTGGCGTGATTCTTAACATAAGGTCTCCTGCATGAAAATTAATCCAACACTTCATCCAACAATGTCACACTACATGAATGAACAACCTGAAATTAATACTTCAATCAAGTGATTTCATAAACACTAAACGCTCATAGCTTGCTCAAATCACAATTCAACCAAATCATTCACAAACACAAGAGAGGTGATGCACATGCAATAAGTCAAGAATTGATACCATTTAGCAATAAACAATGATAATTCACTTACACTTGTCAAAGGTCATCATTTTTAATCCAAAAGGTAGAGATTGAGTTGAAACACAATTTTAGGCAAGAAATCTCAAATTTAGGCAAAATTGGTCAAAACGGTGCCAAGTTTCCTTCAATCACATCTAAGCCTATGTTATTTAACTTAAAGCAATAAACAAGCAAATCCTAGCTAAAACATGCAAAAATTACCAAAAATCTACATGATATGCAATGTATGGCAAAAAGAGCAAATTTTTTGAAAAAATGATAAGAAAGCAAACTACATGGCCTGCAAGTATGCAAAGTAGGTAAATTCTAAGATAAAGAAAACAAAAACAAACAAAAAGTAAATATATGAGATAGGTGATCAACAAAACAAGATGATAACTGAGGGCTTACCGCCCTACCACCCCAAACTTTTGAATCATGTTGTCCTCAACATGAAACTATAGCTTAGGAATGATAGGGTAGAATTCATGGTTGTGGTGGAGGTGGTCCTCCCTGTGGTGGGGATGCTGGTAATAATGGGCCCAGTAGTCCGCCTGTGGAGGTGGGTATGTCTCTTGGTAACTAGAAAGTGATCCCCAGAAATCCTCACCCCATTGGGGGTTCCTCTGTGCCTGCGCATGTTGGTAGTGGTACATGTGGTTAATATGATGATGCATTTGTTGTTGATCCAACCACATGGACTGTTGCGTCTGCTAAATTGCCTCCAATTGTGCATGAATGTCTAACATGTCATATGCATTTGTTGGAGGTGGTTGTGCATCAAAATCCTCCCCTTTCTGTCATGTATGGCGTGGCTACTAAAAATGTACTGCTGCTCTAGCACATTTGTCTCTCCTTCTTCTTGTAATTCCACATTTTGTGCAGTGAACCCCTCTCTTGGGTGCTCCTCTTCATATTTTGCTATCACCTCAGAAAAATTCTCCAGTGTCCCCACATCCATGAGTAGGGGGTGTCATGGTATGGAAGCTCCAATGTGATTCCAGGATACCCAGGGTTTAGAACGTAGAAGATTTTGTTGTCCTTGAGGGAGATCATTTAGGACCTAGCAAGGTAATTTAGATCAACATATTTGCTTCCCTCTACCTTGGTAAGTCCATCTAAACGGTATCCCACTGCCTTTTCCATTTTGGTGACAAGTCCTCCCATAATGAATGGATTTTTACTCTTGGAGGGGATAGTCTTCAAATGGTCAATCACCATGGCACCTATGTTTACAAATCTCCTACTTGCAATTTTGGCCATAACAAACAAATCCTTTTGTGAGCAACACCCTTGATTGTCATAATAGCCAAACAAGGTGTTTGCTAAGACCTTCTGTAGATATCTCGTGAAAGGGTTGTAAATCTTACTGGTCTTTGACTTTCCTACAGAAAAAGAAGATTGACCGGTGATTGTCTTCTACATCTTTGAGTAGTCTGCTCTACCACTCTTGTCAAGTCTTCCTTCATTGAACTTCTCTGCCATTTCTGGATTGGGGGCAAGGATAGCATTGATCTGGGAAGCTTTAAGTACATGAGTAGAGTTGTGCATCTTGAACCTAATTGCATCCTTTCCTTGGTAATGTACATTCGCTAAGGTTGTAAAGAACTCATGAGTCATCTCCAAGTATGTTTCTTCAACCTCAGTTAAAATCTTATATAGCCTACAACGTTGCATTTGTCCCTTGAATGTGTAGTGGATCCCTAGATCTTGCACGGTAGTCATACATGCATATCTAGTAGGGATCACCCTCCTTGTCAAGCACTCAAGGTGGAGAGGTCTCATTACAACTTTTCTTGGCATTCCCCTTCCATAAGTGGCTCCCTCGGGTTGTTTTCCCACCCATTTCAAACTGTCCTCCTCAAGCCTGGACACAACGTCCATCGGTTCATCCTCCATATCCTCACTTTCAGTATCATCCTCCTCAGCTTGGTGCGTCCGCTAGAGGTGCTACACACTAGCCGATTAGACTCGACTAGATGCACCCCACGAGATCGAAATACACGATGGGTTAAACTTTTGACATTTATAAACCTAACTAACCCACCTACTTTTACTAAAACAACTACATTCGCAAGTGCACGGGGTCGTGTCGTAGTATAGGAGGGTGGTAAGTATAGGGTCGATCCACAGGGAGAAAGTGGGCACTAGAGCTAGGTTAGTTTGGCTAGGTTCCTACTATGGAAACTAGGGTTAAGAGTTTAAAGGTTGGTTTGATTGTTAAATTAGGTGAGCAAGAGAGCAATTAAAAGCTAGAATGAAATCTAAGTTAACCATAGACTAGATTAAGGCTAAATAAACAGGAAAAGACTAAGCTAGGTATGAAAGGCATTTTACACTAAGGCAAGCAAGAGAAAAGCAAAAGAGCAAGTAAAGAGCTAAACTAGCAAGAACAAGGTAAAAATAGGGCAAAAAGCTAACTAAGCAAGAAAAGAGCTAACTAAGCTAACACTAATCAGGCAAGATGAAAACTGGGGTTTTAAAGCAATTAAGGAAGGTGTGGGTTGTTTAGGGGATGCACTTATCACTTAAGTTGGGGGATGACATATGAACATTATGATTCCGTTTAGATTATCCAAACCAAACAACAAGTTAGAGTCTAATGAATTAACCTAAGCTACTAACTGGCCATGTATATGCTAGGTTGTGTATAAGGGAACTAGTCCCTAGAACCCCCTACTACCCTTGTGAGGCTCAATTGGGTTAGGGATTAGGTTCAATTCAATTAAAGTCTGATCAAGTCTAGGTTTCTATATTAGACATTCCTAGGGCAAATAGGGGCCGAGGGTAGTAATGGGGAGGTGAGATTAGGGCTTTGGACCCCAATTCCTCCACATTCTAGCCTTGAGAAGGCTCCATGCTAATTGCACTAGAGTCACCTAATCTAGCTACTTAGATCTCTCACTTAGGCTTAGGAAGATTGATTAGAATGTATGAAGATGGGAGGTAACCTAGGGATCCAAGAATTGAACCGGGGGGCAAATCCCAAAATTGACACATATAAGCAATTTTCCTAAATTCCTAAGTGATTTCACACACAAACCAACAAGCAATTCATGGAGAATGACATAGGAATATAACATAATCATTAACAAATGGAATTACAAATTTTACACATCATTTTCCCCAACATGGTATCAAAGTAACATTTTACACCCCAAACAGCCCACCCAAGGGGGCCTAGCTACTCATAACAATGCAAAGTACAAAAAGAGAAGAGAAGGAGATAGAAGAAGCCATGGAGCTCGGTGTAGATGAAGATGTCCTCCACTTTAGCTGCTACAGGGCATCCTCCTCTCTCCTCCAAGGTGTAGGGGCATGGAATGATGGTGGAAATGGAAGGAAACTAGGGTTTTGATGGTGGAAATGGTGAAATGGAGTGGAATGGAGGTGGAAATGGAGTGGAATGGCTAAGGGGCAAAATGGAGTGGTAGGAGTGAGCTAGGAGGGGTGGCTAGGGGTGGCCAACCTTGGCCTCCAGCCGCCACCTAGGTATATATAGGTGTGGGGGAGCACTAGGTCAAGTAGGGGTAAACTGGGAAATGTAGTGGAAAAAGTAGTTGGGTTTTGTGAGTAGCACAACCGTGCTGGGTAGCACGACCGTGTTTGGGGTGTGAGTGGAACGGTCGTGGTGGATGGGAATGGCCGAGGTAAAAAATGTCAGGTTGTGGGTCACTTTTGTACCAGAGCTGGCACGGCCGTGGTGGAGTGAGGGTAGCACGGTCGTGGTGGTCACCACGGCCGTAGTGGATTGAAATGCTAAGGTTGTTCTCTGCTCCATGGTTGTTCTGCCTTTGTTGTATCACAGCCGTGCTAGGTAGCACGGCCGTTCTGGGTCAGTTCACCACGACTGTTCTAGGTGGCACGACCGTGGTGCTTCTAGCTTCACTTGAAGATGACTCTGTTGATTTGCAAGTGACCTAGCACGACCGTTCTATAGTACCACGGGCGTGTTGGGTTCTAAATCAGTACTTTGACTTTGTTCTTTGGATTTTCTTAGACATCTTTGCTTTAATGGATCTTTGGCCACTAGGGGTAGGTTGAGGGAGCATCGGGCTTCACTTTAGATCTCTCCAAGGTAGAGAGACCCTAGGATCACTCCTCTCTCTCTTCCATCAAGCATAGTCCAAATGCATGAAAAACATGCAAATAATGTCCATAAATGCATTTTACACAAATATGCATATTGGGGGCAATAACATGTAATCGAACAGGTATAGATGTGATTGAAATACAAAATGACACAATATGAAGCCCTAAAATAGGTTTGAATCACTCACCAGTTTGTTTTTTCATTCATCCTACTACTTGCGTCAAAACCTTCCCGCATAGTTGAAAATTTTCATATGGAAAACTGATTCGTATTAGGGCTGTTAATGGGTAAGGGTAAACCTATTTGCCCTTTACCCATATACCCTGTAGAGGAAGAGTAAGGGTAAAGAATTTTTTTACCCTTTACCTGCCTACCCGCTACCTAAGTGGGTAAGGGTAAGGGTAATCCTTTACCCATACCCTATAACCCGCTACCCACCAATATTTATGTATTATATATTAGATGTATGGTCATTTTGTTGTTTGAGTCTATGAAATATTTAATGTTATGGGGTCATCATTTTATATGATACATGAAATTTTTATCTTCTTGTTATGTAGTTAACTTGGTTGTGTATGAAACACAATTTTGGAAGTGTAATACACATGTATAAAAATAGTCTATGTTCCATTATATACTTATGTGGTGTAAGACAAACATGTATAATAGTAACAAGATTTAATCTTTAATGTACAATTTGATACATTGTGAGGTGGTGTTATCTACTTTATTTGTGATTTGTATTTTTCGATGCCCCAACATTTTAGAGGGTACAAGAAATGTATGTTTCCAACAATAACTCTTTGTGACATATAGTCATTAAATATCATTTTAATATAGCAATCTTTATCTTTTGAAAATAATTTATTTGTTCAAACACCAATATCAGGGTACTACCATTTGTATATGCATTCAATACAACACAAACCATTTATATAATGTTGTAGAATATTACTTAATCATTTTGGGTACTTAAAAGCCATTCCATAACATCTTGATATTTGACTCAAATATATCAATGTATTGGCAAAGCCATTACTATTAATATTAGTACAAAATTGTAGAAGATATATAAATTCCCCGCTTCACCCTTACCCTCCCCATTTACCCTGTGGGTAAGAGGGTAAGAGTAAGGGGAGGGTAAGGATATCAGTAGAGTGGGGAATTACCCATACCCATGCCCACCATACTTGGTGGGTCAGGGTAAGAATAAGGTCTTACCCTCCCCATACACTCCCCATTGACAACCCTAATTTGTATAGGTTAGGTTCATAGGTGGGGACACATCACCTACTTACAACCATTATATGAATAAAATAGAAGAACAAGTTGCATGTTGTTTGGCATCCAGTTCCCGAAAAGGCGAATCAAATTCACATGTTCTTAAGTACCATTGATTGTCTTTCTCACATGATCATGTCAATCATATTTATTATGTATGTTAACATAATGAGTTTATTGGTTAATTGGACATAGGTTCATTGTATTTACAATTTCTATTACGACATAAACACACTTAAATGAGGATATGTGTATCCACTTAAGTGTACATGTGTATCTATAGAATCCTATATATAGGAGACTCATAATCTCATTATGAATGAGTGATAATATTAATATTATGTCTACATGGTATCAGACATAGAAACCTAACCCTATAAATTCTCCCCCTGCCTCTTCTTTCTCCCTTCCCGATGACTACCTCCACCACCTACAACAACAAAGACAATGAACTACTACCACCACCAACAACAACAATATCATCGGGTACATGTTGGGGCACATAGTTGGCAGCAACAACGGATGCTAGCCGCCATGCTATAGTAGCACAACAACATCATCCCACTAGCCACCAGCAGCTAACACGGGGCGTTGGTAGCCAGCCTGCAACCAACCACCCGCACGTGGGCAGTGATAGTCAGTCGGCCTCATCCATTTTTCTTCTATATAATTGCACTCTCCTTTTTTGTTCCATCCATAATTTTCTTTTGAAAAAACAAAATAATAGGAAAAAAGAGAAAATAAAAGAGCGCATATTGGTACATAAAGCACAAAAAGAAGAGAAGGAACATAGTGCTATTTCTTTCTTCATCTCCATGTGGTCCCCTAATTCACATGTCTTAGTGTATTGTTTGAGCTAGGAGTTTCTATGTTGCATTTCACAATGCCTACATTCATTGTGATTTTTATTTTTTCTCTACCATGCCAAAATTTTGGTAGTGCTTTCTTTCTTATTTCTTTCCTGTCCGTCCTAAATTTTGGTAGTGCTTCATTTTATTTTTTCTACTATGTCTAAATTCTAGTTGTGCCTTATTTCTGTATTGTGCTTTCAATGGGTACCTCTATTATTTCTCTATGGCTGAAAATAAATATGTATTTGCGGTCATCTACAATGGAATTCCATGTGTCACTTATATAAATCTTAATGGTAATAATTTTTTATAATGGATGGATGTTGTTTAAACTTTTATAGAATCAATTGAAAAATGAAAATTATAAAAGAAGATGCACCTGCAATAGTAGATGATGCCCAGGTCACCAAAACCACCCAGGTTCTTTCATGACTATAGGGTGTACGGAGCTTGATGAGGCACTCAAAAATATGTGGAACATGAATGTAAAAATCATGTGTGAATAAATGAAACAAAATATACACAACAATTGTTTATGCATGTATAATGTCATGGATGTGATATTTTCATAACAAAAATGTGTTTTCCATTGTCGTATTATTTTGATTCTATAAAATCCCTTTCTAATGATTTGAAGTTTTTCTCACCTACTACCTCTACTGAAGTTACAAAGGAGAGAGATGCTCTAATTACCAGGTGCTTTCTTAATGGTCTTAATCATCAATATCTTTTAGCGCGTCCACTTTTTCTAGTTGGAACCACTCTTTTGTCCATGAATCAGGTATATGCAAGACTAACCCCATCCAAGATGGTCATAACTAATGTATTCCACAATAAATCTTTTGAGGCTCAAACAACATTTGTTGTGGCTTCCATAGACAAGGTCACATCTTGATGCCACCACTAATTTAGAGCTTCAACGTGTGACATTTTGTCCTATAATCATATTTAAACATGTTACAATGCATACCACTTCCCTCAATAAGTGTATTATTGTCAAATGCACTTATTGTTGTTCTTTGCATGTTTTTTAAGTACTTAAACCATGCTTTGGATGGAAGGAAGATAAAGAAGTTTCTATACATATAACGAGTCGTAGATCATTCCTCGACCTACCCCATGTGGTTAAGAGTTTATACAAAGCAAAGAGAAACATGAAAAAGGAATCTGGAGCTGAAATGCACACAGAGACCTCAAACCGACATGTGGTACATTGCCATGGTTGTTTTACAAATGCTTCAAATCATACGAAAATCCAAGGAATTGAAGATCTACTACATGCTATCAACCACAATCATAGCCACCAAAATGGTCGGGGTGTGCAAGACCCACCACATTCGTTCTAGCCAAAATGGTTGTAATGTGAAGCTCTCAAGACAACAAGAATTGAAGAAATGGATAAATTTACAGAGAGCCAATCTTATGATGATTGCAATAGCATAAATTGTAAATGATTTGATTAATAATAAATCCAATCTTATAATTTATTATATTTAATTCAGTTATGAGATAATGATATAACATAATAAATGTATAAAAGATGATATTACTCAATGACATATATTTTCAAGTTGAGGGCTTGAACAATGAGATCATACATATGCTAAGAGAATATACATTCATGTTATGTCCCTAGTTGGATGTTATTGTGGAAGGCTAATAGACAACAATAACACATAAGATTAGAGTGTGTGTTGGTTGATGATAAAATCTCATTAATTCATGATATATGATATCAAACTAAACACATAGATACTTGTTAGAGAACAGTGTATCAGACATACCCACCTTGAGAGTGATGCATGGAACCATTGAATTGTAGTCAATATCATCTCTCATGGTGATGGTGGTTCTTAAACCTGAAATCACTACACTCATCACATGTCGTTCGATGTACTTTGACATCATCCACCTTGGCCTTGAATAAGAGTTGCCATAAAGATGGTACTCGGGTGCACCGTGAGACATGGGGATGATTGTGAGTGATGTAGATGGGGTTTCTCTCTCCTACAGGAGTTTGATATCCTGGCCACTTGATAAGCAAGACTGAGAAAAGCACGGTCATGCACATGTGAATCAATGTGTGATGTTGAGTTCACATATATCTCAGACTATCTGCTCTAGTTCAAGGAACATGGATTGAATGTTGAAGAGGATGATGATTTCATATCTCAAGTTCAATTTGTATATCAGAGACAAAGAAACTATACAATCACTATAACAACAATCACATATTGTAGATTGAAGTTGTTCTCCAACTTTCTAGTTACTTGGGTAGAAATGATGTCTTGCTAGATACCAATCATTGCTTGTGATGTCATAAGGTACTTATGGACATTCACTGCCAACATAACTTGGAACCTACAGGGTCACACACATAGGATGCACTTGGAATAGGATTTTATTCACGAATGATGTTTAATGTGATTACAAAATGATTTTAGGTAGTCAATTAGAAACAACACTGGTTGAACAATGCTTGAACCAGGGCATGAACCAACCGGTACACTTAGTGAACCGACCAGTTTATGGTCTCAAATGACCGGTTCATGTGATGAACTGCCCAATTCAAATGGTGAATTCGATTAGATCAAGGATTGATGTTTATGTGATATTTTACATTAATCGTGCATTGATTACCAAAGTTGTTCGAAATAGGAAACATGCTAAACCGACCAGTTTAGGGCTTGAACCAAATGGTTTACCCATGAACTGGTCGGTTGGGCAGTGAACCGACCGGTTCACCACTTTTAGGTTCTGTAAAATTCATGAAGCACTGTCTCTTTGACTCCTATATGGATTGGGAATCCTAACATCATCCCTCCTATAAATAGAGAGGTACTGGGGGCTTCCCACACAATGATAAGCTCTGACAATTTTTGTCTTGTCTTCTCTGGTTGTGGAAACCAAGAGAACCTGAGCAAGTTCTACATTTAATAGGGAGGAACAACAAGGGAGAAACAACTGGGAGAGCAAGTCAACATTAGCACATTGACTAGAAGAGACAACTCCTTCTTGTTTGTTCCATGAGAGTGACAGGAGTTCCCACTGTTATGTGTGGACTACTCTAGAGGTGAGAGACCGTTGCCTGTCACTAGGAGGACGATGTCAAACGCTGTTCATGGTACCAGGCTAGGAGGCCCTCGAAAATTGACGTCAAGGTACAACTTGAAGAAAGGTGCACTCTACCACAAGGAAATTGTCATTGGACTTGCTCCAGGATCAAGTATTCTCGCACAACCATCCTTCCCATTACATAGTTGTTGACGTGATCTACTATCTTTAGGGAATATGGCAAGTAATTTTTTTGTTTCTGCTGCCTTTTATGATCATATTTCCTTATAATGGTATTAAAGCCACGTCAATTTACTATGTTTTGGGATTTAATTGATATGATCAGATTTTGGCTTTATTGTTTATTACATATGGTGTGAGTAATTAATTTGACTATAGTGCATGTCTGATTAAATGCCACAAATGATCTTGATATATATATGATATGATATATATGCAATTTATATGTGTCGCCTTAAAATCTATTTGATGGTGATTGGTAGCATGGTTATGGCCTATACCCATAGACCTTTTGTGCTTGGTGGATGGTTGTTGTTCCCGTTTATATCTCAATTTGCATATTGAGTCTCTCTCTTCTTTTCCATATGTAAGAGTATTGATTCTTTCCTCCCTATGTTCCCCTTGAACATAACTCAAGGTTTCACCTTACAATGTAATATATTAAAGTGGGATTAGGATAGATTTAATTCTTGTTATGGCAAAAAAGGCATTCTGCACCAAGTGAGCCGTCCGGCTCATCAGGCGAACAGACCAGTTTAGGAGCCGAACCGATTGACTGGAGGACCGAGTAGGCAATGACTAGAGGAGACAAAAGATTGGTCGGTAGCCTAACTGATCGGATGGAGGAGTCCAGACGCCGCAAGGACCTGAGGACAGACGATTGGATCGAGCAACCGGCCGACTGACCAAGAGGCTAGCTGACCGGTTCAAGGGTTGAATTAATTGTCCCAAACTAGTTCAGTAAAAATCATCCTCAACAACATGTTGCACATATGATGTGGACCTTAGGTGGTAGTAATTCTTTGTGGCTCTAAATAATTACATTAGGGTGTCCATAACCAATGCTTGTGTTTATTCTTGCATGTTTCATTGTGGTTATAGCATATATATGTTACGTTCTATAAATATATGGTGATTGGATATGTATATATATTTATATATAAAATCCCTCATAGACAATATTAAGTCTTAGATGCTTTCCGTAAGCGACTCACATGAAAAATTTGATCGACTAAGAGTAATTTATGCCAAAGCATGGTGTGTTGTCCATCTTGTAGACGTGTGATGGTAGATATGCAAATATGGCAAAGCAGTGTGTATATTCTATCATGTTGACTTTTGAGTCAGGCTTAACTAGGTGATCTTAATGAGATTAAGTACCTAGAGGCACGAAGATGGATTGTGACAAAGATTTGGACACACCATCTATCCAAGAATTGTATTTAGATAACAATTGGAAAAAGTTGCCTACCTAAAAATTAAGTTGTGAGCAATCAACCAAAGCTAACTCATGATTTAGTGAAATGTGAATCTTGTCTCACTATAATGTTGTACGTTAAAATCTTCTAAATTGATAAGTGAAGGTTATCAATTTGAAAAAAACAGTGGGAGAGATAATAAATTAAAGGCCTAATTAAACATCAATAAATTTTATTTAATCAAATCAAAACAAAATGTTTAACAAATTGCAAATTTCTCTTATGGAATCAAATGATGACAAATAACATGTTTTCTTTGCGATCGGTCCTTGAGAAGGACAAGTTAAATGGGAATAATTTTCATGAGTGGTTTAGGATGTTGAGAATTGTTCTCACACAAGAAAGATTTCTCTATGTCCTAGAAACACCAAAGCCAGATGAACTTGCTCCCATTGTGCCTAGGGCTGACAAGGATTCTTACAAGAAGCACTCTGAAGACGTCGTAGGTGTCAAGTGTCTGATGTTGTGCTCAATGAACTATGAGTTGTTGAGACAACATGAGAACATGGATGTTATTGATATGTCAATCATCTGAAGAACATATATCAAGACTAAGCAAGACAAGAGGGATATAATGTCTATAAGGCATTGTTCAAGTGCAACATGATAGAAGGAGATCCAGTAGGTCCCCATGTACTCAAGCTTACTGGGTATGTGGAGAACGTTGCAAGATTGGGATTTCCCTTGGGTCAAGAGTTGGCCACAAATGTGATTCTGCAATTGCTGCTAGAGTCATATAGCCAATTTATTATGAACTACAACATAAACAATTTTTACAAGCTATTATCAGAATTTCTTGGCATGTTGAGAACAGCTGAAGTGCAAATGAAGAAATACAATCCCAAGTCTGTGATGATGAGCAGTAGAGGAAAGGGAAAGTCTAAGGGTAAAGACATAGATAAGAAGAGTTCTAAATCTAGCCAAAAGCCCAAGTCTTATGCACTGAAACCAAAAGGAGGGGTTACCAAGAGGGCAATTGTCACCACCGTCACCAGCCTGGACACTGGAAAAGAAATTGCCCTCTCTATCTTGAGGAACTAAGGAAGAAGAAGGAAGGGATAGAGATCTCCACTTTAGATATATACATTGAGATAATTTAGTCTACTTCTTCATCTTGGGTACTAGGTACCAGATGTGGATCTCACATATGTTTGAATATGCACAATCTATTAATAAGTAAGCCTTTAGGAAAGGGTGAGGTTGAACTGTGCGTTGTAAATGGAGCAAGAGTTGTTGCCACTTCAGTTGGAACCTATGATTTATCTCTGCCTACAGGGCTTGTAGTAGAGTTAAAGAATTGGTATTTTGTACCTACCATAAATAGAAATATTATTTCTGTATCTTGTATGGACAAGGATGGACATGAATTTCATATAAAGAATGGTCAATGTTCTATTTCAAAAGATGAGATATTTTATGGCAATGTCCCAATGTCTTATGGTCTTTATTTGTTAGATTTTAATACAAATGTTTATAACATAAATACCAAAAGATTGAAACTCAACAACTCAAACAAAACATATCTTTGACAATGTTGTCTTGGGCACATCAATGAGAATCACATATCTAGACTCCATAAAGATGGATATCTAGACTCTTTTGATTTTGAATTAATAGAGACTGAGTCATGTTTGTTGGGCAAGATGACAAAGACTCCCTTCACTGGTAATGGTGCGAGGGATGGAGATATATTAGGACTCATACATATTGATGTATGCGGCCCTTTTAGAACAAATGCTAGAGGTGGATATCAATATTTCAGTAATCACTAATGATCTTAGTAGTATGGTTATGTTTACATGATGAAACATAAATAAGAAACTCTTGAAAAGTTCAAGGATGTCATGAATCAAGTACAAAACCAACTTGGAAGGCACTTCATTCTGATCGAGGTGGAGAATACTTAAGCCAAGAGTTTGAGTACCTTTTACGAGACTGTGGTATTGTGTCACAATGGAATCTGCCAGGAACACCACAACATAATGATGTATCAGAAAGAAGGAATCACATATTACTTGATATGATATGATCAATGATGAGTTTTTCTGATCTTCCAGCTTCCTTCTGGGGATATTCTCTTGAAACCGTAGTGTTTCCACTATACCGCGTACCATTTAAATTAGTTCAAAAGACACCATATGAGATATGGACTGGGAAGAGTCCCAAACTGTCTATTATGAGGATTTAGGGGTGTGAAGCTTATGTCAAGAAAATGTTTCCTGAAAAGCTTGGCCCTAGATATGAAAAATGTTATTTTATTGGATATCTCAAGGAAACCAATGGATACTACTTGTATAACCCAACTGACAATAAAATGTTTGTTGTCAGGGATGTTGGATTCCTAGAAAATGAATTCATTTCCTAAAGGAATTAGTTGGAACAAGATATAACTCAAAGAAGTTTGAGACCAACAAGAAAATATTGAACCTGAGGAGGTACGAGAGGAACATAGAGAGTCACAAATTGTTGTGAAATCTCAAATTCCTCAAGTAACACAATAACATCACAGATCTAGTAGGAGACAACTTGAGCCATAAAGATTTGGTTATCTTATGACTCAAGAAGGCATTGAGTTGGTTATTGATTATTAGCCAACTACCTACCTAGAAGCAATTAAAGCACCAGAATCTGATAAATGGCTCGAAGCATGAGATCTGAGATTCCATGTACAACAATAAGGTATGGAGCTTGGTGGATCCACCTGAAGGGGTAAAATGCATAGGGTGAAAGTGGGTCTTCAAGAAGAAGACCGACATGGATGGTATACAAACTTATAAAGGTTGATTGGTTTCAAAGGATTTTAGACAAGTTCAAGGTGTTGACTATAATGAAACCTTTTCTCTAGTTGCCATGGCCAGGTCCATTAGGATCATGCCTTCCATTACAACTTATTATTACTATGAGATTTGGTAGATGGATGTTAAAACCGCATTCCTTAATAGGAATCTACTTGAGGATGTATACATGACACAACTTGAAGGTTTTATAAATCCAAATGATCCATATAAAGTCTGCAAGCTACAATGGTCATTCTATGGATTGAAGTAAGCACCTCAGAGTTGTAATCTTTGATTTGACAAAACAATCAAAGAGTTTGGCTTTAGTCAAAATGAAGATGAACCATGTGTTTACAAGAAGGTTAGTGTGAGCATGATTCTATTCCTCATACTATATGTGCATGACATACTATTGATGGGGAATGACATACCTACTTTACATATGGTAAATGCTTGGCTTGGAAATACATTTTCTATGAAGGACTTAGGCAAAACATTCTACATCTTAGGAATCAAGATCTATAGAGATAGATCCAGAAGGCTTCTTGAACTAAGTCAGAGCACATACATTGACAAAGTGCTGAATAGGTTCAACATGAAGAACTCAAAGAGAGGAAACCTACCCATGTATCATGGTGTTACTATCTCTACAGCTCAATGTCCCAATTCTTGTGAAGAAAAGGAACACATGACAAAGATTCAATATGCATATGCAATTGGATCCATCATGTACACAATGTTATGCACTCACCTAGATGTCGCATATGTCTTGATCATGATGAGAAAATATCAGTCAGATCCTGATGAAGCTCACTAGACAGTTGTGAAGAACATCCTCAAGTACTTGAGAAGAACTAAGGATCAACTCCTAGTCTACGGTGAAGAGGAAGACTTGGTGGTAAAGGGTTACATTGACACAAGATTATAGACTGACAAAGATGACTACATATTGTAGACAAAATCTGTGTTTTTCCTCAACAATGGAGATGTGAGTTGGAAGAGTTTCAAGCAAGAGATAGTTGCAGATTATACAACAAAGGTCAAGTATGTTGTTGCATCCAATGCAACAAAGGAGGTTATTAGGTTCAAGAAGTTCATTTCTAAACTTGGGGTGGATCCAAGCATCAACGATGTAATTAGGTTGTATTGTGACAATAATGGAGCTATTGCACAAGCTAAGGAACCCAGATTGCAACATTGTTCCAAGCACATACAAAGGTGGTTCAATCTCATACGAGAAATCGAATAATGAGGAGAAGTGAAGATTTGTAGAGTACCAACTGAAAACAATGTGGCTGGCCCATTAATAAAAGCACTTTCACAGTAGAAGCATGAGGGTCATGTTAGACCACTTAGGATTAAGTTCATGGGTGATTGGCTCTAAGTGCAGGTAAGATTTTGTTGGAAAGTATGCCCAGAGAGCCAATCATATGATAATGTAATAGAATAACTTGTAAATTATTTGATTAATAATAAAGGCAATCTTCCAATTTATTCTATTTTATTAAGTTAAGATAAAATGATGTAACATAATAAATGTCTAAAGAATGATATTACTCAATAACTTATGTCTTCAGGTTAGGGACCTGAGCAATGAGATCATACATATGCCAAGAGAATATACATTCATGTTATGTCCCTAGTCGGATGTTTAGACAATAATAACACATAAGACTAGAGTGTGTATTGGTTGATGACATAATCTCATTAAGTTATGATATGTGATATCAAACCAAACACATAGATACTTGTTAGAGAACAATGTATAGGGCATACCCACCTTGAGAGTGATGCATGGAACCATTGAATGATAGTTAGAATCATCTCTCATAGTGATGGTGGTGATTGTGGTTCTTAGACCTGAATCACTACACTCATCACATGTTGTTCGATGTATATTGACATCATCCACTATGACCTTGAATAAGGGTTGCCATAAAGATGGTGATCGAATGCACTGTGACACATGGGAATGACTGTGAGTGATGTAGATGGGATTTGTACCTCCTACAGGAGTTTGGTATTCTGGCTAATTGATAAGCAAGACTGAGAAAATCATGGCGCTTGCACATGTGAATCAATGTGTGATGTTGAGTTCACATATATCTCAGATAGTCTGCTCTAGTTCAAGGAATATGGATTCGATGTTGAAGAGGATGAAGATTCCATGCCTCAAGTTCAATCTGGATATCAGAGACAAATGAACTATACAATCACTATAACAACAATCACATATTGTAGGTTAAAGTTGATCTCCAACTTTCCAATTACTTGGGTAGCAATGATGTCTTGCTAGATACTAATCATTACTTGTGATGTCATAAGTTAGTCATGGACATTCACTGCCAACCTAACTTGGAACATGTAGCATCACACACATAGGATGCACTTGGAATAGGAGTTTATTCATGAATGATGTTTAACTTGATAACTAAATGAGTTTAGGTAGTCAATTAGAAATAACATTGGTTGAACAATGCCTAAACTAGGGCATGAACTGACCAGTTCATGGTCCCAAATGACCTGTTCATGCGATGAACTACCCAATTCAAATGGTCAATTCAATTGGATCAAGGATTGATGTTGATGTCATGTTTTGCATCAATCATGCATTAACTACCAAAGTTGTTCAAAACAGGAAACATGTTGAACCATCAGTTTAGGGATTGAAGCAGTTTATTCACCGACGAACCAACCCATTGAGCAGTGAAATGACTGATTCACCCACTCACAGGTTCTAGAAAATTCATGAAGAAATGTCTCTTCAACTCCCAGGTGGATCGGGAACCCTGACCATGTCCCTCCTACAAATAGAGGGGCATTTGGTGCTTCCCAGACACAACAATAAGATCTGACAATTGTTGTCTTCTCTGGTTGTGATAACTAAGAGAACTCGATCAAGTTCTACCTATCAAAGGGAGGAACAACAAGGGAGAAACAACTGGTAGAGCAACTCAACTCTAGTACATTGATTAGAAAAGACAACTCCTTCCTATCCATTCCATAAGAGAGACAGGAGTTCCCAGTGGTCCGTGTGGACTACTCTAGAGGTGGGGAGTTTATTGCCTGTAGCTAGGAGGATGATGTCAACCACCATTTATGGTGCCAGACGAAGAGGCCAACAACGATATACATCAATGTGTAACTTGAAGAAAGATGTACACCACTGTGAGGGAATTGTCGTTGGACCTACTCTAGGACCAGGTATAACCTTGCAACCTTCCTTCCCATTTCATAGTTGTTGACGCGATCTACTATCTATATGGAATATGTCAAGTAAATTTTTTGTTTCTGCTGCCTTATCTGATGCCATATTTCCTTACAAATCCCCTTCTATAACATCCCAAGATTTGAGGCCTTAGGTACAATGATCTTAAAAGGAATGATTGGACTACCCATATCACCAAGGTGCATCTCCTTTTCTGGGATCCCATCACTAAATAAATTTGTGGTTAAGAATTCTCATCCCATAGTAGCACTAGGATGCGTGACCAGTTAGGAAGTTTATCCTGGCTTGCGCGTGAGTGAGGACAAAGTGCACAGTTAAGGATAGTGGTGGTTTGTGGGGTCAGTTGTCATTCCTGAAACCTTGCTAGAGCCTTGGGCAATGGGCCCGAGCATTAAAATTGGTATCAAGCCATAAGCCCTCCAGTAGGTGGGGCCCACATGGGCATGTGGCAGGCTAGTCTTGAGCCATTCGGTCAAGGCATGTTGGAAAGGGCTATCTAGGGTGATGTAGCCACCCTTGTGCTAGTATTCTATGATCGAGAACTGGGTGTCCATGGGATATTATGGGTCTACACTGAAATGGGGAAATATTATGAGGCCATATAGTTGACCCTTGACGAGGACGTCAAGAGTCGAAGTGGGGGAGATTATAACATCCCATGATTTGAGGCCTCAAATAAAATGATCCTAAAAGGAATGATTGGACTACCCCATATCACCAAGGTACACCTCCTTTTCAAGGAGTCCATCACTAAAGAACTATGTGGTTAAGCGTGCTCATCCCATACTAGTACTAGGATGGGTGACTAGTCGAGAAGTTTATCCTGGCTTACACATGAGTGAGGACAAAGTGCACAATTAAGGCTAGTGGTGGGATGCAGGGTCAGTCATCTCCCTCTGAAATGATTGTGTTTGTGCTACCACCTACCCTCCTCACCCGTTCCACATCACCCATTCTACTTTACCATGACCAACATCCACCTCATATGCCATAGTCGTGATGCCCAAACGGTTATAGTTTCCAATTAACCTAGCTTACTTTTTCCACTGATCCACTTAACCCTATGCTTCCCAGACCACTATATATACCTTGGTGGTGCCTAGGAGTAAGGATTAGCAGTTATTGCTATCTACTCTAGTATTCATTGAGCTACCTACTCTCTCCCACCTACTCCCACTCCACTTCCATCATATTCCACCTCAAAACCCTAGCTTTCTAGGATTTTGGCCACTTCCATCCACCATCCTATGTTTGCCATCCAACAATGAGGGAGGAGGGTGTGCATTGAGAGCTAGAAGTGAAGAGGGAGGAGTCTTTACTAATAATTGATGGATATATACTCATATACTTCTTCTTCTTTCTCCATTTTTTGTACTATGAGTAGCCAAGCCTCCTAGGCTGGTTATTTGGGGTTTAAATATAAATTTGATACCATGTTGGGGAAAAGTTATATATGAACTCTACATTTTTGTTTGAGAACAATTATATTCTATGTCCATCTCATTTCCCATGAATTATCTTATGATTTGTTCTTGAAAACACCTAGGTTCTCGGGGAAATGACTTATATGTGGCTATTTTGAGATTTTCTCCTAGGTATAACTAGTGGATCCTAGATAGATACTCATTTTCCTACATATATATCTACTTTCCTACTCCTAGGTGTGAGGACAAAGTGTGCGATTAAGGCTAGTGGTGGTCTATGGGGTTAGTTGTCTCCCTCTAAAATGATTTTGGCACCCGTCACAATCATGCTACCACCTACCCTCCTCACACATTCCATGTCACCTGTTCCACTTCACCATGACCAACATCCACCTCATACGTTACAGTTGTGATGCCCAAATGGTTGTAGTTTTCAGTTACCCTAGTTCACCTTTTCCACTGATTTTCCCATTATACCTCCACTTAACCCTATACTTCCAAGCCACTATATATACCTTGGTGGCACCTAGGTGTAAGTATTAGCACTTATTGCCACCTACTCTAGTATTCATCGAGATACCTACTCTCTCCCACCTACTCCCACTCCACTTCCATCATCTTCCACCTCAAAACCCTAGATTTCTAGGATTTTGGCCACTTCCATCCACCATCCTATGCTTGCCATCCAACAACGAGGAAGGAGGCATGCATTGAGAGCTATAGGTGAAGAGGGAGGAGTCTTTACCAAGCATTGATGGCTATATACTCCTCTACTTCTTCTTCTTTCTCCATTTTTGTACTATGAGTAGCTAAGCCTCCTAGGTTGGTTGTTTGGGGTTAAAAATATCACTTTGATACCATGTTGGGGGGATGTTATATATGAACTTTATACTTTTATTTGAGAATGAGTATAGTCTACGTCTATCTCATTTCCCATGAATTATCTTGTGATTTGTTATTGGAAAAACCTAGGTTCTTGGGGAAATGACTTATATGCGGTCATTTTGAGATTTTCTCTTAGGTCTAACTAGTGGATCCTAGCTAGCTACCCATCTTCCTACATATATATATCCACTCTTCGACTCCTAGGTGTGAGATCTAAGAGCTAGCTTGGATACACTTACTTCCATTAGCTTGGAGCTACATAAAGGCTAGGTGGGAGGTGACATGAGATGTAAGAACCTCATCTACGCCCTCCATTACTACCCTCGGCCCCCAATTTCTCTAAGTGCTTCCATCCTAGAACCTGAGACTTGATAGATCTTAGTTGAATTCCACCTAAACCTAATCGAATTAGTCTTATAAGGTTGGATGGGGTGATAGGAACTATTTGACCTATACATACCCTATTCCACCCTCGGCCAAATAGTAGTTTAGGGCAAATTTCTATCATCTAACTTGATTGTTTCGTTTGATAATCTAAATGAATGAGTAGTGTTTGCATGTTATGACTCCCAACATAGGTGATAATGCACCTCCATTAATTACTAGAAACCCTAATTTTTCTCTTGATTAGCTAGTGCTTTCTTAGTTTGCCTCTTTACTTTCTTGATTAGTTGCTTGCCTTGTTCATGGTAGATAAACATAGCTAGTGTAGTTAGGGCTCTTTTGTCATTTCTAATGCTTGCCTTAATAATTTGCTAGTGTAGTCTTCTTCTTGTTCTTTTACCTAAATTGGTATTGTAATGCCTCTTTAGCCTAGTTAAGATAGTTGCCTTCTTTAGTTAAATAATTAGAAATGCTTTGTTATTTTAGTCTCTAGTGTTAGTTATTTCTTTCTTGCCTTATCTAGTTCTTTCTTTCTTACCTTAGCATGATTGCTCTTTTATTTCCTAGTTTACTTGATCTGATAATTAGGTCTAACATATCTATGGTTAAAGTAGATTTACTTCTTATCTTTTCTTAATTGATTGACCAACATAGTATAACTCCCAATACTAAGATTAAACCCAGAATCCTAGAATTCACTTCAGGAACCTAGCCTGAAAGAAATAAGCTCTAGTTCCCTCTCTATCACCATTGTGTTCAACCCCAACTTGCCATTCTCGATAATACTCTCGAGTCACTGTGCTTGTAGATTTGTTAAAGAGTGTTTTGAGATTTATAAATATCAAAAGACCCAGGTGTGTGCCTAAGGTGTGTCTAGCCACATCAATTATCTAGGAATGTTACCACGCTTTCTGGCACTATTTTTGGGTAGAGTGGCACTTGACCTTGCTAGTTTGTTTAGGTTTGACTTTTCCTATTTCCCTCACCATTGATATTCATTATTCTTTGAGTTACCACTTGCATATTGGTTTGCTAACTTGTCTTCTTTTTCTTGATAGTTCATTGTGCATGTGGCACTTAGTGCATGTTCAGATGTTTCTCTCTCTTTAGTGAATCCTTCTTTGAGGATTCCGAGATAGGGAGGTGTAGGCAAAGGAACTGACACAATCAACATTTGGATGCCAAGATGGAAGATCGAGATGGACACCTAGATGATGAACACCAGCCTCCACCTCCACCTCTCCAAAAGTTTCTTAATTACTATTGCATAACTATAAATTAAGATTCACCTATTTCTATTAGAGATGATTAAATGCCAGGGAAGTAGTTCTCAATTCCAACAACTCTTCTTGGACTTTTTGCTTTCTTCTATGGGGTTGAAAATGAAAAAATATATAAGCATAGATGCCTTTCTGGAGACTTGCTCTACCTTCAGGGCTCCTACAGCCATCAATGACTCCATTCATCTCACCTTGTTCCCCTTTTATCTCAAGGATAAGGCAAAGGAGTGGTATTCTTCAATACATTGATTGTCACTTGGGAAGACATGAAGAATGAATTTATGAAAAATATCTATCTAGTTGCTAAACTTACACAGATGAGGAGGTACATCACTTCTTTTAGTCACAAAGAGAATGAGCAGTTCCACAAGATATGGGAGAGGTTTTATACGTTGTTGAGAGATTGTCCCCATCATGAGGTGTCTACATGGCAATTTGTTCAATCCTTCCATATCGGGTTTTTTGAGATGGGTAAAATAGTTGTGGAATCATTGTGTGGTGGTGCACTCGTAGAAAAACCTCCTACTGAATATTGGCCTCTCTTTGAGCACTTGGCTGAAAACTCAAGGCATCGTGCTTCTAGTGTGGACAGTCATTGTGATAGAAACATGGGAGATGCACCTCCTCACCCTGAGGATGATACCAACCCTCAAATGATGAAATTCTTTGCTAACATGATGAATCCAATTAAGGCACATGTCGGAGGCTCTTTTAGCCAATCTACTTATTATGTGGAGACTCTTAGTGAAGAAGTGAAAGCTCTTCAATCTTATGGCAACTGAAACAACCAAGGCTCTATCTCAAACTCCTACACCCCATAGTGGATAAATCATCCTAACTTCTCTTGGAATCAAGGAGAACACAGACAAGGGCAGCCAAGATAGAATCAAGGACAACAATACAACTCTAAGTTTGAAGAAGAAGTTCTTGAAAGATTTGATTTTTATGATAGAACAAGATAGGCTATGCCCACAGAGACTGAGACGATGCCTGGCCGGTGATCGATCCAAGAAAGATTTAATTTTTATGATAGAACAAGAGAGCAAAGGTTGTATTCGATCTCTTTATCACTTGCATGTCACGAGGAGGGGAGACTTACTTCCCAAATAATGATTAATCCAAACAATGTCATTGGACCAAAGGGTGCTCCTTAAGGCACCTATATTCCACCACAAGAGCAAGTGCCAACTTTGCAACTGATAGAATTATTGTTATTTAGTTTATTATGTTAGATGGGCCCCATTGTCTTGGCCCATTAGGGCTAAGTTTGTTTCCCTTGTTCTTGCCTCATGTCCTCTATATAGGATTCCATCTATCAATAAGAAAATATCCAATTAGCCTCTCATCTTATTTTGACATGGTACAAGAGCATCAATCATAACCCTAGGAAGAAAAAGAAAGAGCCTCAACATGTTGGAAGTTGCCTTCCTTTCTTGGACCGGTCACCCACCAGGCATCGTATCGGTCTTCGTGGGCGTAGCCTCTCTTGTTCTATCATAAAAATCAAATCTTTCATTCTATTACTTAGTGAAGAAGTGAAATCTCTTCAATCTTATGGCAACTGAAACAACCAAGGCTCTATCTCAAACTCCTACACCCCATAGTGGATAAATCATCCTAACTTCTCTTGGAATCAAGGAGAACACAGACAAGGGCAGCCAAGATAGCATCAAGGACAACAATACAACTCTAAGTTTGAAGAAGAAGTTCTTGAAAGATTTGATTTTTATGATAGAACAAGATAGGCTATGCCCACAGAGACTGAGACGATGCCTGGCGGGTGACCGATCCAAGAAATATTTGATTTTTATGATAGAACAAGAGAGAAAAGGTTGTATTCGATCTCTTTATCACTTGCACATCATGAGGAGGGGAGACTTCCTTCCCAAATAATGATTAATCCAAACAATGTCATTGGACCAAAGGGTGCTCCTTAAGGCACCTATATTCCACCACAAGAGCAAGTGCCAACTTTGCAACTGTTAGAATTATTGTTATTTAGTTTATTATGTTAGATGGGCCCCATTGTCTTGGCCCATTAGGGCTAAGTTTGTTTCCCTTGTTCTTGCCTCATGTCATCTATATATGATTCCATATATCAATAAGAAAATATCCAATTAGCCTCTCATCTTATTTTGACATGGTACAAGAGCATCAATCATAACCCTAGGAAGAAAAAGAAAGAGCCTCAACATGTTGGAAGTTGCCTTCCTTTCTTGGATCGGTCACCCACCAGGCATCGTCTCGGTCTCCGTGGGCATAGCCTCTCTTTTTCTATCATAAAAATCAAATCTTTCATTCTATTACTTAGTGAAGAAGTGAAAACTCTTCAATCTTATGGCAATTGAAACAACCAAGGCTCTATCTCAAACTCCTACACCCTATAGTGGAGAAATCATCCTAACTTCTCTTGGAATCAAGGAGAACACAGACAAGGGCAGCCAAGATAGCATCAAGGACAACAATACAACTCTAAGTTTGAAGAAGAAGTTCTTGAAAGATTGAGAAGCATGGATGAAGTTAGGAATAATGTATCTACCCATACACAAAACATTAGTCAGCTCGAGCAAAGGTTGTATTAGATCTCTTTATCACTTGCACGTCATGAGGAGGGGAAACTTCCTTCACAAACAATGATTAATCCAAACAATGTCATTGGACCAAAGGGTGCTCCTTAAGGCACTTATATTCCACCACAAGAGGAAGTGCCAACTTTGCAACTTTTATAATTATTGTTATTTAGTTTATTATGTTAGATGGGCCCCATTGTCTTGGCCCATTAGGGATAAGTTTGTTTCCCTTGTTCTTGCCTCATGTATTCTATATAGGATTCCATCTATCAATAAGAAAATATCCAATTAGCCTCTCATCTTATTTTGACATGGTACAAGAGCATCAATCATAACCCTAGGAAGAAAAAGAAAGAGCCTCAACATGTTGGAATTTGCCTTCCTTTCTTGGATCGGTCACCCGCCAGGCATCGTCTCGGTCTCTATGGGCATAGCATCTCTTGTTCTATCATAAAAATCAAATCTTTCATTCAATTACTTACCATCCATCTCGGTGTTATCAACCTTCCCTGAGTCATGTCATCCCTTTCCCAGGTTTTTCCAAACTCCATACTCCATCTTAAAGAGCCAGTATGATTCTCTCCCCTTCTCTCTAGTTCTAGTATGGATGATTTTAAAAAAAATCTCCTGGCCACTACGCTTCTCTTCCCTCACATGTTGGTCCTCAAGGTCATCTCCACAGAGCAGGGTCATGCCACATCTTGGCCCATCAGGGCTAAGTTTGTTTCCCTTGTTCTTGCCTCATGTCCTCTATATAGGATTCCATCTATCAATAAGAAAATATCCAATTAGCCTCTCATCTTATTTTGACATGGTACAAGAGCATCAATCATAACCCTAGGAAGAAAAAGAAAGAGCCTCAGCATGTTGGAAGTTGCCTTCCTTTCTTGGATCGATCACCCGCTAGGCATCGTCTCGGTCTCCATGGGCATAGCCTCTCTTGTTCTATCATAAAAATCAAATATTTCATTCTATTACTTATCTTCCCATCCATCTCGGTGTCATCAACCTTCCCTGAGTCATGTTGTAACATCCCTGACCTGGGTTATGAACTAACCCCAAGAGTTTTTCTTAATCATGTGATTAAATGCTTGTGGTTATCTATTGATAATGTAATTAAAGCTCCTGAGGAATATATATTTCCCTTTCTGTCCTTTTAAACAATATTATAATATTGTTGTGTTAAAAGTGGACTTATGAGCAAAATTACCCAATTAAAGGGGTTAACTTGAAAACTGCACATGTTTAGATGTTCCTCTGATGATAATACATCATAAGAATGAATTTGATGAAGTATTATGGATTCTCCAAGCTTGGGCACCAAAAGGTAGCTTGTGGAGCAATCCTTGTGCTTTAAACCCTAGTTTTGGTATAAAGTGCAATTTACCCAAAACATGGGGTGCAACATGTAAAATATACCTTCTAGAATATCTTTTATGACTCTTGGCATCAATTAGAGTAAAAATGATAAAGGGGGCGTTTCATTTGAATAAACAAATAAGAAGGATAACCCTTGTAACTAAATAACCAAGTTATAAGCATAATGACCCTTTTATATGTGTGCAACTTAGTAGGATGTTTGGCTTCCTTTTCACTAGACTTTGGTTAAGAAAGGAGTTTTGCTTAAGAATAGGAAGGAGGGGCGTGTCCAAGAAGGAGAGAAGTACCCATATGAGAAAAAGAAGAAAAGATTGTCCTTATCTTGAAAACATGCCTAAAGTATATATACACCTTTCTTTTACAACCAAGGAATCGTTTCCCTTTCTCTCTTCACTTATCTCTTGCTGTGGCTGACTAAGGAAGGAGCTCAGGAGCAGGGGAGAACGGCCAAGTAGGTTTGGGTAAGCTTTGGTTATCTTCTAGCTCGGATTCATGGAGGAAATCATGATACAAGGTTGGTTTGCTAGTTTTTCTTACTAAGTTCTTCTTTCTAGCCATCCTTTCCAACCAATGCTTGAAGAAGAAACCTTGGACGACCTGTGGATCTCAAGCCACCATTAAAGCTTCGAAGCTTGGAGCTCTATAGCTGGTTCTAAGGCGGGTTTTATAACTCTAAACCTTTTGCTTTCTTATGCATATCTTTGTTCTTGCAATTAGTACTTAGTTCTTCTTCTTTCCCACTCTTCCTTGCTTTCTTGCAACTAAAACCACGAAGAACATACCTTGATCTGGAGGTAGAAGAAGATGGGCGTGATTACCAATGTTGCTTTATCAAACAGTCTTGCCCCCCTCCTTTGGCCAAACGGTTTGCAAAACCGTTTGAAGGACAAACGGTTTCACAAGGTTGGTTGGATAAAACGGTCTCCAAGACTGTTTGGTTGAGTTGACCAAGCGTTGACCGTTTGGGATTTATGTTCATAATTATGTAGGTTGATAACTCTCAAAATTTTAGGGATTAACTCCCAAGGAATCATGAGTTAAAGGCTAATCAATTAGGCAATCGAATTGAATTAAGTGCTGATTTTCAACCTGATTAACTTTACCTTTTTGGGCAAATGGTTTCAAAACCGTTTGAGTGCATTGACCAAGCGTGGACCGTTTGATATTACTGTTCCTAAATATGTTGGTTAATAACTCACCAAATTTTAGGGGTTAATTCTCAAGGAATCATGAGTTGAAGGCTAATCAATTGGGCAAACCCTAATTGAAATTAGTGCTGAAATTCCAACAAGTTAATTTGAGATTTTGGGTTGATTAGCCCAAACGGTCTCAAGACCATTTGGGGATCACCCAAACGGTCTCAAGACCGTTTGGGGGTCACCCAAGACCGTTTGGAGGTCTAGGGTGAAGTATGGATATGTGTTTGAAGATCCAAAGATGTGGTATGAACCCTAATCGGCTAAAGGTTGATTTTGCAAGTGAATGAGATGATGTTTTGGGTTGATTGGACCAAACGGTTTCAAAACCGTTTGGGAATCACCCAAACGGTCTCAAGACCGTTTGGGGACCTCCCAAGACCGTTTGGAGGTCTGGGGTTAAGTATAGTTAACCAATTGAAGGTCCAAAGGTACAAAATCATATTACGATTGAATGCTGATTTGTTGATCAATTTGATAGACCAATCCTTGATGGAATTTCACTAGAATCCAAGGGTTGGATGAGCCAAACGGTCTCAAGACCGTTTGGAGCTCATCCAAATGGTCTCAAGACCGTTTGGAGGTCACTCAAGACCGTTTGGAGGTCTAGGGGTGAGTATGGTTAAGCAATTGATGATCCAATGTTACTAAGTTAAAGTGTAATCAATTGCTCATTTGGTGATCAATCCAATGATCCAAACCTTAATTAGTTGACTTAGATTTAGATGAGACTTTGGAAAAACGGTCTCAAGACCGTTTGGAGTATGTCCAAACGATCCTAAGACCGTTTGGGCCAAGTCATGGCCCAATTGGATGTTAATTGATGGGTTCAACTTCATTTAGACTCATGTTGATGGACATTGATGGTTGATCGATTATAAACCCTAATTCAATTGGTTCCAACCCTATTTGGCTATCAATTGAGGGTCAATTGAGTGTTAAATTGGTTAAGGATAACCCTAATTGGCTCAATTGATAAGTGGTTAACATATATGAGGTCAATTGAAGGGTTCAACCTTGAAAACCCTAATCGATTGTAAGTGTTGATGCACTTTCTAGGTCCATGCGGTTTTGAGACATTTGGACCAAATGGTCTCAAGACCATTTGGGGGCAAACGGTCTCAAGACAGTTTGGGCCCAAATGGTTTCAAAACCGTTTGGACTCATGCGGTTTCCAAACCGTTTAAGGTCATGCGGTTTCAATGGTGATTTGTTCGATCGGTTTCAAAGTCAACCATGTCCAAACGGTCAACATGATGAAACGGTTTCAAGACCGTTTAAGGGCAAACAGTATTGAGTGTCATGCGATCTTGAAGTCAACCCTAACCAAACGGTCAACTCTTCCAAACGGTCTCAAGACCGTTTGGAGGTTGAAGTGTGAAAACGTTTGGGGACTTTTAGGGTTAAGATTGCTTAATGCTTTGAAGGCTTAGATGGTTCAATGGTGGTTTAACCTAAACCCTAATGATACCTAAAGATATTAAGGGGCTAAGTAATTAGTAGCTTGACCCATGTTATGGTTAATTTCAAACATTACCAATGTACCCTTGAAGGGTTCAAGTAGATAACAACCCTTGATCAAGTAAACCCTAATGATTATAATGGGATGTATTAATCTATGTTAATCAAAGATGACTTGACCTAATCTAACCTAGAGTGATGTAAACATCATCTAGTAGTGAGAGGAGAGAGAAGGCTCCTAATATGAATGTGAATCAAGTAACATACCTTCAATATGTAAGAATGTACATGATTAGTATATGATCCATCAAGGTGAGATCATAGAAACCCTAATTGTGATGTTTAATGAATCTTAAACTAATTTGAGGGCATCAATGATGATAATTTTCATACATAATGATGCTATGATCTCAATTCACTATGAAGTGAATAGTAAACCCTAATTCTAAGAATAATAACATGTAATGTGAATAGTAAACCCTAATTTAGGGTGATCTGATAAATGGAGTAATTCAGGGTTATTCCTTTGGGTATGAAACCCTAACTACAAGTTGTAATATGAGGAATCTTTATGCCTTGTGAGATAAGAGGTTCAATAACCCTAGGTTGAAGTGATTTAATCCAAACCCTAGAAATCAATGGCAATATGCTAATTCTCAGCACGCCCGTGCTAAGGAGCACGATCGTGGTAGCTTTACTTTGTATGACCGTGCAAGGTGGCACAGCCGTGGTGTTCTATGAATAGATTGAAAAGAATTGGCATTGTGCTGATATTGTTATATATGCATGTCTTCAATTACGCTAATCATGCAGGTTGCTAGCAAAAGGTAATCATAGCCAGGCAAGGCTTTATGAATAATGATATACTATGTTGCCTGGTTTAAGAGATAACATATGAGAATGATGGGCTGTAAGAACCTTGAGTAATATTTACATTGTTAAAATTAAGGTCATGCTATTAGATGACTTATGATGATTTAAGGGTTTGAACACCCCTGTTCTTGAACCTTAATGATGAGATGGTTATGAAATGATAATTGTTATGAAATAAACTTGATACATTTAGTATTCTTCTTCTTCTAGCAGATGTTTTAATTATTTATGTTTGGAAACATGCTTGAGGATAAAAGAATACTGAAATGTACCTAACTAATCAAGTATAATCATACCATGTAGGGCCCTGACCATAGATCCATCATTGTCAGAGACCAAATGATGGTGAAACAGGTTTTCCTAAGGGAACTCCTGGAGCATATACTTTTGAGTATATGGGGGTATATGGACGTGAATATCCTTACGTCCTAGTGTAGGAATTGATGTAGATGTACTTTAATCTTTCAACCCTTCACTATATATTCATACCAGGTGATGTACCACAAATCTCCCGAAGAAATTACTAATACCGCATCGATGAGAGATAAACAAGAAATCTTTCGATGACGATGAGAGTTCAGAACTCCACCGTAACTCTATAGCGAAGTTTCCAAAATACCCTGGATAGCTACTACAGCAGAGACACAAGATGTCCTGCAAGTAAATCCTCTTACTGACTGAGGAAGATAAGGTCATAAGAATCTGGCTCTTTTGATGACCTATGTATGGTACCGACGCGATTTTTATAAATGGTCGGTTGGAGTATGAGGGGTATACCTCATCTCCGCAGGGCATAATAATGTTTGAAAAATATAATCAGTCGTATCGTATAACTGCTTAGGTTGAACTATGAGAAATAATGATTGATGTTACATTGTTGACTTTAATAGTCTGTTCAAGTATCTAGCATACATGTTCTACATATGCTTTAATGAAGTGATTGCTTAAGTAAATGTTGTTTTACTTATTACCAAACCTGCTGTGGATATTTTCAGTTACTTTGCTTCTGTTATTCCTTATATGCTATAACAAAGCCTCTAGCGGAGAGTTATAACTCTCGCTGGGACAATTATTTAAAATATCTCACTTCCGTGGGATTCTACTTTTTAGGTAGACGCCGAGGACAAAGGAATCCATTTAAGAATGAGCAACAACAACAACAACAACATCAGGGGCAGCAGTGAATCTCAGGTGGAGATACTGACTGTCTAGTCTTGTAGATAGCATGTCTTATGTCGTCTCTGTACTCTCAGGTCCTAGGAGTCAGTAGGTCTGAGGTTTTTGGCTTTAAGCCTCGAGATTTTGTTGTATTTTGTCTTGTACAGATAACAGGGCAATGGATGTTTGTAATCACTCGAGAGGTGATTCCACAGAGATGTAATGTTAAAGCATGATGTAAACTATTTATCTTGTTTCTTATAAAAGAAGTTTTATAGTGTAAAGATCTCTTCTTAAAAAGTTTTAATTTCTAGTGATTTTTCATTATTCCGCTGCTAGTTAAAATCGCTTCCGTAGAGTTTACCGCTTCCGCATTAGTTAATCCTGTTTTCGCGAGACGGTCGTCACAATTTAGTGGTATCAGAGCTCTAGGTTCGCTGAGTCTACAGAGACATATGACTTAGGTAGTAGAGTCTGTTCTAAGTGTCATCTAGTGTATCTGATGGTAACTTCTGCTCACATAGGAGGAGAAGAACTTGAAGATGACTGGATCAGATGAGGAGTTTGCTGCGGAGAGCAACAATACTGCACCAAGACGAGGTGCAGAGGAGCAAGAAATAGAGGGACAATTACCTGAGATTCCCCTAGCTAACCCAACCATGATAAGGAATTCTTCCTTAGGAATCACTGTTGAGGAATTTAGGGCTACCATGATGTATCTAGTGGATCAAGCACTAGCAATGCAACCTAGATTACCAGCTCCTAATGATGATGTTTTGTGATATCAACTGAATATGTGGACCACAACAACAGGTTGAAGCAATGGAAAATGATGAAGCTTTGAACCTAGAGCAAGTCAGTGCTCAACCTCAGTCTGATGAATCAGTATACAGTAATATAGGGGTTAGAATACAACCAGAGACCAGGACCTGCTATAGGTGTAGGAAGCCTGGACATATCAGAAATAATTGTCCAGAAGAGAAATATAAAGGAAGAATTGAGAAAAGGCCTATCCAAACCCAGGAGCAGAGACCTGGTAGTTCCAAAAGGAAGAAGTTTCTGGTGTCACCAACACAACCAGGACCTAGTACACCAAGACAATGGTCATCCAGAAAGGGTAAAGAACCCTTCAGACCATATTGGGCACCTAGAATTTGCTACATATGTAGACAGGTTGGACATCTGGCAAGAAATTGCCCAGCCAGAAATGTTATGGCAAATCAACCTCTGAGGCAGAATCAGCTTGAGACAATGAATAATCCTCAAGTCATGATAGGTTAGACGAAATAAATGTTATTCTTATATGTCTTTTTATGATCTCTTGGACAAAACTGAGAAAGTAATTGATTGAACTTTTCTTGATTAATCCTATAAGGACTTATAATGTTGTATAAAATAGATGTTTCATGCTACATGCTTACCTCCATAAAAAGGATGAAGTATTAAAGAGATGTCTGGATAAAATTCAGTAATGTTAGATCTTATACTTGTGATAATAGGAAAAGAGAAAGAAAATGGTAGTATACAAATGCATATTACCTTATCTCAGTATTTATATACCCTGGCCAGGTATACAGTTGCTGATGATAAAGTAAATATGGAAACTCCTAGATTGTTATCTTTTTGATTGCTCTGATCAAGTAGTCATTCTGAAACAATCTAATGAGTATCAAGAAATAAGAAATATGGGAATACGGGAGGTCAACCCTGTCCAGTAAAGATGTAAGAATAATAATAAAGATCCTCCCCATAATGTGAAAATGTGATGGAATCATAAGATGTTTCATGAATGGTTGAAAATACATGATATAACAAGAGGAATATGATCCCTTATTCTCTTTCTTTCCAGTGACATGGCAATCAGGTGGGTCTTAGGACACTTGATGTGCATAATATAAAGATGTTTATGTGAAGTATACCTAGAAAGGTATCAATTTATCTTGGACTTTAGTTCCAAGTTGAGAATATATGTAACAAGTAATGTCCCAAGATGAAAGGAAGATAACACATGTGATAGGTATCAAGATAAGAATGTAATAATATATCAAATGATTTATGTTGATTACCTGGAATGATCAACTATGAAATCAAATTAAACATGTAAAATAATATGAACATCATTTGTTAGGGGTTTATGTTTTTCATAAACATATCTTTCTCCAAGATATCTATCAAATAAGTCCTTGATTGATAAGTAACTTTTCCTTATGATAAGAGAATGTACAACTAATGAGAGAATTAGTGCAAATAATAAGGAAAGTTAATATAGTGTTATCAGATATGATAAAACAATCAAGGTATGAAAGGACTTATATAGTCTCAAATAAATGACAGAGTATAATTGTGATCTTAAGAAATGTTGATCTAACTAAGGAAAATGAGAGTATATGTTCCATATGAATCTTTCCATGAAAAGTTTGTGTGGAGTAACTATGTATTGAACAAAACTCTATGATGTTCCATAATAATGAAATGTCACTTGAAGACATAATGGTATAATGCTTAAATAATATCTGCTTTCCCTTTTCTTTCTGGGATTTCGGGGACGAAATCCTTGTTAGGTGTTTATAATTTGTAACATCCCTGACCTGGGTTATGAACTAACCCCAGGAGTTTTTCTTAATCATGTGATTAAATGCTTGTGGTTATCTGTTGATAATGTAATTAAAGCTCCTGAGGAATATATATTTCCCTTTTTTTCCTTTTAAACAATATTGTAATATTGTTGTGTTAAAAGTGGACTTATGTGCAAATTACCCAATTAAAGGGGTTAACTTGCAAATTGCACATGTTTAGATGTTCATCTGATGATAATACATCATAAGAATGAATTTGATGAAGTATTATGGATTCTCCAAGCTTGGGCAGCAAAAGGTAGCTTGTGGAGCAATCCTTGTGCTTTAAACCCTAGTTTTGGTATAAAGTGCAATTTACCCAAAACATGGGGTGCAATATGTAAAATATACCTTCTAGAATATCTTTTATGACTCTTGGCATCAATTAGAGTAAAAATGATAAAGGGGGCACTTCATTTGAATAAACAAATAAGAAGGATAACCCTTGTAACTAAATAACCAAGTTATAAGCATAATGACCCTTTTATATGTGTGCACCTTAGTAGGATGTTTGGCTTCCTTTTCACTAGACTTTGGTTAAGAAAGGAGTTTTGCTTAAGAATAGGAAGGAGGGGTGTGGCCAAGAAGGAGAGAAGGACCCATATGAGAAAAAGAAGAAAATATTGTCCTTATTTTGAAAACATGCCCAAAGTATATATACACCTTTCCTTTACAACCAAGGGATCGTTTCCCTTTCTCTCTTCACTTATCTCTTGCTGTGGCCGACTAAGGAAGGAGCTCAGGATCATGGGAGAACGGCCAAGTAGGTTTGGGTAATCTTTGGTTATCTTCTAGCTCGGATTCATGGAGGAAATCATGATACAAGGTTGGTTTGCTAGTTTTTCTTACTAAGTTCTTCTTTCTAGCCATCCTTTCCAACCAATTCTTGAAGAAGAAACCTTGTACGACCTGTGGAGCTCAAGCCACCATTAAAGCTTCGAAGCTTGGATCTCTATAGCTGGTTCTAAGGCGGGTTTTATAACTCTAAACCTTTTGCTTTCTTATGCATACCTTTGTTCTTGCAATTAGTACTTAGTTCTTCTTCTTTCCCACTCTTCCTTGCTTTCTTGCAACTAAAACCACGAAGAACAGACCTTTATCTGGAGGTATAAGAAGATGGGCATGATTACCAATGTTACTTTATCAAACGGTCTTGCCCCCCCTCCTTTGGCCAAATGGTTTGCAAAACCGTTTGGGGCAAACGGTTTCACAAGGTTGGTTGGAGAAAACGGTCTCCAAGACCATTTGGCTGAGTTGACCAAGCATTGACCGTTTGGGATTTCTGTTCATAATTATGTAGGTTGATAACCCTCAAAATTTGATGGATTAACTCCCAAGGAATCATGAGTTAAAGGCTAATCAATTAGGCAATCAAATTGAATTAAGTGCTGATTTTCAACCTGATTAACTTGACCTTTTTGGGAAAACGGTTTCAAAACTGTTTGAGTGCGTTGACCAAGCGTGGACCGTTTGATATTACTGTTCCTAAATATGTTGGTTAATAACTCACCAAATTTGAGGTGTTAATTCTCAAGGAATCATGAGTTGAAGGCTAATCAATTGGGCAAACCCTAATTGAAATTAGTGCTGAAATTCCAACAAGTTAATTTGAGATTTTGGGTTGATTAGCCCAAACGGTCTCAAGACCATTTGGGGATCACTCAAACGGTCTCAAGACCGTTTGGGGGTCACCCAAGACCGTTTGGAGGTCTAGGGTGAAGTATGGATATGTGTTTGAAGATCCAAAGATGTGGTATGAACCCTAATCGGCTAAAGGCTGATTTTGCAAGTGAATGAGATGATGTTTTGGGTTGATTGACCCAAACAGTTTCAAAACCGTTTGGGAATCACCCAAACGGTCTCAAGACCGTTTGGGGACCTCCCAAGACCGTTTGGAGGTCTGGGGTTAAGTATAGTTAACCAATTGAAGGTCCAAAGGTACCAAATCATATTACAATTAAGTGCTGATTTGTTGATCAATTTGATAGACCAATCCTTGATGGAATTTCACTAGAATCCAAGGGTTGGATGAGCCAAACAGTCTCAAGACCGTTTGTAGGTCACTCAAGACCATTTGGAGGTCTAGGGGTGAGTATGGTTAAGCAATTGATGATCCAATGTTACTAAGTTAAAGTGTAATCAATTGCTGATTTGGTGATCAATCCAATGATCCAAACCTTAATTAGTTGACTTAGATTTTGATGAGAGTTTGGGTAAACGGTCTCAAGACCGCTTGGAGGATGTCCAAATGATCCTAAGACCGTTTGGGCCAAGTCATGGCCCAATTGGATGTTAATTGATGGGTTCAACTTCATTTAGACTCATGTTGATGGACATTGATGGTTGATCGATTATAAACCCTAATTCAATTGGTTCCAACCCTATTTGGCTATCAATTGAGGGTCAATTGAGTGTTCAATTGGTTAAGGATAACCCTAATTGGCTCAATTGATAAGTGGTTAACATATATGAGGTCAAATGAAGGGTTCAACCTTGAAAACCCTAATCGATTGTAAGTGTTGATGCACTTTCTAGGTCCATGCGATTTTGAGACATTTGGACCAAACGGTTTCAAAACCATTTGGACTCATGCGGTTTCCAAACCGTTTAAGGTCATGCGGTTTCAATGGTGATTTGTTCGATCGGTTTCAAAGTCAACCATGTCCAAACAGTCAACATGATGAAACGGTTTCAAGACCGTTTAAGGGCAAACGGTCTTGAGTGTCATGTGGTCTTGAAGTCAACCCTAACCAAACGGTCAACTCTTCCAAACAGTCTCAAGACCGTTTGGAGGTTGAAGTGTGAAAACGTTTGGGGACTTTTAGGGTTAAGATTGCTTAATGCTTTGAAGGCTTAGATGGTTCAATGGTGGTTTAACCTAAACCCTAATGATACCTAAAGATATTAAGGGGCTAAGTAATTAGTAGCTTGACCCATGTTATGGTTAATGCTGAACATTACCAATGTACCCTTGAAGGGTTCAAGTAGATAACAACCCTTGATCAAGTAAACCCTAATGATTATAATGGGATGTATTAATCTATGTTAATCAAAGATGACTTGACCTAATCTAACCTAGAGTGATGTAAACATCATCTAGTAGTGAGAGGAGAGAGAAGGCTCCTAATATGAATGTGAATCAAGTAACATACCTTCAATATGTAAGAATGTACATGATTAGAATATGATCCATCAAGGTGAGATCATAGAAACCCTAATTGTGATGTTTAATGAATCTTAAACTAATTTGAGGGCATCAATGATGATAATTTTCATACATAATGATGCTATGAGCTCAATTCACTATGAAGTGAATTGTAAACCCTAATTCTAAGAATAATAACATGTAATGTGAATAGTAAACCCTAATTTAGGGTGATCTGATAAATGGAGTAATTCAGGGTTATTCCTTTGGGTATGAAACCCTAACTACAAGTTGTAATATGAGGAATCTTTATGCCTTGTGAGCTAAGAGGTTCAATAACCCTAGGTTGAAGTGATTTAATCCAAACCCTAGAAATCAATGGCAATATGTTGATTCTCAGCACGCCCGTGCTAAGGAGAACGACCGTGGTAGCTTTACTTTGCACGACCATGCAAGGTGGCACGGCCGTGGTGTTCTATGAATAGATTGAAAAGAATTGGTATTGTGCTGATATTGTTATATATGCATGTCTTCAATTATGCTAATCATGTAAGTTGCTAGCAAAAGGTAATCATAGCCAGGCAAGGGTTATGATGTTTTATTCATTAAAAGCAATTTATAAGCTTTATGAATAATGATATACTATGTTGCCTGGTTTAAGAGATAACATATGAGAATGATGGGTTGTAAGAGCCTTGAGTAATATTTACATTGTTACAATTAAGGCCATGCTATTAGATGACTTATGATGATTTAAGGGTTTGAACACCCCTGTTTTTGAACCATAATGATGAGATGGTTATGAAATGATAATTGTTATGAAATAAACTTGATACATTTAGTATTCTTCTTCTTCTAGCAGATGTTTTAATTTTTTATGTTTGTAAACATGCTTGAGGATAAAAGAATACTGAAATGTACCTAACTAATCAAGTATAATCATACCATGTAGGGCCCTGACCATAGATCCATCATTGTCAGAGACCAAATGATGGTGAAACAGGTTTTCCTAAGGGAACTCCTGGAGCATATACTTTTGAGTATATGGGGGTATATGGACGTGAATATCCTTACGTCCTAGTGTAGGAATTGATGTAGATGTACTTTAATCTTTCAACCCTTCACTATATATTCATACCGGGTGATGTACCACAAATCTCCCGAAGAAATTACTAATACCACATCGATGAGAGATAAACAAGAAATCTTTCGATGACGATGAGAGTTTAGAACTCCACTGTAACTCTATAGCAAAGTTTCCAGAATACCCTGGATAGCTACTACAGCAGAGACACAAGATGTCCTGCAAGTAAATCCTCTTACCGACTGAGGAAGATAAGGTCATAAGAATCCGGCTCTTTTGATGACCTATGTATGGTACCGACGCGATTTTTATAAATGGTCAGTTGGAGTATGAGGGGTATACCTCATCTCCGCAGGGCATAATAATGTTTGAAAAATATAATCAGCCGTATAGTATAACTGCTTAGGTTGAACTACGAGAAACAATGATTGATGTTACATTGTTGACTTTAATAGTCTGTTCAAGTATCTAGCATACATGTTCTACATATGCTTTACTGAAGTGATTGCTTAAGTAAATGTTGTTTTACTTATTACCAAACCTGCTGTGAATATTTTCAGTTACTTTTCTTCTGTTATTCCTTATATGCTATAACAAAGCCTCTAGCGGAGAGTTATAACTCTCGCTGGGACAATTATTTAAATTGTCTCACTTCCGTGGGATTCTACTTTTTAGGTAGACGCCGAGGACAAAGGAATCCATTTAAGAATGAGCAACAACAACAACAAAAACATCAGGGGCAGCAGTGAATCTCAGGTGGAGATACTGAGTGTCTAGTCTTATAGATAGCATGTCTTATGTCGTCTCTGTACTCTCAGGTCCTAGGAGTTAGTAGGTCTGAGGTTTTTGGCTTTAAGCCTCAAGATTTTGTTGTATTTTGTCTTGTACAGATAACAGGGCAATGGATGTTTGTAATCACTCGAGAGGTGATTCCATAGAGATGTAATGTTAAAGCATGATGTAAACTGTTTATCTTGTTTCTTATAAAAGAAGTTTTATAGTGTAAAGATCTCTTCTTAAAAAGTTTTAATTTCTAGTGATTTTTCATTATTCCGCTGCTAGTTAAAATCACTTCCGTAGAGTTTACCGCTTCCGCATTAGTTAATCCTGTTTTCGTGAGATGGTCGTCACACATGTCATCCCTTTCCCAAGTTTTTCCAAACTCCATACTCCATCTTAAAGAGCCAGTATGATTCTCTCCCCTTCTCTCTAGTTCTAGTATGGATGATTTCAAAAAAAAATATCTCCTGGCCACTATGCTTCTCTTCCCTCACATGTTGGTCCTCAAGGTCATCTCCACATAGCAAGGTCATGCCGTCATGCTTCCCTTTTCCACACTTGCTTGATCTGGATCACATTCATTTTCTCCGTCACAAAATCAATGACGTACGCCATCGTACCATTATCCTTTCTCAAGAATTGCTATCACAGCCTCAACACTTCTTTCTAATTAAAGTGGGGTATTCATACTTCATTCAATTCATATCTCGGAAAATTCCTTTACCATTTAATTTCCAATCCATGAGCTGAGTGAGATAATCCACTCCTCCAAGACTAACAATAAAATCACTAATTGGTATCTAGAAGTGATGTAGTCATTCAATAGTAGTCTCGTTTGGATTTGAAGTGTTGTGACTAGGGATGGAAAAACAAGGCCCAACCCAAATGACCTCTGACCCGAACCCAAAAATTTTGAGCGGGTTAGGTTCTTAGGCTTTTCGACCCCACCCGAGATTGACCCAAACCCGAAGAACCAGAAAGTAATTTAGGGTTGGGTTCGAGTTTGGACTTTAGACCTGATTGACCTAAAATTTACAATTATGTATTCAAATAAAATTACAAATACTAAAGTTTAAGACACTGAATGGCCTATTAAATTATCAACCCATCACTTATGAAGTTTATTTAGGGAATTATACAAAGTATTATACTTGTTTATTTGATTTATTATGTAATTGTTTAATGAATTTGTGTTTATAACACTCGATAAAACTACAATAAGCTTTATATGTGTTTCTAATGCACACCATAATTTTGTTTATATTGAAATTTGTTGATTTCACATGGTATTATCAACTATTAGACAAATCATGGAATTTCTTTTTAATTGTTCACTTGGTATTTGGATTTATGAGTCAGAACCAATAGACCTGAAAATATTTGTTGTTTGGCTTAGGGTCAAGGGTTTCTACATCAAAATCCATCTTATTCAAGTTTAGGGTCTAGCCAAAAAGTGTTGCCTCAAAATGACCCGATGGACCTGAAAATATTTGTTGTTTGTCTTAGGGTTAAGGGTTTCAACATCAAAATCCATCTTTTTCAAGTTTAGGGTCTAGCCAAAAAAGTGTTGACTCGAAATGACCCAAAATAAAACTCGGTCAATCCAAACCTAATTGCCACCCCTAGTTGTGACTGTTCAACATCGGTGGACTGGCCTTCATGATGATGGGTTCATAGGAAACATTAGACGTCCTTGGTAAACACCATTCTACACAACATTATATACCCACGAGATTAAAACATGGATTTCCATGGAAATCACAACAGCCAACTCCGACAATTCTGGGTCCATCCTTCAACTTGATCCAAATGAAGCCAATTGTTGTACGACCATCATACTTGGCAGGCAACATGCCATCAAGTTCATCCTCCCCTGGGTTGTTGCAGTCTCCAATTTCTCTGATTTCCCACACATGCCTCTACTTCTATTGGATCCTTAGTTGAATATAATTTTGTGACTCAATCAAAACCATAGGCCCCTGCCTTAGATAAATCTTATCTTTGGGTCATACATAGATCCATTTAATTTTCTATACAAATTTATCTAATTGGATCATTTGACACATTGACTCATGTTATTGGTTATACCTATGTAATTTTTACCCCTCGGTCAAAAAATCCCCTACCATCCCTCATGTGTGCATCAATTTCTACTTGTAGTGGGTATTGTTTCTTTTACACACCAACTACTCAATGACTTCATAATTGGTGTGTTGGGGGGAGAATAGAGAGAGAGAGAGTATGTGGGGAAAGAGTACAAGAGAGATAATATGTATTAGTCTAAGATATTCCGATATTCATGGAGCTTCTTATTGGTTATCACATTCATCTTCCTCATGTCTTGGCGGTGCTTCATTCCCACTAAGCTTTGTGCTTCCAGTGCATCATCAATGTACCTTTCCCAATGAAATTTTGCTTCTTTGTGCTTCTAGTGCATCTTTGGTGTATCTTTTGCAATAACACTGTGCTTTTTCATGTTCATTCCACGATATGTGTGTAGGTTGTCTGTCAGTGATTCACTTATTCTAGTTGGCTACCACTTTCAAATAGTGTTGAAGGATCACAGTTACAACATTGACACCTAGCTTTTCACATTTGTACTGTATTATGTACAACAGGACAGAGTTTGATGCACTTATTCCAGCCTCTTGTTTCCTCTATTGTTGATTATGATTTACTTACTACATTGTCATGAGACAGATGGTTGATTATTTACATTAGACTTCTCAGAAGCTTGCCAATTTCTAGCCTACAAATTATATATATGCAAGGTTGATAATTCATCCAGATTTTATCTTCACCGAGCTATTTTATTCATGTTTACTCTAAGCTGCTTCTCCAAGTGCCAAGATGATTATTTTAGTGATCTACTTGGGCTTTTCTAATGGTGTTTTTCATTCCTACCAAGCCCTAAAGAGTCACATTTATAATGGATCCAATTTGATGAGTCTACTTGGGATTTTTTTGATGGTGTCTTTCATTCCCATAAAGCCCCCAAGAGTCACATTCCAAATGGATCCAATTTTACAGTCACCATCACCTCATCATATTTGAATTTTAAGATACTTCTACCACTACATCACTTCATGATTTGGTTGTGCTTATTTCAATCACACATTATGGTGTAGTCATGGTGTTTGGATTGTCTGCTCCAAATTGATGGTGTTGTTCTTCATTCAATATACACTTCAAAAGAAATTCCCTAAAGCTCAAGTATTTCCAGACCGTAGAACATAACTTCAAAGATGGCATCATCAAATCATTTGTTGGAGAGTATTGTTTAAAGGGAAGTGAAAATCTTGTATGGAGAGTGATATTTTATTATTTTTTATTTGTTGTATTGTCTAATTATATCTTATAAGTCCAAGTTAGATATGTGTTTCACCCATACTCCAGCTTGAGGGGGAGTGTTAGAATTATTGTTATTAATTTTATTATGCTAGATGGGCCTAATTGGATTTGGTGCATTAGGGTTAAGTTCACTTTCCTTATACTTGACTCCTCTCCTATATATAGAAGGGGAGTTTGCCATCTATCAATAAGAAAAATTCCCATTAGCCTCCCATATTATTTTTTAACATCCTTAATACCAAGGTCCTCCTAACCCCTATTCTCCTCCACCACCACAACCTCCATACAACTTTCAATACTCTCCACACCAACACCATAATATCCACCACCACTACAATATCAACCACCAACACAACAACCACCATAACAACAATACATCCTCCAAAATCCCAGTCCACCACACCAAAGGCTACCACCTCAAGGGACACAACTAGCCCCCTCCTCTTCTCATGAGTAAGCAAAGGTTGTGACAATGCTAAGGAGTGCAAAGACTCTTAAAAAGTCAAGGAACAAGTTAGTTGATGATTTTTTGAATGAAGCAAGGGATGATACTGTGATGAATGTTATATATATCATGATAGGTGATCAAGGTGATACCTAGGGGTGTAAACGGTGTGGGTATGGTGTGGTTTGAGCCATACCCTTTTTAATTTATCAGGTCTAGTTACGGTTCTAGACCTGCATTATAAACATCTAGACCCACACCATACTCGTACCCGTAATAATGGTAGTTATGCGGGGTGGGTATGCAGGTAAGTAGTTATCTATGTAACATCATATTGTTTAGGTAAGGAAATGTATAAATATGTTCAATATAATATAATACAATGAGATATTATAGGATGTTAACATGTTATTGTTATATTAAATAATGTAATACTTTGTATATTAAAGATTAGTTGAGTTAATTTTTTACATATTTGTAGTCATCATCATAGTGTTTAAATATGTAGCATATAATGCTACCATTTGATTTTAAGTTTACATATTCATGATTGTAATTAGAATAATTAATTCTCAACTAGATGACTAGTCTCAACGTTCTTATAATTATAGTATGATATAATCTCAAGTGTTATATTAGTTGGACTAGTAAAGTATGATATAAATAACATATTATTTACATAGTTATTTACGTATAGCGGGTATACAGGTCTAATGGGTATGGTTCCCAACATACTCATTAGTGGACCCACATATAGGGTATGCGGGTACAAAAATTTAGACCTATGAAGGGTTTGTAAAGGGTCTGGATTTGTGGGTCTGAGGGTCTACCCGTCCCATTTATAGCCCTAGTGATACCGTGATAGTGAATGATGGTGTTGTGATTCTCATGTTACCGCTTTATGATTTTGTTGATGTGAACAAGGCAAGTGCACAACTACCTCCATTCCCTGATGCAATTGAAGAACCCTCTACTCCCAAAAGAAAGCAAAAGCACACTAAATACATTATGGATACCTTCAAGAAAATGCAGACAAATATTCCTTTGTTGGACGCTATCAAGCAAATACCCTTTTATGCTAAGTTTCTCAATGACATATGCACTTTTAAAAGGAAGACAATTAAAAGAAAGCCAAAGGAAGTCAAGCCCACTAAGCGAGCTCCGTTTTATGACATACAACTCATAAGAAGAGGAAAGATCTTGGTTCCCCTATCATTCCTTGTTACATAGACACACACACCACATAAAACAAAATTTTCTTAACTTGGGTTCTGGTGTGAATTTGATGGCTTATTATGTCTATGTTGAGAATTTGGAACACTTGGATCCAACTAACTACACCTCATAATTGCCCAATCATTCTGTAAAGACATCTTAAAGGTGAATTGAAAATGTGTTGGTAAAACTTTATGATGACACATCTGCCTTCTTTCTTGTTGATTTCATTATTCTTGATATGAAAAAGACACGAGGAAAGTACCTATAATATTGGGAAGACCCTTCCTAGCTGCAGTTGATGCAATGATGCATGTGAGAACTGACACTTTGAGATAAAAAAGGACCGACACCATGTATGTGACCTTCACGCGCATGAATATCCGGTTGAACATCTTCAAAGATTCCACCAAAGCTGAGGTAATAGGTGCCATTTAAGAAGATTGTTATCTTGTTTTTTGCTTAGAGGATGTTGTGGAGGAATGCCTACCTACATGGATTGAAACTGCCAACAAAGGTAGAGGTCTTGATCTCATTTTTGAGTTGCCAAATGATGACACATGATAGAATTATGATCTTGTGCTAGTGGGTACAAGTGAAGATTTGCTTCCATTTCTACCAAGTCGTTGAAGAGTTATATTGAAGAACATCATGTACTTAAACTGAAGTCACTTCCTAAAGGCTTAAAGTATGCATTTTTCGGTCCCAATGACACCCTCCTAGAAATTATTTCTTCTATTATTTATTTGGACCAAGAAGATGCACTCATTTATGTCCTAGAGAAGAACACCCAAGACATTGGGTGGTCTATTATTGATTTGAGGAGTGTTGACCCCTCCATTTGTGTGCATGGCATCTATCTTGAGGATGATATGAGGCCAAGCTATGAAATATTGTAAAGAAGGTTGAATCCTAAGCTAAAGGAGGTTGTGAGTCAAGAAGTTGTAAAGTTACTTGATGCCAAGATCATCTTATCCCATTTATGATAATCCATGGGTGGGTCCCATCCAAGTTGTGCCGAAGAAGGGTGGGATCATTATAGCACCTAATTAAGATGGAGAAATGATGCCAGTGAGAGAAGAGTCCAATTGGAGGATGTGTGTGCATTATAGGATTCTTAATGCCAAGACAAAGAAGATCACTTTCGTTTACATTCATTAATCAAATCCTAGAGAGATTGGCAGGACAAAACTTCTATCATTTTCTTGATGGATATTCTAGATATTTCCATGTTGTTGTGCACCTAGCTGATCAACAAAAGACTACATGCACTTGTCCAATAAGTATGTTTGCTTATAGAAGAATGTCGTTTGGGCTTTGCATTATCCCTTCCACGTTCCAAAGATGTGTGATGTTGATTTTTGTTGACATGATTGATTCATCTTTAGAAGTGTTCATGGATGACTTCTTGGTCTTTTCAAAGTCATTTGATGATTGTTTATCTCACCTCACCACCATGTTAGAAAGATGTGTGAAAGTTTGTTTGGTTCTATTATGGGAGAAAAGTCACTTCATGGTTCTCTAGGGAATTGTTCTTATATACAGAGTATCAGAAGTCATGATTGAAGTTGATAGGGCCAAAGTGGGCCTTGTTTCTACCTTGAATATTCAATCTACTATAAGACATGTCCATTCTATATTGTGGCATGCATGTTTCTATCATTTTTTCATCAAAGATTTAAGTACCTAGACCTATATGTCACTTATTTGATAAAGATGTTGAGTTCAATTTGACAAATGCATTAAATCCTTCAATCACTTGAAGTACAAATTAGTTTTTTCTCCTATTATGCAACCCCCTTCTCTTTTATGTTCTAGATTATGATTGATGCATCTAATACGACAGTTGGGGATGTGTTGGGACAAAGGATTGGCCAAATACCTCATGCTATCTACCGTGCAAGTTAGACTCGAGGTCCAGCACTAAGAAACTACACAACAAAAAAGGAGTTGCTTGCTATAGTTTTTGCACTTGACAAGTTTCAATCTTATGTGCTTCAAAACAAAGTCATTTTCTATACACACCATGGTGATCTTAAGTATCAAATGTCAAAGAAGGATTCCAAGCCAAGGTTGATTTCATGGATTCTTCTCCTTCAAGAGTTTGATATTGAAGTTGTTGATGAGAAAAGGGTTGAAATTTCAACAATCGATCATCTCTCTTGAATTGAAGCACCTTATGATGAAGTGAGTGAAATCAAGGAGACAATACCTTATGATCAGATCTTATTGCTCGATTCTACTCAAAGTCCATGGTGCAAGCACATAGGCAATTTCTTGAACAGTGGGAGAGTACTACGTACATGGACCAAGTAAGAAAGAAGGATATCTTTTTCTCTGATGAAGAACTAATTTTGGGATTACCCACACTTTTCAAGTATATCTTCGATGAACTCATAAGGAGATACATTCTAGAGAATGAGCAATAAGACATACTCTTGATGTGCCATTCCATCATACATGGAGGCCATTTGGTAGGAAAGAGGACGACTGCCAAAGTTCTATAATGTGACATCTTTTGGCCAACCTTATTCAAAGATTCAGATGACTATTACAAAGCTTGTTTAGAGTTCTAAAAGGTGGGCACAATCTCAAATAGGGACATGATGCCTCTATCCCCTATTCTTGTTGTGGAGGTGTATGATGTGTAGGGCATTGATTTCATGGGACTATTTCCTCCTCCTTTTGGTGTTGTGTACATCTCAGTGGCTATATATGATGTTTCTGAATGGGTGTAAGCCATTTCTACAAGAACCAATGACCACAATGTGTCTACAATTTTGTGAAGTCTAACATCTTTTGCAACTTTAGAGTTCAAAGAGTTGTTATTAGTGATGGTGGAAGCCACTGCATTCATAGAATCTTCGAGGGTTTTTTGAAAAGACATGGTATGGAATATCACGTACCCACTCACTACCATCCTCAAATGAGTGGAAAATTTGAGTTAGACAACCAAGAGATAAAGTTCATTCTTGAGAAGACAATGAGATCGGACCGTAAGAATTGGTCATACTATATTAATGAATTTTTATGAGCATATAGGATTGCATTGAAATCCCCACTTGGCACTACTCCTTTCAAGCTCATATATGGGTAAAGCTGCCACTTTTTGGTAGAGTTGCAACACTAGGCACTATGGTCCTTGACATCAATGGATATGGAAATGGGAACCACATGGATAAGAAGAAAAATACAATTCGATGAATTAGAATAAATGAGGCATGAAGACTACGAGTTTTCCAAGTATAAGGAGAGAGGAGGTCCTTACATGACAAGTTTATCAAGAAAAAGATATTTGAGTCCATCCTATAGGTATGGTTGTACAACTCAAAAATGAAGATTTTCCCTATAAAAGCTAATATCAAGATGGGAATGCTCATATCAAATCAAGCATGTTTACTTTTTTTGGTAAATAAGTGTCTTCCTACCTCTTTATTGATTTGTGGAAAAAGTCTAGTCCAAAAAAATTACAAGTATAGAAAGAACTAGTAAGGAACCAAATAGAGGCACTATATGTAGAAACTAGAAAAAAGAGAGCTAATGCATATACAAGCAGTTGAGATTAGATAACGAACCTCCTTAAATCTTAACCAATTTTATTTCTTCCAATAAAGATATGCATGTTCCCTCTTGCCACACATGGTAAAAGATAATTAGGCAAGATAGTTTGTGCTTTCTATTTTTGAGAAAACAACAACAGTTATCCCAACACCATGTTTCGAGCTAAGCCATTTATTCTCACCAGTACAATTTTTGATAATAATGGAGTAATTACAATTTAATAAACAAGTGATCTCTATCTTCATATGCATCTTCAAACAAAGTACATCTCGAGACAATAGGAAGCCCACATATTCTTAGAGTGTCATGAGTACCAACTCTATTATGCAATAACTTCCATCCAAGCAGACTGAAGCTTGCAGGAATTTTGTTCTCCATAAATTATGGGCCCAAACAAGTTCAAGACTCTCCTATCTAATAAAGTTTCACCATGTCTTTAAATTGATATTCTCCTAACCTTTGAAAAGAATTATGTCATTTCTCCCAAAACTAAGATTCATGGATTTAACACATTCTTTAAACTCCTTACAACATCATTTACCTGAGATATTCCAATTGTTGCCACTTATGAATTTGTCTAAACTTCCATACAAACCAACTCCCAATCTCAACACATTGCATTCTTTGATACTATCTTCTAGAAACTTTTTACATGGTATCCACGGGTCTCACCATATCTCAATGAAGTTCCCCCTACCAATAATAAAAGATATGCGAGGCATGATAATATGTATATATTTGAGGATATGTTTTCACATCCACGACCCATTAGGATCATTTTTAACATACCAAATATAATATTTTTTAGGCATTTTCCATCAATCCATTAGACCCATAAATAGTCCTTTTTGCTCATAATGTTCCAGATTGTTTAAAGAATCCCTGCACCATTCAAATCCTTTACCTCTCTGATACCCAAACCACCTTCCGAGTTTGGTGAGAAAATCTTAGACCAATCAACATAATGAATCTTACTTCCATATCTAATCCACCTCAGATAAAGTTCCTACAAATTCTCTTGATATCACTCACAAAGAGATAGGAAGAGAGAATGTAGATGACCAGAACAAATGTAAATCCATAAGAGTGGATGTGGTAAGATCAACTCTACAATTGAATGACATATTCTTATGCTTCCAACCTTCCAACTTGTTTTAGTTTTGTCCATAAGAGGAGTACAATGGGACTTGCTTAGCCTGACCATTTCAAGTTGTAATATGTTTTATCTTTGTACCATGAGTGCCTAAACTCTATAACTTGGGTTGGGAGTTGTCGTAAGCCCAACCAAGTCTAGAGACCATCAACCTGGATAGTGACATTGACCTAGAGAGACTATCAACCTCTAGACTTGGTGACCAACCATTTCCATCGACAAGTCTGACCCCTTTCAGATTCAAGTCCCACCTCTTTTCTTTTATATTTATTACTATGACCATTTCAAGTTGTAATATGTTTTATCTTTGTACCGTGAGTGCCTAAACTCTATAACTTGAGTTTCATCTATATATGCCTTGCCTTTCTCTTCCTTGGGGACCCTTTAGCTCTTTTGTTGCTCTTCCCTCCTTGTGTGCATGACACACCTTCCTTGGAGAGCTTGGTGGACGATCCTTTCCCCTTGGTCGAGATCTCTTCTTCTCCCTCTCACTTGGTGGCCGAATCCTAGGTGGGTCTTGTTCTTTAGTAAGCATCTTCCCTCTCTCCTTAGCATCTTCTTCTCCATCTTGCCTACCCTTCGGCCATAGTGGTTATGATCCTTGTTCCTTTTCTTAAGGTGGCCGAAAGTGGTGTGCTTGGAGCTAGGAGCTTAAAGCTTAGAGCTTTAGAGCTTGAAGAGTTTGCTTAAGGTGGGTTACATAACTTCTAACCCTAGCTATACTACCTTCTTTATGTTGCATGTTTCTTATATGTTGATGATCGACCATTGCATGTTATGATTCTTGCTCTAGTACATGTTGTTGATCTTACGGATATAGTGAGCATGTTGTTGTGGTTGATGATTGTTGAAGGTTTACATACCTTTAGATCTAGTTGGCTGAACCATAGTTTAGGGTTTTCTTTGGTGGCAACACCCCTTTCTCTCCTTGATTTTTGAGAAGTGAGTTTGAGCTCTAGTGATATGGGCAATACCCCTCTCTCATTTAAGTTGAGAGGTGAGCCTATATTCTAGTTGCTTGGGCAACACCCTCCTCTCACCATGGATTTGAGAGGTGAGCTCTTGGCTATGTGATGACCTATGTTGAGGTTGGTCCTTGTGGTTGCCCAAATTGTGATTGAGGTTGTGCAAAACCCCTCTCTCTTGGTTGTTGAGAGGTGAGCCGATCTTCTTGATCAATTAGGGTTTGTGCCCTTGTGCTTGAGGTTGAAGATGATCATGATGGGTTGTACCTTGCACGATATGACCTTGGAGTAGTGCTTCCCGATAGCCTTGTCTTGGGTTATACCCTTAGCCGATACACCTAGTTGAGATGGTTGGTTTGATGCCCAATATGGTTCTCTTGGCTTGAGATAGAGCTTGGGCGACACACCTTATATCTTGTGCTCTGAATGATACATCTTGAAGTAAGGTTGCCCGATAACCCTACCTTGTGTTGATATTTGGCCAATCTAATATGGAGTTGAGATGGTTGGCTTGGTGCCCGTTATGCTTTAGCTGATAGGGAGCCTAGTAGGCTATTCTTGTGGTGGGCGATATGGTTTAGTTGTGGTGATGCCCGATATGGGTCGAGTGGTGTACCTTAGTGAGTATCTTAGTGGTGACCGATATGACGTGTTTGGTCTTGTTTGACGATAGGCCTGCTCGGGGTGCCTTGGTATCGGTTGTTTCCATGAGCATGGTGGGCTCTATAAGGCTGAGCTTGGGCGCCATGCTACTGGCCGATACCAGTGAGGGAAGTTGCTACCCTTTACAAACCCTAACCCTAATAGTCGATAGGGTCTTGGGCGATAAGAGGTGCCCATGTGCTGCCCGATACCACCTTGTAGTTGTATGCACAATGCACCTTGCCCGACACCATGTGAACTGGTGGGTTCTAGTTGCATGATAGGTGAAGTGATGGGTTGGTCGTTATGATGGTGAGCTTGCTTAGGGTTGGGAAACCCTACCCGATACATCTTGTGGTGAGGGTTGGTGCTGCTTGCCATACCTATAGTGAGGGTTGCGGGAGCTTTGGTGAGGGTTCTGATAACCCAGAATGTATATAGTTGATAGTTCTCTGTTAATAATGATAATACAAGTGATATGATGTAATCACCTTGAATCATGTATATATGATAATGGGTTAAGATGATAGGTTGTGAACCAGGAAGCTTGGAAGCATATGATGTTGCTTCACATGATGATGTGGCTCATGATTATGATCACATGTATGGAGCATGATATATTCTCATGGATGTTGCTTTATACTTGATAGCATGATAATCCTGTTAATCCATGATGACTTCAGTTATCTCTATGGATGTGTATGCTAACCATGCAGGTATTTTATGTGGATTTATTGCCTGATAAGAGCTATGAGATGAATGAGCTTGAGTAGCACCATGAGATGATGAGATAACAAGTTGATAGGTCTGAGGACCTGATATAATGCTGAGTGCCTAGTTGAGGTGTTATCCTCTGATGATGAGATAAGGGATGCGTTCCCAACATGATGTTGCATGATGATGATGCCTTGAGAGGAAATGGTTGGTATCATGAGGGATTGAGGTCCCAGGACAATATGATGATGGCAATAATGATGTAATTCTATAAGACTATGTTATACTTTGGTTGCCTCAAACCCTCCTATTTTAGGCTAGGGGAAACCTCACATATTCAACAATATGCTCTCCAGGTAATCCCGCAGGATAAACCTGTTTCACCATCACCAAATACTGACGATGATGGATCTATGGCCAGGGCAAACTACATGATATATTCATCTATAATTAATTAGTATATTTTAAGCCAATTGTTGAGGCAACCAAAGTATAACATAGTCTTATAGAATTACATCATTATTTCCATCATCATACTATCCTGGGACCTCAATCCCTCATGATATCAACCATTGCCACTCAAGGCATCATCATCATGCAACATCATGCTGGGAACACATCCCTTATCTCATCATCAGAGTATAACACCTCAACTAGGCACTCAGCCTTAAATCAGGTCCTCAGACCTATCAACTTGTTATCTCATCATCTCATGGTGCTACTCAAGCTCATTCATATCATAGCCCTTATCAGGCCATAAATCCACATAAAATACCTACATGGTTAGCATACACATCCATAGAGATAACTGAAGTCATCATGGATTAACATGATTATCATGCTATCCAGTATAAAGCAACATCCATGAGCATATATCATGCTCCATACATGTGATCATAATCATGAGCCACATCATCATGTGAAGCAACATCATATGCTTCCAAGCTTCCTGGTTCACAACCTATCATCTTAACCCATTATCATATATACAGGATTCAAGGTGATTACATCATATCACTTGTATTATCATTATTAATAGAGAACTATCAACTATATACATTCCGGGTTATCAGAACCCTCACCAAAGCTCCTACAACCCTCACTATAGGTATGGCGGGCAGATCCAACCCTCACCACAAGATGTATTAGACAGGGTTTCCCAACCCTAAGCAAGCTCACCATCATAACGACCAACCCATCACTTCACCTATCATGCAACTAGAACGCACTAGTTCACATGGTGAAGGGCAAGGTGCATTGTGCATACAACTACAAGGTGGTATCGGGCAGACATGGGCACCTCTTATCGCCCAAGACCCTATCGACTATTAGGGGTAGGGTTTGTAACGGGTAGCAACTTCCCTCACTGGTATCGGCTATATACATTCCGGGTTATCAGAACCCTCACCAAAGCTCCTACAACCCTCACTATAGGTATGGCGGGCAGCGCCAACCCTCACCACAAGATGTATCAGGTAGGGTTTCCCAACCCTAAGCAAGTCACCATCATAACGGCCAACCCATCACTTCACCTATCATGCAACTAGAACCCACCGGTTCACATGGTGAAGGGCAAGGTGCATTGTGCATACAACTACAAGGTGGTATCGGGCAGCACATGGGCACCTCTTATCGCCCAAGACCCTATCGACTATTAGGGTTAGGGTTTGTAACGGGTAACAACTTCCCTCACTGGTATCGGCCGGCAGCATGGCGCCCAAGCTCAGCCTTGTAGCGCCCACCATGCTCATGGAAACAACCCATATCAACCCACCCCGAGTAGGCCTATCATCCAACAACACCAAACACATCATATCGGTCACCACTAAGATACTCACTAAGGTACACCATTCGACCCATATCGGGCATCACCACAATTAAACCATATCGCCCACCACAAGAATAGCCTACTAGGCTCCCTATCAGCTAAAGCATAATGGGCACCAAGCCAACCATATCAACTCCATATTAGATCGGCCAAAGATCAACACAAGGCAGGGGTATCAGGAAACCTTACTTCAAGATGTATCGTTCAGAGCACAAGATATAAGGTGTGTCGCCCAAGCTCTATCTCAAGCCAAGAGAACCATATTGGGCATCAAACCAACCATCTCAACTAGGTGTATCGTCCAAGGGTATAACCCAAGACAAGGCTATCGGGAAGCACTACTCCAAGGTCATATCATGCAAGGCACAACCCATCATGATCATCTTCAACCTCAAGCACAAGGGCACCAAACCCTAATTGATCAAGAAGATCGACTCACCTCTCAACAACCAAGAGAGAGGGGTTTTGCACAACCTCAATCACAATTCGGGAAACCACAAGGACCAACCTCAACATAGGTCATCACATAGCCAAGAGCTCACCTCTCAAATCCATGGTGAGAGGAGGGTGTTGCCCAAGAAACTAGAATATAGGCTCACCTCTCAACTTAAATGAGAGAGGGGTATTGCCCACATCACTAGAGCTCAAACTCACTTCTCAAAAACTAAGGAGAGAAAGGGGTGTTGCCACCAAAGAAAAACCTAAACTATGGTTCGGACAACTAGATCCAAAGATATGTAAACCTTCAAAAATCATCAACAACAACAACATCATGCTCACTATATCCATAAGATCAACAACATGTACTAGAACAAGAAACATAACATGCAATGGCCAATCATCAACATATAGGAAACATGCAACATAAAGAAGGTAGTATAGCTATGGTTAGAAGTTATGTAACCCACCTTAAGAAAACTATTCAAGCTCTAAAGCTCCAAGATTTAAGCTCCTAGCTCCAAGCACACGACTTTCGGCCACCTCAAGAAAAGGAACAAGGATCATAACCACTATGGCCGAAGGGTAGCCAAGATGGAGAAGAAGATGCTAAAGAGAGAGGGAAGATGCTTACCAAAGAACAAGCCCCACCTAGGGTTCAGCCACCAAGCTAGAGGGAGAAGAAGAGATCTCCACCAAGGGGAAATGATCATCCACCAAGCTCTCCAAGGAAGGTGTGTCATGCACACAAGGAGGGAAGAGCAACAAAAGAGCTAAAGGGTCCCCAACGAAGAGAAAGGTAAGACATATATAGATGAGGGACAAGGTTAAACCAAGGCAAGGTGTCACCTTACTAAAGGACACCTGTCCACACGTTTTACCACCTTGCAAACCTCATGCACATGCCATGCCACCACTCAATCAAGGTTCAGCCACATGTCCAAGCTTGGGTGACACAACCAAGGCAAGAAGGTCAACAAAGTCAAAGGCCGACACACCACCACCACCTTAACCGACACACCCATGGGAGATACCCCATGGCCGACACAAGGCATCCTTGCCCGATACAGGGCTCAACCAAGCAAGGCAAGGACCAAACAAGGGAAAACAAGGCCCAAAAGAGCTCAACCAAGCCCAAGGAAACTCAAGGCATGAACCCAAACCTTCCTCTCAACCCTAGAGGAAGCAAAGAGAGAGAAAGACATATCTCAAGGTGGCAAACTTGCTCTTCAACCCTAACTTAGGTAATTTTGCAAGTAGCACCTTCAACTCCCAACAAAACATAGGCAAACCCTAATCACCACTAAAGGTGATTAGCAAGCAACCAAGCACAAGGTTTAGGCAAAACAAATAGGGTAAGCCCAAAACGGAGGTCAGGGTCCTTACAAGCCTTAAACCTCTACAAAGGGATTTTGTCCCTGAAATCCAAAAAGAAAAGTGAGGGATACTTCCGCCTCATTTCTTGTTCAAGCTCCCACGTGGCTTCCTCAGCACCACGATGATGACAAAGAACTTTCACAAGAACCAGGTCTTTCCTTTTCAACCTCTTTACCCTCCTGTCAAGGATCATCACTGGACCTTATTTATAGGTCGCATATTCATCAAGCTCAACCTCAACTAGCTGTATCACTGTCCCTGTGTCAGGATGACTTTTCTTCAACATGCTGACATGGAATACCGGATGTAGCCTGTGCAACTCTGGTAGCAGCTCTAACTTGTAGGCTACCTTACCAACTCGTGCTATTACCGGGTATGGCCCCATATACCTGGGTGCCAGTTTGCCTTTCTGACCAAACCTTAGCATGCCTTTCCAAGGTGAGACCTTGAGATACACTTTGTCTCCCACCTAGAACTCTAAAGGTCATCGACGATTGTCTGCATAAGACTTCTGTCTGTCCTGTGCCATTTTCAACTGTTGTTGTATCACTTTGATATTTTCTGTTGTCTACTGCACTAATTCAGGACCCAAAATCTGATACTCACCAGACTCATACCAACATAAAGGGGATCTACACTTCCTTCCATATAGAGTCTCATAAGGAGCCATGTCAATGCTCTACTGGTAACTATTGTTGTAAGCGAACTCTATCAGACTGAGATGCATGTCCCAACTGCCTAGGAACTGTAAAACACATGCTCGAAGAATATCCTCCAAAGTCTAAATAGTCCTTTTCGACTATCCATCAGTCTGTGGGTGGAAGGCGATGCTGAATCTCAACTGTGTTCCCAACGCTTTGTGCAACTGTTCCCAGAACCGATTCATGAATTGGGGACCTCTGTTGGAGACTATTGTTGCTGGTATGCTGTACAAACACACTATGCCATCTACATACACCTGGGCAAGCTTCTCTGCCATATACATTGTCTTTACTAGTATGAAGTGAGCAGATTTTGTCAGCCTGTCCACTATTACCCAAATGGAATCATGATGCCTAGCTATCTTTGGTAGACCAAATATGAAATCCATGGTTATATGATCCCATTTCCACTGTGGTATCGACATGGGTTGCAACGTACCTGCTGACTTCTGATGCTCATCTTTAACTTGTTGACATATTGCACACTTAGCCACAAACTCGGCTACATCCTTCTTCAAGCCTGGCCACCAATACAGGTCCTTCAGATTATGATACATCTTGGTGAATCCTGTATGCATAGCATACATCGATGTGTGTGCTTCCTCGAGCACCAGCTTCCTTAGATTATCAACATCGGGGACCACCATTCTACCATGATAACAAACTAGTCCATCCTCGGACTCATGGAACCCATCATGCTTTTTGCTGCCAAGCTTTGACCTGATCATCTGCACTGTATCATCCACCTGTTGTGCATCTTTGATCTGCTATCTCAGCGTAGGCTTGACTTGCATCTGTGCCAATAGTCCTACCAACAAGGAAACTTCCAACTGCACATTCATCTACCGCAAGGAGACAAACATATCTCACCTATGACATACCAAGGAACTCAACTGTGCCTTCTTCATGGGGAGAGAAGAAGACTTTCTGCTAAGCACATCAGCTACCACATTTTCCTTACCAAGATGATACTCAATGGTGCAATCATAATCATTTATTAGCTTCATCTAGTGACGCTGTCGCATGTTCATCTCACTCTGTGAAAAGATGTACTTCAAGTTCTTATGATCTGTAAAGATCTGGCACACTTCCCCATAAAGATAGTGTCTCCAAATCTTTAACGCATGCACCACCGCTGCCAACTCTAAATCATGTGTTGGATAGTTCTCCTCATGTTTCTTAAGCTGTCGCAAAGCAAAAGAAACCACATGATCCTCTTACATCAGCACACAACCTAAAACTTTCTTGGAAGCATCGTAGAAAACAACATAGCCCTTCCCAGGCTCTGGCAGCACTAGCACTGGAGCACTAGTCAGCTTCTCCTTCAAACTTTGGAAAGCTTGCTAACAACGATTATCCCAGACAAAAGGTACATCCTTCCTGGTCAACTTTGTCATCGCCAATGTGATCACACTGAAGTCCTTGATAAACCTCCGATAGTATCCTACCAAACCCAAAAAACTATGAACTTCTGTCAGCGTCTTTGGTTACTCCCAATCTGCAACTGACTCCACCTTCTTAGGGTCCACTCTGACTCCTTCTACAGATATCACGTGACCCAAGAATGTCATTTCCTTCAACCAGAACTCACATTTGTTGAACTTGGCATACAACTGATGTTGGCGAAGAAGGGTCAAAACTTGTCGAAGATGTCGTTCATGCTCTTGCCTATCCCGGCTATAGATCAAAATGTCATCTATGAAGACTACAACGAACTGATATAGAAACGGACGAAACACCCTATTCATTAGATCCATGAAAGCAGCAGGTACATTGGTTTAGCCCTAACGACATAACCACAAACTCAAAGTGACCATACCTCATTCTAAATGCTGACTTAGGTATGTCATCCGTCTTAATCCTCAACTGATGATATCTAGACCGTAGATCGATCTTTGAGAACACTGTAGCGCCACCCAACTGATCAAACATATCATCAATCCTCGACATCGGGTACTTATTCTTGATCGTGACTTTGTTCAACTTCCGGTAATCTATACATAGCCGCATCGATTCGTCCTTCTTCTTAACAAACAGTACTGGAGCACCCCAAGGTGACGTGCTCGGTCAGATGAAACCTTTCTCCAACAACTCCTGTAACTACTTCTTGAGCTTTGCCATCTCTGCTGGAGCCATTCTACACGGTGTCTGTGCAACTGGTTGTGTTCCTGGCACCAGATTGATCTCAAAATCAATCTCTCAAGGTGGGGGAACACTGGGGAACTCATCAGGAAACACATCTGCAAACTCTCGGACAACTGCCACCTCCTTAAGGCTAGGACCCTTCGCCTTGGTATCCACAATGTGAGCTAAGAATGCCTTACAACCTTACCGCATCAACTTTTTTGCCACCAACGCTGACACTAGACATGTCAGAAGAATCTTCCTATCTCCTTGGAAGATCCACTTCTCTCCATTTTCATCAAACACTGCTTGCTTGGAACCACAGTCCAACATGACCTTATACTTTTCTAAGGTATCCATCCCAAGAATCACATCGAATCCATGCATATCAAGTGGTATAAGATCCACTTGTATACTGTGTCTCGAGAAAGATAGAACACAAGATGGGCACTCCTCTCGCAGCATTGAGGAGCCATCGAGAGGGGTTTCTAACAACTAGCTATCTTTCTTACAACTAATAGGTAAAGGACAACTAAGAAGCAGACTATGTGCGATAAAAGAGTGCGTAGCACCTGGGTCAACCAGAATAGATATAAAGCAAGAAGAAGACAAATCAGAATGAAATAACTCCATCTAACCTGTCACCACTCGCGGCTTGACTATCGCCTCTGGTTGACTCATAGCATAGAATCGAGCCGTTGCTTATTGTCCACGTCCTCTGCTTCCTTGAACAGACGGTCCCGCTTGTGATGCTTGACCGCGTACTCATCCTATGCTACCACTGGCTTGCTGTCTGTCTGACCCTTGTTGATTCTGTCTCGGTTGTTGTGTTACTTCGACATCTCTCTTTGGGCAATTTGCCCTCAAGTGTCCAGTCTGTCCACAGTGATAGCATGACCTTCCCTCTATCTGTGGCCTAGATGGCCCTGTCACTTCCATTGAGGCTATACTATGTGCCTTCAATGGTGAAGAAACATAACCTCTTCCCTTACTCAGAGACCACTGAGATGGTGTATGAGAATTCTACATTACAGAAGGTGCCGAAAACTTTGGCTTCTTGAAGCCTCCAGATCTCTGTCCCTGGAACTAAGCAGGCCTTTTCCTGGTCATGGACTCCCTTTTCTCCCTAACAGATCGTTCAATCCTATGGACGGACTCCATGAACGTGGCAAACCACTCCTGATTCTCTAAAGCAGCAGCAGGTGTCGACAACTCAACACTCAAACCTTTCTCAAACTGCCTGATACGCTCATCATATGTCGCCGCCATGTGAGGACAAAACCTCAACAAGTCCATGAACTTGGCCTCATACTCGATGATGCTCATCATACCTTGGCGTAGACGCTCAAACTAGTTGATCTTCTCGTCTAGATACGTCTTCGGAAAGTATCTGTTGATGAACTCTTGCCGGAAAACCTCCCAACCGATCTCCTCACCAGGTCACTTCTCCTCCTCAATGGCCCACTAGTGGCCAACACTACCCTTCAGAAGGTATACAACGTGCTTGACTTTGTCTGCTTCAGGGATGTTGAGGATCCAGAAGGCCTTCTCAAGACCTATCAGCCACAGATCAACATCTGCCGGATCAGTCGTTCCAGCATAATCCGAAGCTCTGACTCGACGAAGCCACTCAAAGGTCTTCCCAATACCCGATGTTTCACCATGGGGACCTTATACTCTTAGTTGAGGCACTGACAACCTCTCCACCATGTGATTCATCGTATCCATCAACTGCCCCATAAGCTATTGGTAGGCAGGGTTTTCGAGAATGGCTGGGTCAAGTTGGGGGACCTCAGGCACCCGATCTTCATGTGCCTACCCTCTTGCTCCATCAACTGATGCAGCATCGCTGCTCTCAACAACATATTTTTCATGGTTTCCAGACATCTTTAAACTTTATCTTCCGCTGAGAGCAGAAGGTTATTGTAAGAAAATTTGGAAAACTCACAAGAACAGACGCAAACCTAATCCTAGATCCTTGTAGACTCAGCAAACCTAGAGCTCTGATACCAAACCAACTGTTACACCTCGCCATCACATAGATAGCGAGATGACTCACGAAAATGTGCGGAACCACGTATTACCAAAAACATGGGTTAATTAAAACCGATTGCAGAAAGCATGCATAAGAGAACTTTTGCATCCAGATCCTGCAGAGAAACATGTTATATAAACATTCACAAGCCTTGTTATAGGTACCCAGCTTATCGGAACCAGCTGTACCGTCAGCACCAGAGTTCAACACCTGTTTATACATACATAACGGGCCACGTACAACCAGCAGTAGGATATACAAGAATACAACAACTAGGCATCGTGAAACGTCATCAAACACCTCTGAGGACCTGAGTGTACATGGATGACTCTAGGATGCTACTACAAAACCACCAAAACAACAACATGTCCATCTCTTGCCTTCTACTACTCTTCTTATTTCTCAGTCGCAACCTCACAACCACCACCACGTCTAGAGCAATCACCTAAAAAGGGTGTAAACCAGTGGGGTGAGACACACAGTCCCAGCGAGAAACATAACTCCCCGTCGAAACTATAAAACTTCAAAAGGTTAAAGCAGATAACAACAAATAACTGATAAAGCGTATAACAAGAGCAGCATACTGAGTAAGGCTATTATTACCATCAATCTTACCAAGATATCCAGGAGGCATATAACTAAGTATTTCTTTATGGAACATGATTGACAAGATAAGCTTTATAAGAACTTATCACAAAATATAAGGATCGTACACACAACTACATAGTACAACTAGATCAACTATATAAGCAAGGCTTCAATCAATGTTTTGTATTTTGCTCTAAGCAAGATATACTATTCAGCTGGATTACATTTTATTATGCCCTGAGGAAGTGAGCCTTCCCTACTCAAATCCAACCATTGCCTGTGAAGCCCAATCCGGTGCCATACAAGGTCTAAGGAGATCCGGACTCCATGACCTCACCTTCTCGTGGTCAGTACACGAATCATCAAGCAAGACCACAATCTTATGCTTATAGGGCCTCAATCTCTAGGTCTGCTCCATAAGCTACCCATATCTCTAGCTCACCTTGACACAAGTGCTAGTATATACATCCGAGCCATGAATGCATCAGGCTCAACATCACATGTCCTGAGACATGGGTCTGTTCACCATGCTCCATATATCTTGAGTCTGCAACCACAAGTGCACTCAAACCCTCCTACTTTAGGCAAGGGGAAACCTCACATATTCAACAATATGCACTCCAAGTAATCTCGCAGGATAAACCTGTTTCACCATCACCAAATACTGACGATGATGGATCTATGGCCGGAGAAAACTACATGATATATTCATCTATAATTAATTAGTATATTTTAAGCCAATTGTTGAGGCAACCAAAGTATAACATAGTCTTATAGAATTACATCATTATTGCCATCATCATACTATCCTGGGACCTCAATCCCTCATGATATCAACAACTGCCTCTCAAGGCATCATCATCATGCAATAGCATGCTGGGAACACATCCCTTATCTCATCATCAGAGGATAACACCTCAACTAGGCACTCAACCTTATATCAGGTCCTCAGACCTATCAACTTGTTATCTCATCATCTCATGGTGCTAATCAAGCTCATTCATTTCATATCTCTTACCCGACCATAAATCCACATAAAATACCTACATGGTTAGCATACACATCCATAGAGATAACTGAAGTCATCATGGATTAACATGATTATCATGCTATCAAGTATAAAGAAACATCCATGAACATATATCATGCTACATACATGTGATCATAATCATGAGCCACATCATCATGTGAAGCAACATCATATGCTTCCAAGCTTCCTGGTTCACAACCTATCATCTTAACCCATTATCATATATACAAGATTCAAGGTGATTACATCATATCACTTGTATTATCATTATTAACAGAGAACTATCAACTATATACATTCCGGGTTATTAGAACCCTCACCAAAGCTCCTGCAACCTTCACTATAGGTATGGCAAGCAGTTCCAACCCCCACCACAAGATGTATCAGGTAGGGTTTCCCAACCCTAAGTAAGCTCACCATCATAACGGCCAACCCATCACTTCACCTATCATGCAACTAGAACCCACCAGTTCACATGGTGTCGGGCAAGGTGCATTGTGCATACAACTACAAGGTGGTATCGGGCAGCACATGGGCACCTCTTATCGCCCAAGACCATATCAACTATTAGGGTTAGGGTTTGTAACGGGAAGCGACTTCCCTCACTGGTATCGGCCAGTAGCATGGCGCACAAGCTCAGCCTTGTAGCGCCCACCATGCTCATGGCAACAATCGATATTAAGGCACCTTGAGCAGGCCGATCGTCCAACAAGACCAAACACATCATATCAGTCACCACTAAGATACTCACTAAGGTACACCACTCGACCCATATCAGGCATCACCAAAACTAAACCATATCGACCACCACAAGAATAGCCTACTAGGCTCCCTATCAGCTAAAGCATAACGGGCACCAAGCCAACCATCTCAACTCCATATTAGATTGGCCAAAGATCAACCCAAGGCAGGGGTATCGGGCAACCTTACTTCAAGATGTATCATTCAGAGCACAAGATATAAGGCGTGTCACCCAAGCTCTATCTCAAGCCAAGAGAACCATATTGGGCATCAAACCAACCATCTCAACTAGGTGTATCGGCCAAGGGTATAACCCAAAGCAAGGCTATCGGGTAGCACTACTCCAAGGTCATATCATGCAAGGCACAACCCATCATGATCATCTTCAACCTCAAGCACAAGGGAACAAAACCCTAATTGATCAAGAAGATCAGCTCACCTCTCAATAACCAAGAGAGTGGGGTTTTGCACAACCTTAATCACAATTCAGGCAACCACAAGGACCAACCTCAACATAGGTCATCACATAGACAAGAGATCACCTCTCAAATCCATGGTGAGAGGAGGGTGTTGCCCAAACAACTAGAATATAGGCTCACCTCTCAACTTAAACGAGAGAGGGGTATTGCCCACATCACTAGAGCTAAAACTCACTTCTCAAAAACCAAGGAGAGAAAGGGGTTTTGCCACCAAAGAAAACCCTAAACTATGGTTCGGCCAACTAGATCCAAAGGTATGTAAACCTTCAACAATCATCAATAACAACAACAACATCATGCTCACTATATCCATAAGACCAACAACATGTACTAAAGCAAGAAACATAACATGTAATGTCCGATCATCAACATATAGGAAACATGCAACATAAAGAAGGTAGTATAGCTAGGGTTAGAAGTTATGTAATCCTCCTTAAGAAAACTCTTCAAGCTCCAAAGCTCCAAGCTCCAAGCACACGACTTTTGACCACTTAAGAAAAGGAACAAGGATCATAACCACTATGGCCGAAGGGTAGGCAAGATGGAGAAGAAGATGCTAAGGAGAGAGAGAAGATGCTTACCAAAGAACAAGATCCACCTAGGGTTCGGCCAGCAAGCTAGAGGGAGAAGAAGAGATCTCCACCAAGGGGAAATGATTGTCCACCAAGCTCTCCAAGGAAGGTGTGTCGTGCACACAAGGAGGGAAGAGAAACAAAAGAGCTAAAGGGTCCCCAAGGAAGAGAAAGGCAAGGCATATATAGATGAGGGACAAGGTTAAACCAAGGCAAGGTGTCACCTTACTAAAGGACACTTGTCCACACATTTTACCACCTTGCAAACCTCATGCACATGCCATGCCACCACTCAACCAAGGTTCGGCCACATATCCAAGCTAGGGTGACATAACCAAGGCAAGAAGGTCAAAAAAGTCAAAGGTCGACACACCACCACCACCTTGGCCGACACACCCATGGGCGATACCCCATGGCCGACACAAGGCATCCTTGCCCGATACAGGGCTCAACCAAGCAAGGAAAGGCCCAAACAAGGGAAAACAAGGCCCAAAAGAGAGCTCAACCAAGCCCAAGGAAACTCAAGGAACGAACCCAAACCTTCCTCTCAACCCTAGAGGAAGCAAAGAGAAAGACATCTCTCAAGGTGGAAAACTTGCTCTTCAACCCTAACTTAGGTTATTTTGCAAGTAGCACCTTCAACTCCCAACAAAACACAGGCAAACCCTAATCACCACTAAAGGTTATTAGCAAGCAACCAAGCACAAGGTTTTGGAAAAACAAACAGGGTAAGCCCAAAATGGAGGCTAGGGCCCTTACACAAACAGTCAACTCTTCCAAATGATCAAAGTACCCAAACGGTTTTGAAGTTCAATTTACCCATTCGATCTTGAGATCCGTTGCCCATTCGGTTTTGAACTCAATTACCCATTCGATCTTGAAGTCAATTAACCATTCGGTCTTGAACTCAATTACCCATTTAGTTTTGAGGTAAAGTACCCATTCGAATTTGAAATAAATTATCCATTCAGTCTTGAAATTGAATTCATCCATTTGGTCTTGAAACTGAATCATCAACCATTGATTTGAAACTGAATAAATCTATTGGGTCTAGGGTTTGCAATCAATGGACCCTCCAACATTGAAACCATTGGAATTAGATCAAATTGAGACCATTGGATCATCATCCAACATATGATATCACCTGACCTCAAATGGTCTTGAGGTTGTTTGACCTCAAACGGTCTTGAGACCTTTTGACCTCAAACGGTCTTGAGACCGTTTGATTTCAAACGATCTTGAGATCGTTTGGTCTCAAGGGATGAAACTGTTTGCTCAAGATATTCATTGAGGTGTGTGATTAAGATGATGTCATCATCATCAAACTTTGATCCTCCAAAATCTACTGCCATTCTTATGGTAATTTTATCAATTTGATCAAAGGAATTTCAAGAAGAACAAAATGATCAACACGTGATGAAGAATTGAATGTAACAATAATATTTAAGGGTTCAAGTTATATAACCCTCCTTCAAAGTTGAAACCAAACTTCAAGATTCACGCCTTCAATGGTGAATGAATCTTTCTCAACCTCCCAAGGCTCGTCCTCAAGTTTTTGAGTGAAAAGAATGACCAAGGTTGAAGATTGAGTGAAGAAAAGAAGAAAATAAACATTGAATTTTGATTTTCACCATGAAATCAAGGTTGAAGATGACTATGGAGCTTATATATAGGTTGGGACATGTCCTCCTGTTGCACCTAAGATCCCTTGTGTTCAACCAAAGCAAGGAAAGAAAGAAGGGTCGAAAAAGCCTTTCATTTGAGTTGGAAATGAGATGTTTATAAGAGAATTTCAATGAGAGAGAAAGTGATATAATAATCTTTTAATTCCCTAAATTGGTGACACATACTCCCCTCAATCCCTTGCATACAAATCCATCTCCCCCACCTTGTATTTCCTCTTCATTGTCCATGAATTAAAAGAAACCAAATGAAGCACCTTAACCATTTTAATAATAATATCAAAAAATGAGTGGATATTACTTTTTAGTTAACTAATGTGAGTGGGCTCTCCACTCACTTTAGATATTTAGGTGCCATTGCAAGGCACAAGGACGTTCACACTTATGAAAATTCAACCATCACATTTTTGGTTGAAGGGCAATTCAATTAATATATTTATTTTTTTGCATTAAATTGAATGAGGGTTTCAATTATGCTTAAATCTTGATTATTTTAATATCAAGATTCTCTCTCCTCCAAAGAGATTCAAATGAGACGCCCCTCTAATTTTATTGTCTATAATTGATACCAAGAAACATTAGGGACTCTCTATAAGTGGTATTTTTTATATTGAATCCTAAGTTTTGGGTAAATTGCACATTACACCAAAACTAGGTTTTAATGTACAAACATTTCTTAACAAGCTCTTTCTTCGTGCTCAGGATGTCACAAGCCATACCTCTGCATCATTCTCATTCTCATGATGCTATAACACTTGAGGAACATTTACCATGTAAAATTTGCAAGTTAACCCCTCAACTTGGGTAATTTGCACTTTAGTTCAAAACAGGCAAAACATTGTTTCAACATTATTCAAAAAGGACTAAAATTGAAACATAAGTTCCTCTTGGGCCTTAATTACTTTTCAAAAGATAAGAGCAAGCATATAATTAACTTTCTTAAACAAAACATCTAGGGTTAAAGCATAACCCTGGTCAGGGATGTTACACTCGTGCTCATCATAATCAGAAAGAGTCCATTTCCATTTGTCTTTATTCATCAGGGTTATTGCTTCCAAATTAGGTAAGTCAATATATTGGTCATCATTGAAGTATTGTCAATATTTGGAAGCATCATTGGCAACCCTTACAAGAAGACCAAAAGTGTAACATCCCTGGCCTGGGTTATGCTTTAACCCTAGATGTTTTGTTTAAGAAAGTTAATTATATACTTGCTCTTATCTTTTGAAAAGTAATTAAGGCCCAAGAGGAACTTATGTTTCAATTTTAGTCCTTTTTGAATAATGTTGAAACAATGTTTTGCCTGTTTTGGACTAAAGTGCAAATTACCCAAGTTGAGGGGTTAACTTGCAAATGTTACATGATAAATGTTCCTCAAGTGATATATCATCATGAGAATGAGAATGATGCAGAGGTATGGCTTGTGGCAGCCTGAGCACCAAGAAAGAGCTTGTTAAGCAATGTTTGTGCATTAAAACCTAGTTTTGGTGTAATGTGCAATTTACCCAAAACCTAGGGTTCAATATACAAAATACCACTTCTAGAGGGTCCCTAATGTTTCTTGGTATCAATTAGAGACAAGAAAATCAGAGGGGCATCTCATTTGAATCTCTTTGGAGGAGAGAGAATCTTGATATTAAAATAATCAAGATTTAAGCATAATTGAAACCCTCATTCAATTTAATGCAAAAATAAATATATTAATTGAATTTCCCTTCAACCAAAACTATTATGGTTGAATTTTCATAAGTGTTAACGTCCTTGTGCCTTGCAATGGCACCTAAATATCTAAAGTGACTGGAGAGCCCACTCACATTAGTTAACTAAAAAGTAACATCCACTCATTTTTGGATATTATTATTAAAATGGTTAAGGTGCTTAATTTGTTTTCTTTTAATTCATGGATAATGAAGAGGAATTACAAGGTGGGGGAGATGGATTCGCATTCAAGGGATTGAGGGGAGTATGTGGCACCAATTTAGGGAATTAAAAGATTATTATATCACTTTCTCTCTCATTGGAATTCCCTTATAAACATCTCATTTCCAACTCAAATGAAAGGCTTTTTAGACCCTTCTTTCTTTCCTTGCTTTGGTTGAACACAAGGGAGCTTAGGATCAGCAGTAGGACGTGCCCCAACCTGTAGGTAAGCTCCATAGTCATCTTCAACCTTGATTTCATGGTGAAAATCGAAATTCAATGCTTATTTTCTTCTTTTCTTCACTCAATCTTCAACCTTGGTCATTCTTTTCACTGAAAGACTTGAGGACGAGCCTTGGGAGGTTGATAAAGCTTCATTCACCATTTAAGGCATGAATCTTGAAGTTTGGTTTCAAATTTGAAGGCGGGTTATATAACTTGAACCCTTAAATGTTATTATTACATTCAATTCTTCATCACTTGTTGATCATTTTGTTCTTCTTGAAATTCCTTTGATCAAATTGATAAAATTACCATAAGAATGGCAGTAGATTTTGGAGGATCGAAGTTTGATGATGATGACAACTTAAGCCCACACCTCAATGAATATCTTGAGCAAACGATTTCATCCCTTGAGACCAAACGATCTCAAGATCGTTTGAGGTCAAACGGTCTCAAGACTGTTTGAGGTCAAATGGTCTCAAGAACGTTTGAGGTCAAATGACCTCAAGAACGTGTGAGGTCAGGTGATATCATATGTTGGATGATGATCCAATGGTCTCAATTTGATCTAATTCTAATGGTTTCAATGTTGGAGGGTCCATTGATTGCAAACCCTAGACCCAATAGATTTATTCGGTTTCAAATCAATGGTTGATGATTCAGTTTCAAGTCCGAATGGATGGATTTGGTTTCAAGACCAAATGGGTAATTTATTTCAAGATCGAATGGGTAATTTACCTCAAAACTTAATGGGTAATTGAGTTCAAGACCGAATGGTTAATTGACTTTAAGATCGAATTGGTAATTGAGTTCAAAACTGAATGGGCAATGGATCTCAAGATCGAATGGGTAAATTAAACTTCAAAACCATTTGGGTACTTTGAACGTTTGGAGGTATAAACAGTTTTAAACCATTTGAGGGTATTAATTCAAGACCGTTTGGAGATTCAATTGAACCAAGACCGTTTAAGGTCTAACGGTCTTCAAGACCATTTGAAGGGTCAATTGGTTCAAGACCGTTTGAAGGGTTGATTGGTTCAAGACCGTTTGAAGGCCTAATTGACTCAATCCATGTAAGTACTAATAACCCCATACATGGTTAAGGAGTATATCAAGGATGATTTCAATGGGAATACTTCTAAAGTACCTAGGTGATTAGTACCTTTTGAGTGGTTTACCTTTGATGCTTATGAAAGAAGTAACTCAATATACTATGATAACCATAGATGTATGTACTTGAATAATGGGTTGATCCAAGTTGATAAGTATGGAGTAATCAACATCCTAGAGAGGATGAGAGAGAGGAACTTATTCATGAGTGATAATCATGTAGTGATTAATTCTCAACACTTTCAACATGAATAAAATATGTAATTAGGGTTTGATCCATGATGATGAGATCATGAAACCCTAATCGAGAAGGTTGATGAGCTCTAAACCTAATTTAGGGTAAATCTTGGTTGAACCCTGATCTAGGGTGATGGTGTAACCCTAATTTAGGGTAATGATATGAGAAACCCTAATTTAGGGTATTTTAATGAAAAACCTAATTTAAGAGGATGCTTCATTAAAACCCTAATTTTAGGAAAAGCTATATGAATCCCTAACTTTTGGGAAATGTTATAAGAAACCTTAATTCAAGGTGATGATGTGATGAGAAACCCTAATACATGGTGATGTGATGTGAAACCCTAATTCAGGGTGATGCTATGTAATACTATGTGAAACACTAATTTGAAAACCTAACCCTAATATAGGGTGAAGGTATGTGAAACCCTAATTTTGGGTTATAATATGTGAAACCCTAATCTTGGGCAATGAGATGATTAACCATAGCCCTAATTTGGGTAATGGTTGAGTAATCCTTGATTGACACGAAATGGGAAACCTTAACCCTAATGAGGGATTAGTGGTGTTATCCTTGTATAACATGATGCTGATATGTAATTGGTATAACTGTTATCATGTGTACTAACCATGCAAGTATCATGAGATGATGAGCATAGCCAGGTATGAGCTATGATGTTTCAGTTATTGAAAATGTTAATGGGTCTTGTGAGCCATAGCATGTTTGTTTCCTAGTGAGAGGTAACAAGAGATGAAATGGGCCTTGTGAGCCATGTGAGATGCTTGTGTAGCAAGTATCATGTTTATCTTGGTCAGATGACCTGAAGGTGTTTAGTTACTTGATAAGTGGTAATAAGTGTTCTATGATGAACTATGGGTTTGAATACCCATAATCCCTAATCATGATGATGAGTTTGATGGGGGATGAGAATGCCCCTGATGAGAATTGAGATCCCAATGCTTTATTAAAGATTTGAACAATACTTGATGAAAGTATTACACATTCTTTGTAGCAATTGTTATAATAATTGATGTTTGGAAACTTGTTTGATGCTAAAAGAATGTGGTAATACACTTAATTAATCAAGTGATATTATATAATGTAGTTGCCCTAAGGATTTGCTACTTTATCAATTTTAGTTGTGTTGCTTAAAATGAGGATATTGCTCTAATCTACTTAGACAATGAATTACCTGCTGTTAAATATATATATGAGTCCTATGCTCAGTTTAATTCTATTAAACTACAATAATAATGTATTTGGCGGAGAGTTATATCTCTCGCTGGGACTAGGTCTCACTCCGTTGGTGACCAACACTTTTTAGGTGGACGCAGAAGAAGAGGCAGAAACCCTATATCAAGGGAAGAGCATCAGCAACAGCAACAACAACGGGACAACAGTGATATCCTAGGTGGAGGCACTGGATGTCATGTTTTGTTTAGAGAGTCCTATGTGTCATCTCTGTACTCTCAGGTCCTCGGAGTTAATAGTTAGTACTTTTAATGAATTGATCTGAGATTTTGGCTTGAATGCCTTGAGGTTTTGTGTTGCTCATGTGTAGACTTAACATAGCAATTGATGTATGTAATCCTCGAGAAGAGATGGTACACGGTATGTACTTGTGAACCGGAATGTACATGTAATACTTTGGTTCTTGTTGTTAAGAGTTTCCTGGAATTGGTTCTCTTTGAAAAAGGTTTTAATTTTTAACGATTTTCAGTAATTCCACTGCTTATGTTTAATTCTGCAATTAATTACACTGTGACGGTCTGATCTGGTGTCAGGTCGTCTTAGTTTAGTTGGTATCAGAACTCTAGGTTCGCTGAGTCTACAAAGACATATGATTAAGGATGTTGAGTCTGTTCTAGTGTCTTCCAATATATCTGATAGTGTCTTCTGCTCATATAGGAGGAGAAGAAGAACTTGAAGATGTCTGGATCACATGAAGAACATGCTGGTGAAAGCAGCATTGCTGCACCAGGAGGAGGTGCAAGGGACCAGGCTAGGGAAGAACTGGCACCTGAACATTCCCAGTTTGACCCAACCATGATAGAGAACCCAACTTTCCATGCTCTGTTTGGGCAGTTCATGGCAACCATGATGCATATGGAGGATAGGATGCCACCACCTACACCTAGGGTACTAGTCCATAATGAGGGACAGGGAGCTGGTAAGACTTTTGAGAGGCTTCTCCGGGTAGGAGCCACAGAGTATGCTGGTACAACTGACCCAACAGTCGCTGACATGTGGTTGACTGAGCTAGAGAAGGCTTTTAGAATCCTTAATATCCCTGAAGCCGAGAAGGTGAGTCATGCAATGCACATTTTAAAAGGGAGTGTTGGCCATTGGTGGACAATAGAAGAGGGAAAGAGGCAAGGTGTCGAAGTCAGATGGGAAGAATTTCAACGTGAATTCATCATTATATACTTCCCTAAGACTTACCTAGATGAAAAGATATCTCAGTTTGAGAAGATAAGACAAGGACCGATGAACATTAGTGAGTATGAAGCTAAGTTCATGGAGCTTTTGCGGTTCTGTCTGCATATGGCATCTATAGATGAGGAAAGAATTCAACATTTTGAGAAGGGGTTGAACGCTGAATTGACCACTCTTGTGTCTACTTTAGAGAACAGGGAGAGATTCACCACCTTTGTGGAGTCCGTTAGATGGATAGAAAGGTATGTGATCGAGAAGCGACAGATTACTAGTAAGAAGGTGTACACTCAGTTCCAAGGATAGAGGTTCGAGGGCCTTAAGAAGCCGAGGTTTTCTGCACCGGCAACACCACTGAGGTTTAATACCCAGACGCAATGGACGTCAAGTAGGAGTAAGGGCCGTAGTTTTTTTCCAAGTAGAGCCCCCAACACAACATCAACATCGGTGACTGGACCTCACAGACCCTATCTTGAGACCAGGATTTGTCACCATTGTAGACAAGTGGGACATCTGGCAAGGGATTGTCCAGTCGGGAACACAATGGTGACTCAACCCAGAGGCAGAGTTAACAAGGCTCTCAGAGGAGGCTGTTTTCTAGTGGCGCTCGAGGACGTGGACAAGCATCACAAGCTAGATCGTCGACACCCAACAACTGAGTACAAGATCAATAACAAGCAACAATGAGATTCTATGTGATGAATCAACCCGAAGCACTAATCAACCCTCGAGTTGTGACATGTCAGATGGAATTATTTCATTCTGATATGTCTTCATCCTACTTTGTATCTGTTTTGATTGATCCAGGTGCTACATATTCTTTTATCACTCGAGAAGTGATTCATGACTGCAATATAACTGTTAGTCATAGAGCAGATAGTTTGTTGTTAGAAACCCCTTTGCTGGGATCTGTAGTGCTGCGGGAGGTGTGTTCTCCCTACATTCTTTCCTTTTCTGAACATCACATTCAGGTGGATCTTATACCACATGAGATGCACAGGTTCAATATAATTCTTGGGATGGACACCTTAGAAAAGTATAAGGTTGTCTTGGATTGTGAATCCAAGCAAGCTGTGTTTGCAGATGATGGTGATACATGGATCTTTTAGGGAAATAGAAAGATTCTTCCAACCTGCCTAGTGTCGTCTATGGTAGCTGAGAAGCTGATGAGACAAGGATGCTTTGCATTCTTGGCACATGTGGTAAACACCACAATGGAGAGTTCTAATCTTTCTGAAGTTCTGACAGTTAGGGAGTTTGAAGATGTGTTCCCTGAGGAACTTCCAGGTGTTCCTCTGCCCCGAGAGATTGATTTTGAGATTAATCTAATTCCGCGCACGCAACCAATACCACAAACACCGTATAGAATGGAACCTACTGAGATGGCAGAGCTCAAGAAACAGTTGCAGGAGTTACTTGAGAAAGGTTTTATTCGACTGAGTACTTCACCATGGGGTCCTCCAGTTCTCTTTGTTAAGAAGAAGGACGGATCGATGCGGTTATACATTGATTACATATAGTTGAATAAAGTAACTTTAAAGAATAAGTATCCTCTACCAAGGATCAATGACCTGTTTGATCAGTTGTGTGGTGCAACTATCTTCTCTAAGATAGATCTGAGGTCATGATATCACTAGCTGCATATCAAGGAGAGTGACATACCTAACTCTGCCTTTAGGACAAGGTATGGTCACTATGAGTTCATAGTTATGTCGTTTGGACTAACTAATGCACCAACTACATTCATGGAACTCACGAATAGAATCTTTCGACCTTTTCTTGATCAGTTCATAGTAGTCTTTATAGATGACATACTGGTATATAGTAAAGATGTTCAACAGCATGAGCAGAACCTCTGTCAAGCTTTAACTTTGCTAAGAGAGTATAAGATGTATGCTAAGTTTAGCAAATGCGAGTTCTGGTTACCATAAGTTTCTTTTCTAGGACATGTAATATCAACCTCAGGAATCCGTGTTGATCCTAAGAAGGCAGAGTCTGTCCTACAATGGGAACAACCAAAGACACCAATGGAGATACACAATTTCCTAGGATTGGTGGGATATTATAGGAGGTTCATTAAGAACTTCAGTTCTATAGCTTTACCCCTAACCAAGTTGACCAGGAAGGAGGTTCCGTTTGTCTGGAATGACAAATGTCAACATTCTTTCCAGCTGTTGAAAGAAAGGTTGACAAGTGCACATGTGCTGGTGTTACCTGAGCAAGGGAAGGGGTATATAGTTTTCTGTGATGTATCTAAGAGTGGTCTAGGATGTTTGTTGATGCAGGATAATCAAGTGATTTCTTTTGCCTCTCGACAGCTTAAGAAACACGAGGAGAATTATCTGACACATGATCTAGAGCTAGCCGATGTGGTCCATGCTTTGAAGATCTGGAAACATTATCTCTATGGGGAGACATTCTACATTTTCATAGATCATAAGAATCTAAAATATATCTTCTCACAACATGAGTTGAACATGAGACAACGCCGCTGGATGGAGTTAATCAAGGACTATGATTGTATAATTGATTATCATCCAGGGAAGGCTAATGTAGTGGCTGATGCACTAAGTAGGAAATCATCATCACCAGCCTTAGATAAAGCACAGTTGAACTCCTTAGTGTGATTTAAAAGAGATATGCTTATCTCCTTGAGGCAAAACAATATACAACTCAAGGTATCGTTGTTAGTCAGGTTGTTGGCTGAGATGCAAGTAAAACCTACTCTAAGACAACAGATTAAAGAAGCACAACAAGTTGATGCTGTGGTTCAGCAGATTAGGTCAGAGTATGGTAGTGAGAAATGAGATGGCTTTCATGAGTCAGAGGATCAGGTAGTTTGTTACCATGGTAGGATGGTAATACCTGATGCCAATGACCTAAGGAAGTTAGCCTTGGAGGAAGCTCACTCTTCGATGTATGCAATGCATCTAGGGAGTACCAAAATGTATCATAACTTGAAGGATATGTATTGGTGGCCAGGATTGAAGAAGGATGTAGCTGAGTTTGTTATGCGGTGTCTGGTGTGTTAGCAGGTTAAAGCTAAACATCAAAAGCCCGCAGGAACAATGCAACCTTTGCCTATACCGCAGTGGAAATGGGATCATGTGACCATGGACTTTGTGATTGGTTTGCCTAGAACAACCAAAGGTCATGATTCCATATGGGTGATAGTTGATAGGTTGACTAAGACAACACATTTCCTTCCTATCAAAACAACCTACACTACTGAGAAGCTTGCACAGATATATGTAGATGAGATAGTGCGACTGCACGGGGTTCTAGCTACTATTGTTTCTGATAGAGGTCCCTAGTTCACGAGTAATTTTTGGGAGTGAATCCATAAATCTTTGGGTACACAGTTAAGGTTTAGTACTACCTTTCACCCACATACAGATGGACAATATGAGAGGACCATACAAACCTTGGAGGATTTGCTTAGGGCATGTGTCCTTCAGTTTGTAGGAAGTTGGAATCTACACCTGAGCTTGATAGAATTTGCTTACAACAATAGCTATCAGCACAATATTGATATGACACCATATGAAGCATTATATGGCAGATGTTGTAGATCTCCTTTATGTTGGTATGAAACAGGAGAAAATCAACTTTTGGGTCCTGAGCTTGTGCAACAAACAATTGAGAAGATTAAAGTAATACAACAACAATTAAAAACTGCTTAGGATAGACAGAAGTCGTATGCTAACAAACGACGAAGACCTTTATAATTCCAAGTTGGAGACAGAGTATAGCTCAAGGTCTCACCTTGGAAAGGTGTCCTTAGATTTGGAAAGAAGGGAAAGTTATCTCCTAGATTTATGGGGCCTTATCCAATCATTGAACGGATTGGAAAGGTAGCCTATAAGCTAGAATTGCCACCTGAACTGCATAAGTTGCATCTAGTGTTCCATATCTCCATGCTGAGAAAGTGTCATCCTGACACAGAGTTAGTCTTGCAACCTGTGGAGGTAGAATTAAATGATGATATATCATATGTTGAAGGACCTGTGATGATCCTTGATAAAAGAATTAAAAAGCTGAAAAAGAAAGACATGTCTTGTGAAAGTTCTCTGGCATCATCATGGCATTGAAGAAGCTACATGGGATCTAGAGGAAGAGATGAGGAGGAAGTACCCTTCTCTTTTCTCTTGATGATTTTGGGGACGAAATTCTTGTTAGGGGTGGATAATTTGTAACATCCCTGACCTGGTTTATGCTTTAACCCTAGATGTTTTGTTTTAAGAAAGTTAATTATATGCTTGATCTTATCTTTTGAAAAGTAATTAAGGCCCAAGAGGAACTTATGTTTCAATTTTAGCCCTTTTTGAATAATGTTGAAACAATGTTTTGCATGTTTTGGACTAAAGTGCAAATTACCCAAGTTGAGGGGTTAACTTGCAAATGTTACACGATAAATGTTCCTCAAGTGGTATAGCATCATGAGAATGATAATGATGCATAGGTATGTCTTGTGGCAGCCTGAGCACCAAGAAAGAGCTTGTTAAGCAATGTTTGTGCATTAAAACCTAGTTTTGGTGTAATGTGCAATTTACCCAAAACCTAGGGTTCAATATGCAAAATACCACTTCTAGAGAGTCCCTAATGTTTCTTGTTATCAATTAGAGACAAGAAAATCAGAGGGGAATCTCATTTGAAAATCTTTGGAGGAGAGAGAATCTTGATATTAAAATAATCAAGATTTAAGCATAATTGAAACCCTGATTCAATTTAATGCAAAAATAAACATATTAATTGAACTGTCCTTCAACAAAAATGTGATGGTTGAATTTGCATAAGTGTGAACGTCCTTGTGCCTTGCAATTGCACCTAAATATCTAAAGTGAGTGGATAGCCCACTCAGATTAGTTAACTAAAAAGTAATATCCACTCATTTTTGGATATTATTATTAAAATGGTTAAAGGTGCTTAATTTGTTTTCTTTTAATTCATGGATAATGAAGATAAATTACAAGGTGGGGGAGATGTTTTCGTATGCAAGGGATTGAGGGGAGTATTTGGCACCAATTTAGGGAATTAAAAGATTATTATATCACTTTCTCTCTCATTGAAATTCCCTTATAAACATCTCATTTCCAACTCAAATGAAAGGCTTTTTCGACCCTTCTTTCTTTCCTTGCTTTGCTTGAACACAAAGGAGCTTAGTATCAACAGGAGGATGTGCCCCAACCTGTAGGTAAGCTCCATAGTCATCTTCAACCTTGATTTCAAAGTGAAAATCGAAATTCAATGCTTATTTTCTTCTTTTCTTCACTCAATCTTCAACCTTGGTCATTCTTTTCACTCAAAGACTTGAGGACGAGCCTTGGGAGGTTGAGAAAGCTTCACTCATCATTGAAGGCATGAATATTGAAGTTTGGTTTCAACTTTTAAGGTGGGTTATATAACTTGAACCCTTAAATGTTATTATTACATTCAATTCTTCATCACTTGTTGATCATTTTGTTCTTCTTGAAATTCCTTTGATCAAATTGATAAAATTACCATAAGAATGGCAGTAGATTTTGGAGGATCAAAGTTTGATGATGATGACATCATCTTAAGCACACACCTCAATGAATATCTTGAGCAAACATTTTAATCCCCTAAGACCAAACAATATCAATATCGTTTGAGGTCAAACGGTCTCAAGACCGTTTGAGGTCAAACGGTCTCAAGACCATTTGAGGTCAAACGGTCTCAAGACCGTTTGAGGTCAAATGACCTCAAGACCGTTTGAGGTCAGGTGATATCATATGTTGGATGATGATCTAATGGTCTCAATTTGATCTAATTCCAATGGTATCAATGTTGGAGGGTCCATTGATTGCAAACCCTAGACCCAATAGATTTATTCGGTTTCAAATCAATGGTTGATGATTCGGTTTCAAGACTGAATGGATGGATTCAGTTTCAAGACCGAATGGGTAATTTATTTCAAGACCGAATGGGTAATTTACCTCAAAACCGAATGGGTAATTGAGTTCAAGACCGAATGGTTAATTGACTTCAAGATCAAATGGGTAATTGAGTTCAAAACTGAATGGGCAATGGATCTCAAGATCGAATGGGTAAATTGAACTTGAGAACCATTTGGGTAATTTGACCGTTTGTAGGAGCTGACCGTTTGGAGGTCTAAACGGTTTCAAACTGTTTGAGGGTATTAATTCAAGACCGTTTGGAGATTCAATTGAACCAAGACCGTTTAAGGTCTAACGGTCTTCAAGACTGTTTGAAGGGTCAATTGGTTCAAGACCGTTTGAAGGGTTGATTGGTTCAAGACCGTTTGAAGGCCTAATTGACTCAATCCATGTAAGTACTAATAACCCCATACATGGTTAAGGAGTATATCAAGGATGATTTCAATGGGAATACTTCTAAAGTACCTAGGTGATTAGTACCTTTTGAGTGGTTTACCTTTGATTCTTATGAAAGAAGTAACTCAATATACTATGATAACCATAGATGTATGTACTTGAATAATGGGTTGATCCAAGTTGATAAGTATGGAGTAATCAACATCCTAGAGAGGATGAGAGAGAGGAACTTATTCATGAGTGATAATCATGTAGTGATTAATTCTTAACACTTTCAACATGAATAAAATATGTAATTAGGGTTTGATCCATGATGATGAGATCATGAAACCCTAATGAAGAAGGTTGATGAGCTCTAAACCTAATTTAGGGTAAAGCTTGGTTGAACCCTGATCTAGGGTGATGGTGTAACCCTAATTTGGGGTAATGATATGAGAAACCCTAATTCAAGGTATTTTAATGAAAAACCTAATTTAAGAGGATGCTTCATTAAAACCCTAATTTTAGGAAAACCTATATGAATCCCTAATTTTTGGGAAATGTTATTAGAAAACCTTAATTCAAGGTGATGATGTGATGAGAAACCCTAATACATGGTGATGTGATGTGAAACCCTAATTCAGGGTGATGCTATGTAAAACTATGTGAAACACTAATTTGAAAACCTAACCCTAATATAGGGTGAAGGTATGTGAAACCCTAATTCTGGGTTATAATATGTGAAACCCTAATCTTGGGCAATGAGATGATTAACCATAGCCCTAATTTGGATAATGGTTGAGTAATCCTTGATTGACACGAAATGGGAAACCTTAACCCTAATGAGGGATTAGTGGTGTTATCCTTGTATAGCATTATGCTGATATGTAATTGGTATAACTGTTATCATGTGTACTAACCATGCACGTATCATGAGATGATGAGCATAGCCAGGTATGAGCTATGATGTTTCAGTTATTGAAAATGTTAATGGGTCTTGTGAGCCATAGCATGTTTGTTTCCTAGTGAGAGGTAACAAGAGATGAAATGGGCCTTGTGAGCCATGTGAGATGCTTGTGTAGCAAGTATCATGTTTACCTTGGTCAGATGACCTGAAGGTGTTTAGTTACTTGATAAGTGGTAACAAGTGTTCTATGATGAAATAAGGGTTTGAATACCCATATTCCCTAATCATGATGATGAGTTTGATGAGGGATGAGAATGCCCCTAATGAGAATTGAGATCCCAATGCTTTATTAAAGATTTGAACAGTACTTGATGGAAGTATTACACATTCTTTGTAGCAATTGTTATAATAATTGATGTTTGGAAACTTGTTTGATGCTAAAAGAATGTGGTAATACACTTAATTAATCAAGTGATACTATATAATGTAGTTGCCCTGACCACAGATCCATCGTCGTCAGAATTTGCTGAATGGTGAAATGAGTTAAACTCGGAGTGCATATTTTTGAATATGTGGGGGTAATTGGGAAAACATATCCTTATGCCCCATAGGAATGGCTGCGGGATATGTCCTATGCACGTGATTGGTTACAAACCATACCCCAGTTTGAGTATGGCTATGGGCCATGACTCCATGATATGATACCAGGCATTGGCTATGGGCCATAACCCTGAAGAGAGTATATGCTGCGGGCTATAACTCTATAGTGAAGATGCCACTATACCCTGGCAAGCTAATTGCATTTTGACACATGATGTCTCTACCATATAATCTCGTACTGACCGAGAAGGTTGAGGTCTTGGATTCTGGCTCTTCCATTGACCTTATGTGGTACCGATGCTTTATGTAATCGTGGTCGGTTGGAGTATGAATGGTATACTTCATCTCTTCTGGGCATTAATTAAGTATGATTGTAAAATGTAATCAGCCGTGTAGCGTAATTGCTTAAGGTTGAAATACGAGAATCATTGGTTGATGTTACCTTTCTTAGCATATCCTAGATGGATAAATGTTATACATGTTCTTCATATTCTTTATCAGATAAATGATTTGCTACTTTATCAATTATAGCTGTGTTGCTTAAAATGAGGATATTGCTCTAATCTACTTAGACAATAAATTACCTGCTGTTAAATATATATATGATTCCTCTGCTCAGTTTTATTCTATTAAACTACAATAATAATGTATTTGGCAGAGAGTTATATCTCTTGCTGGGATTGGGTCTCACTCCGTTGGTCACCAACACTTTTTAGGTGGACTTAGAAGAAGAGGCAGAAACCCTATATCAAGGGAAGAGCATCAGCAAACGCAACAGGGACAACAATGATATCCCAGGTGGAGGCACTGGATGTCATGTTTTGTATAGAGAGTCCTATGTGTCGTCTCTGTACTCTCAGGTCCTCGGAGTTAGTAGTTAGTACTTTTAATGAATCGATCTGAGATTTTGGCTTGAATGCCTCGAGGTTTTGTGTTGCTCATGTGTAGACTTAACAGAGCAATTGATGTATGTAATCCCCGAGAAGAGATGGTACATGGTATGTACTTGTGAACCAGAATGTACATGTAATACTTTGGTTCTTGTTGTTAAGAGTCTCTTGGAATTGGTTCTCTTTGCAAAAGGTTTTAATTTTTAGTGATTTTCAGTAATTCCACTGCTTATGTTTAATTCTGCAATTAATTACACTGTGACAGTCTGATCTGGTGTCAGGTCATCTCAGTTTAGTTGGTATCAGAACTCTAGGTTCGCTGAGTCTACAAAGACATAGGATTAAGGATGTTGAGTCTGTTCTAGTGTCTTCCAGTATAACTGATAGTGTCTTCTGCTCATATAGGAGGAGAAGAAGAACTTGAAGATGTCTGGATCACATGAAGAACATGCTGGTGAAAGCAGCATTGCAGCACCAGGAGGAGGTGCAAGGGCCCAGGCTAGGGAGGAACTGGCACCTAAACATCCCTAGTTTGACCCAGCCATGATAGAGAACCCAACTTTCCATGCTCTGTTTGGGCAGTTCATGGCTACCATGATGCATATGGAGGATAGGATGCCACCACCTGCACCTAGGGTACTAGTACATAATGAGGGACATGGAGATGGTAAGACTTTTGAGAGGCTTCTCTGGGTAGGAGCCATAGAGTATGCTGGTACAATTGACCCAACATACGCTGACATGTGGTTGACTGAGCTGGAGAAGGCTTTTAGAATCCTTATTATCCCTGAAGCTGAGAAGGTGAGTCATGCAATGTACATTTTAAAAGAGAGTGTTGGCCATTGGTGGACAATAGAAGAGGGCAAGAGGCCAGGTGTCGAAGTCAGATGGGAAGAATTTCAACGTGAATTCATCATTAGATACTTCCCTAAGACTTACCTAGATGAAAAGATATCTTAGTTTGAGAAGATAAGGCAAGGACTGATGAACATTAGTGAGTATGAAGCTAAGTTCATGGAGCTTTTGCGGTTCTGTCCGCATATGGCATCTATAGATGAGGAAAGAATTCAACATTTTGAGAAGGGGTTGAACGCTGAATTGACCACTCTTGTGTCTACTTTAGAGAACATGGAGAGATTCACCACCTTTGTGGAGTCTGTTAGATGGATAGAAAGGTCTATGATCGAGAAGTGATAGACTAGTAGTAAGAAGGTGTACACTCAGTTCCAAGGACAGAGGTTCGAGGGCTTTAAGAAGCCGAGGTTTTCTGCACCGGCAGCACCACTGAGGTTTAATACCCAGACACAATGGACGTCAAGTAGGAGTAAGGGTCGTAGTTTTTTTCCAAGTAGAGCCCCCAACACAACATCAACATCGGTGACTGGACCTCACAGACCATATCTTGAGACCAGGATCTGTCACCAGTGTAGACAAGTGGGACATCTAGCAAGGGATTGTCCAATCGGGAACACAATGGTGACTCAACCCCAGAGGCAGAGTTAACAAGGCTCTCAGAGGAGGTAGTTTTCTAGTGGCGCTCGAGGACGTGGACAAGCATTACAAGCTAGATCGTCGGCACCCAACAACTGAGTACATGATCAATAACAAGCAACTATGAGATTCTATGTGATGAATCAACCCGAAGCACTAATCAAACCTCGAGTTGTGACATGTCAGATGGAATTATTTCATTCTGATATGTCTTCATCCTGCTTTGTATCTGTTTTGATTGATCCAGGTGCTACACATTCTTTTATCACTCGAGAAGTGATTCATGACTGCAATATAACTTTAGTCATAGAGCAGATAGTTTGTTGTTAGAAACCCCTTTGCTGGGATCTGTAGTGCTGCGGGAGGTGTGTTCTCCCTACATTCTTTCCTTTTCTGAACATCACATTCAGGTGGATCTTATACCACTTGAGATGCACGAGTTCAATATAATTCTTGGGATGGACACCTTAGAAAATTATAAGGTTGTCTTAGATTGTGAATCCAAGCAAGCTGTGTTTGCAGATGATGGTGATACATGGATCTTTTAGGGAAATAGAAAGATTCTTCCAACCTGCCTAGTGTCGTCTATGGTAGCTGAGAAGCTGATGAGACAAGGATGCTTTGCATTCTTGGCACATGTGGTAAACACCACAATGGAGAGTTCTGATCTTTCTGAAGTTCTGACAGTTAGGGAGTTTGAAGATGTGTTCCCTGAGGAACTTCCAGGTGTTCCTCTACCCCGAGAGATTGATTTTGAGATTAATCTAATTTCGGGCACGCAACCAATACCACAAACACCATATAGAATGGAACCTGGTGAGATGGCAGAGCTCAAGAAACAGTTGCAAGAGTTACTTGAGAAAGGTTTTATCTGACTGAGTACTTCACCATGGGGTGCTTCGGTTCTCTTTGTTAAGAAGAAGGACAGATCGATGCGGTTATACATTGATTACATACAGTTGAATAAAGTAACTATAAAGAACAAGTATCCTCTGCCAAGGATCAATGACCTGTTTGATCAGTTGTGTGGTGCAACTATCTTCTCTAAGATAGATCTGAGGTCGTGATATCACTAGTTGCATATCAAGGAGAGTGACATACCTAACTTTGCCTTTAGGACAAGGTATGGTCACTATGAGTTCATAGTTATGTCATTTGGACTAACTAATGCACCAGCTACATTCATGGAACTCACGAATAGAATCTTTCGACCTTTTATTGATCAGTTCATAGTAGTCTTTATAGATGACATACTGGTATACAGTAAAGATGTTCAACAGCATGAGCAGCACCTTTGTCAGGCTTTAACTTTGCTAAGAGAGTATAAGATGTATGCTAAGTTAGCAAATGCGAGTTCTGGTTACCATAAGTTTCTTTTCTAGGACACGTAATATCTGCCTCAGGAATCCGTGTTGATCCTAAGAAGGTAGAGTCTGTCCTACAATGGGAACAACCAAAGACACCAATGGAGATACACAATTTCCTAGGATTGGTGGGATATTATAGGAGGTTCATTAAGAACTTCAGTTCTATAGCTTTACCCCTAACCAAGTTGACCAAGAAGGAGGTTCCGTTTGTCTGGAATGACAAATGTCAACATTCTTTCCAGCTGTTGAAAGAAAGGTTGACAAGTGCACATGTGCTGGTGTTACCTGAGCAAGGGAAGGGGTATATAGTTTTATGTGATGCATCTAAGAGTGGTCTAGGATGTTTGTTGATGCTGGATAATCAAGTGATTTCTTTTGCCTCTCGACAGCTTAAGAAACACGAGGAGAATTATTTGACACATGATCTAGAGCTAGCCGATGTGGTCCATGCTTTGAAGATCTGGAGACATTATCTCTATGAGGAGACATTCTAGATTTTCACAGATCATAAGAATCTAAAATATATCTTCTCACAACATGAGTTGAACATGAGACAACGCCGCTAGATGGAGTTAATCAAGGACTATGATTGTATAACTGATTATCATCCAGGGAAGGCTAATGTAGTGGATGATGCACTAAGTAGGAAATCATCATCACCAGCCTTAGATAAAGCACAGTTGAACTCCTTAGTGTGATTTAAAAGAGATATGGTTATCTCCTTGAGGCAAAGCAATATACAGCTCAAGGTATCGTTGTTAGTCAGGTTGTTAGCGGAGATGCAAGTAAAACCTACTCTGAGACAATAGATTAAAGAAGCACAACAAGTTGATGATGTGATTCAGCAGATTAGGTCAGAGTATGGTAGTGAGAAATGAGATGGCTTTCATGAGTCAGAGGATCAGGTAGTTTGTTACCATGGTAGGATGGTAATACCTGATGCCAATGACCTAAGGAAGTTAGCCTTGGAGGAAGCTCCCTCTTCGATGTATGCAATGCATCTAGGGTGCACCAAAATGTATCATAACTTGAAGGATATGTATTGGTGGCCAGGATTGAAGAAGGATGTAGCTGAGTTTGTTATGCGGTGTCTGGTTTGTTAGCAGGTTAAAGCTAAACATCAAAAGCCCGCAGGAACAATGCAACCTTTGCCTATACCGCAGTGGAAATGGGATCATGTGACCATGGACTTTGTGATTGGTTTGCCTAGAACAACCAAAGGTCATGATTCCATATGGGTGATAGTTGATAGGTTGACTAAGACAACACATTTCCTTCCTATCAAAACAACCTACACTACTGAGAAGCTTGCACAGATATATATAGATGAGATAGTGTGACTGCACGGGGTTCTAGCTACTATTGTTTCTGATAGAGGTCCCTAGTTCATGAGTCATTTTTGGGAGTGAATCCATAAATCTTTGGGTACACAGTTAAGGTTTAGTACTACCTTTCACCCACATACAGATGGACAATATGAGAGGACCATACAAACCTTGGAGGATTTGCTTAGGGCATGTGTCCTTCAGTTTGTAGGAAGTTGGGATCTACACCTGAGCTTGATAGAATTTGCTTACAATAATAGCTATCAGCACAATATTGATATGACACCATATGAAGCATTATATGGCAGATGTTGTAGATCTCCTTTATGTTGGTATGAAATAGGAGAAAATCAACTTTTGGGTCTTGAGCTTGTGCAACAAACAATTGAGAAGATTAAAGTAATACAACAACATTTAAAAACTACTTAGGATAGACAGAAGTCATACGCTAACAAACGACGAAGACCGTTATAATTCCAAGTTGGAGACAGAGTATACCTCAAGGTCTCACCTTGGAAAGGTGTCCTTAGATTTGGAAAGAAGGGAAAGTTATCTCCTAGATTTATGGGGCCTTATCCAATCATTGAACGGATTGGAAAGGTAGCCTATAAGCTAGAATTGCCACCTGAACTGCATAAGTTGCATCTAGTGTTCCATATCTCCATGCTGAGGAAGTGTCATCTTGAAACAGAGTTAGTCTTGCAACCTGTGGAGGTAGAATTAAATGATGATATATCATATGTTGAAGGACCTGTGATGATCCTTGATAAAAGAATTAAAAAGCTAAAAAAGAAAGACATATGTCTTGTGAAAGTTCTCTAGCATCATCATGGCATTGAAGAAGCTACATGGGAGCTAGAGGAAAAGATGAGGAGGAAGTACCCTTCTCTTTTCTCTTGATGATTTCGGGGACGAAATCCTTGTTAGGGGTGGATAATTTGTAACATCCCTGACCTGGTTTATGCTTTAACCCTAGATGTTTTGTTTAAGAAAGTTAATTATATGCTTGATCTTATCTTTTGAAAAGTAATTAAGGCCCAAGAGGAACTTATGTTTCAATTTTAGTCCTTTTTGAATAATGTTGAAACAATGTTTTGCATGTTTTGGACTAAAGTGCAAATTACTTAAGTTGAGGGGTTAACTTGCAAATGTTACACGATAAATGTTCCTCAAGTGGTATAGCATCATGAGAATGATAATTATGCATAGGTATGGCTTGTGGCAGCTTGAGCACCAAGAAAGAGCTTGTTAAGCAATGTTTGTGCATTAAAACCTAGTTCTGGTGTAATGTGCAATTTACCCAAAACCTAAGGTTCAATATGCAAAATACCACTTCTAGAGAGTCCCTAATGTTTCTTGTTATCAATTAGAGACAAGAAAATCAGAGGGGAATCTCATTTGAATCTCTTTGGAGGAGAGAGAATCTTGATATTAAAATAATCAAGATTTAAGCATAATTGAAACCCTGATTCAATTTAATGCAAAAATAAACATATTAATTGAATTGTCCTTCAACAAAAATGTGATGGTTGAATTTGCATAAGTGTGAACGTCCTTGTGCCTTGCAATTGCACCTAAATATCTAAAGTGAGTGGATAGCCCACTCAGATTAGTTAACTAAAAAGTAATATCCACTCATTCTTGGATATTATTATTAAAATGGTTAAAGGTGCTTAATTTTTTTTCTTTTAATTCATGGATAATGAAGATAAATTACAAGGTGGGGGAGATGTATTCATATGCAAGGGATTGAGGGGAGTATTTGGCACCAATTTAGGGAATTAAAAGATTATTATATCACTTTCTCTCTCATTGAAATTCCCTTATAAACATCTCATTTCCAACTCAAATGAAAGGCTTTTTCGACCCTTCTTTCTTTCCTTGCTTTGCTTGAACACAAGGGAGATTAGGATCAATTGGAGGATGTGCCCCAACCTGTAGGTAAGCTCCATAGTCATCTTCAACCTTGATTTCAAGGTGAAAATCGAAATTCAATGCTTATTTTCTTCTTTTCTTCATTCAGTCTTCAACCTTGGTCATTCTTTTCACTCAAAGACTTGAGGACGAGCCTTGGGAGGTTGAGAAAGCTTCATTCACCATTGAAGGTGTGAATATTGAAGTTTGGTTTCAACTTTGAAGGCGGGTTATATAACTTGAACCCTTAATGTTATTATTACATTCAATTCTTCATCACTTGTTGATCATTTTGTTCTTCTTGAAATTCCTTTGATCAAATTGATAAAATTACCATAAGAATGGCAGTAGATTTTGGAGGATCAAAGTTTGATGATGATGACATCATCTTAAGCACACACCTTAATGAATATCTTGAGCAAACACTTTCATCCCTTGAGACCAAACAATATCAAGATCGTTTGAGGTCAAACGGTCTCAAGACCGTTTGAGGTCAAACAGTCTCAAGACCGTTTGAGGTCAAATGACCTCAAGACTATTTGAGGTCAGGTGATATCATATGTTGGATGATGATCTAATGGTCTCAATTTGAACTAATTCCAATGGTTTCAATGTTGGAGGGTCCATTGATTGCAAACCCTAGACTCAATAGATTTATTCAGTTTCAAATCAATGCTTGATGATTCAGTTTCAAGACCGAATGGATGGATTCAATTTCAAGACCGAATGGGTAATTTATTTCAAGACCGAATGGGTAATTTACCTCAAAACCGAATGGGTAATTGAGTTCAAGACCGAATGGTTAATTGACTTCAAGATCAAATGGGTAATTGAGTTCAAAACTGAATGGGCAATGGATCTCAAGATCGAATGGGTAAATTGAACTTGAGAACCATTTGGGTACTTTGACCGTTTGTAGGAGTTGACCGTTTGGAGGTCTAAACGGTTTCAAACCGTTTGAGGGTATTAATTCAAGACCGTTTGGAGATTCAATTGAACCAAGACCGTTTAAGGTCTAACGGTCTTCAAGACTGTTTGAAGGGTCAATTGGTTCAAGACCATTTGAAGGGTTGATTGGTTCAAGACCGTTTGAAGGCCTAATTGACTCAATCCATGTAAGTACTAATAACCCCATACATGATTAAGGAGTATATCAAGGATGATTTCAATGGGAATACTTCTAAAGTACCTAGGTGATTAGTACCTTTTGAGTGGTTTACCTTTGATGCTTATGAAAGAAGTAACTCAATATACTATGATAACCATAGATGTATGTACTTGAATAATGGGTTGATCCAAGTTGATAAGTATGGAGTAATCAACATCCTAGAGAGGATGAGAGAGAGAAACTTATTCATGAGTGATAATCATGTAGTGATTAATTCTTAACACTTTCAACATGAATAAAATATGTAATTAGGGTTTAATCCATGATGATGAGATCATGAAACCCTAATCGAGAAGGTTGATGAGCTCTAAACCTAATTTAGGGTAAAGCTTGGTTGAACCCTGATCTAGGGTGATGGTGTAACCCTAATTTAGGGTAATGATATGAGAAACCCTAATTCAATGTATTTTAATGAAAAACCTAATTTAAGAGGATGCTTCATTAAAACCCTAATTTTAGGAAAAGCTATATGAATCCCTAATTTTTGGGAAATGTTATAAGAAACCTTAATTCAAGGTGATGATGTGATGAGAAACCCTAATACATGGTGATGTGATGTGAAACCCTAATTCAGGGTGATGCTATGTAATACTATGTGAAACACTAATTTGAAAACCTAACCCTAATATAGGGTGAAGGTATGTGAAACCCTAATTTTGGGTTATAATATGTGAAACCCTAATCTTGGGCAATGAGATGATTAACCATAGCCCTAATTTGGGTAATGGTTGAGTAATCCTTGATTGACATGAAATGGGAAACCTTAACCCTAATGAGGGATTAGTGGTGTTATCCTTGTATAGCATGATGCTGATATGTAATTGGTATAACTGTTATCATGTGTACTAACCATGCGCGTATCATGAGATGATGACCATAGCCAGGTATGAGCTATGATGTTTCAGTTATTGAAAATGTTAATGGGTCTTGTGAGCAATAGCATGTTTGTTTCCTAGTGAGAGGTAACAAGAGATGAAATGGGCCTTGTGAGCCATGTGAGATGCTTGTGTAGCAAGTATCATGTTTACCTTGGTCAGATGACCTGAAGGTGTTTAGTTACTTGATAAGTGGTAACAAGTGTTCTATGATGAAATAAGGGTTTGAATACCCATATTCCCTAATCATGATGATGAGTTTGATGAGGGATGAGAATGCCCCTGATGAGAATTGAGATCCCAATGCTTTATTAAAGATTTGAACAGTACTTGATGGAAGTATTACACATTCTTTGTAGCAATTGTTATAATAATTGATGTTTGGAAACTTGTTTGATGCTAAAAGAATGTGGTAATACACTTAATTAATCAAGTGATATTATATAATGTAGTTGCCCTGACCACAGATCCATCATCGTCAGAATTTGCTGAATGGTGAAATGAGTTAAACTCGGAGTGCATATTTTTGAATATGTGGGGGTAATTGGGAAAACATATCCTTATGCCCCATAGGAATGGCTGCGGGATATGTCCTATGCACGTGATTGGTTACAAACCATACCCCAGTTTGAGTATGGCTATGGGCCATGACTCCATGATATGATACCAGGCATTGGCTATGGGCCATAACCCTGAAGAGAGTATATGCTACGGGCTATAACTCTATAGCGAAGATGCCACTATACCCTGGCAAGCTAATTGCAGTTTGACACATGATGTCTCTACCATATAATCTCATACTGACCGAGAAGGTTGAGGTCTTGGATTCTGGCTCTTCCATTGACCTTATGTGGTACCGATGCTTTATGTAATTGTGGCCGGTTGGAGTATGAATGGTATACTTCATCTCTTCAGGGCATTAATTAAGTATGATTGTAAAATGTAATCAGCCGTGTAGCGTAATTGCTTAAGGTTGAAATACGAGAATCATTGGTTGATGTTACCTTTCTTAGCATATCCTAGATGGATAAATGTTATACATGTTCTTCATATTCTTTAATCATATAAATGATTTGCTACTTTATCAATTATAGATGTGTTTCTTAAAATGAGGATATTGCTCTAGTCTACTTAGACAATAAATTACCTGCTGTTAAATATATATATATGATTCCTCTGCTCAGTTTTATTCTATTAAACTACAATAATAATGTATTTGGCGGAGAGTTATATCTCTCGCTGGGACTGGGTCTCACTCTGTTGGTCACCAAAACTTTTTAGGTGGACGTAGAAGAAGAGACAGAAGCCCTATATCAAGGGAAGAGCATCAACAAACACAACAGGGACAACAATGATATCTCAGGTGGAGGCACTGGATGTCATGTTTTGTATAGAGAGTCCTATGTGTCTTCTCTGTACTCTCAGGTCCTCGGAGTTAGTAGTTAGTACTTTTAATGAATCGATCTGAGATTTTGGCTTGAATGCCTCGAGGTTTTGTGTTGCTCATGTGTAGACTTAATAGAGCAATTGATGTATGTAATACTCAAGAAGAGATGGTACATGGTATGTACTTGTGAACCAGAATGTACATGTAGTACTTTGGTTCTTGTTGTTAAGAGTTTCCTGGAATTGGTTCTCTTTGCAAAAGGTTTTAATTTTTAGTGATTTTCAGTAATTCCACTGCTTATGTTTAATTCTGCAATTAATTACACTGTGACGGTCTGATCTGGTGTCAGGTCGTCTCAGTTTAGTTGGTATCAGAACTCTAGGTTTGTTGAGTCTACAAAGACATAGGATTAAGGATGTTGAGTCTGTTCTAGTGTCTTCCAGTATATCTGATAGTGTCTTCAGCTCATATTGGAGGAGAAGAAGAACTTGAAGATGTCTGGATCACATGAAGAACATGCTGGTGAAAGCAGCATTGCTGCACCAGGAGGAGGTGCAAGGGACCAGGCTAGGGAGGAACTGGCACCTGAACATCCCCAGTTTGACCCAGCCATGATAGAGAACCCAACTTTCCATGCTCTGTTTGGGCAGTTCATGGCAACCATGATGCATATGGAGGATAGGATGCCACCACCTGCACCTAGGGTACTAGTACATAATGAGGGACAGGGAGCTGGTAAGACTTTTGAGAGGCTTCTCCGGGTAGGAGCCATAGAGTATGTTGGTACAACTAACCCAACATACGTTGACATGTGGTTGACTGAGCTGGAGAAGGCTTTTAGAATCCTTAATATCCCTGAAGCCAAGAAGGTGAGTCATGCAATGTACATTTTAAAAGAGAGTGCTGGCCATTGGTGGACAATAGAAGAGGGCAAGAGGCTAGGTGTCGAAGTCAGATGGGAAGAATTTCAATGTGAATTCATCATTAGATACTTCCCTAAGACTTACCTAGATGAAAAGATATCTCAGTTTGAGAAGATAAGGCAAGGACCGATGAACATTAGTGAGTATGAAGCTAAGTTCATGGAGCTTTTGCAGTTCTGTCCGCATATGGCATCTATAGATGAGGAAAGAATTCAACATTTTGAGAAGGGGTTGAACGCTGAATTGACCACTCTTGTGTCTGCTTTAGAGAACAGGGAGAGATTCACCACCTTTGTGGAGTCCGTTAGATGGATAGAAAGGTCTATGATCGAGAAGCGATAGACTAGTAGTAAGAAGGTGTACACTCAGTTCCAAGGAAAGAGGTTCGAGGGCTTTAAGAAGCCGAGGTTTTCTGCACCGGCAGCACCACTGAGGTTTAATACCCAGACACAATGGACGTCAAGTAGGAGTAAGGGCCATAGTTTTTTTTCCAAGTAGAGCCCCCAACACAGCATCAACATCGGTGACTGGACCTCACAGACCCTATCTTGAGACCAGGATCTGTCACCAGTGTAGACAAGTGGGACATCTGGCAAGGGATTGTCTAGTCGGGAGCACAATGGTGACTCAACCCCAGAGGCAGAGTTAACAAGGCTCTCAAAGGAGGCAGTTTTCTAGTGGAACTCAAGGACGTGGACAAGCGTTAAAAGCTAGATCGTCAGCACCCAACAACTGAGTACACGATCAATAACAAGCAACTATGAGATTCTATGTGATGAATCACCCCGAAGCACTAATCAACCCTCGAGTTGTGACATGTCAGATGGAATTATTTCATTCTGATATGTCTTCATCCTGCTTCGTATTTGTTTTGATTGATCCAAGTGCTACACATTCTTTTATCACTCGAGAAGTGATTCATGACTGCAATATAACTGTTAGTCATAGAGCAGATAGTTTGTTGTTAGAAACCCCTTTGCTGGGATCTGTAGTGCTGCGGGAGGTGTGTTCTCCCTACATTCTTTCCTTTTCTCAACATCACATTCAGGTGGATCTTATACCACTTGAGATGCATAGGTTCAATATAATTCTTGGGATGGACACCTTAGAAAAGTATAAGGTTGTCTTGGATTGTGAATCCAAGCAAGCTGTGTTTGCAGATGATGGTGATACATGGATCTTTTAGGGAAATAGAAAGATTCTTCCAACCTTCCTAGTGTCGTCTATGGTAGCTGAGAAGCTGATGAGACAAGGATGCTTTGCATTCTTGGCACATGTGGTAAACATCACAATGGAGAGTTCTAATCTTTCTGAAGTTCTGACAGTTAGGGAGTTTGAAGATGTGTTCCCTGAGGAACTTCCAGGTGTTCCTCTGCCCCGAGAGATTGATTTTGAGATTAATCTAATTCCGGGCACGCAACCAATACCACAAACACCATATAGTATGGAACATGCTGAGATGGCAGAGCTCAAGAAACAGTTGCAGGAGTTACTTGAGAAAAGTTTTATCTGACTGAGTACTTCACCATGGGGTGCTCCAGTTCTCTTTGTTAAGAAGAAGGACGGATCGATGCGGTTATACATTGATTACATACAGTTGAATAAAGTAACTATAAAGAACAAGTATCCTCTGCTAAGGATCGATGACCTGTTTGATCAGTTGTGTGGTGCAACTATCTTCTCTAAGATAGATCTGAGGTCGTGATATCACTAGTTGCATATCAAGGAGAGTGACATACCTAAGTCTGCCTTTAGGACAAGGTATGGTCACTATGAGTTCATAGTTATGTTGTTTGGACTAACTAATGCACCAACTACATTCATGGAACTCACGAATAGAATCTTTCGACCTTTTATTGATCAGTTCATAGTAGTCTTTATAGATGACATACTGGTATACAGTAAAGATGTTCAACAGCATGAGCAGCACCTCTGTCAGGCTTTAACTTTGCTAAGAGAGTATAATATGTATGCTAAGTTTAGCAAATGTGAGTTTTGGTTACCATAAGTTTCTTGTCTAGGACACGTAATATCTGCCTTAGGAATCCGTGTGGATCCTAAGAAGGCAGAGTCTGTCCTACAATGGGAACAAACAAAGACACCAACGGAGATATAGAATTTCCTAGGATTGGTGGGATATTATAGGAGGTTCATTAATAACTTCAGTTCTATAGCTTTACCCCTAACCAAGTTGACGAGGAAGGAGGTTCTGTTTGTCTGGAATGACAAATGTCAACATTCTTTCCAGCTGTTGAAAGAAAGGTTAACAAGTGCACATGTGCTGGTGTTACCTGAGCAAGGGAAGGGGTATATAGTTTTCTGTGATGCATCTAAGAGTGGTCTAGGATGTTTGTTGATGTAGGATAATCAAGTGATTTCTTTTGCCTCTCGACAACTTAAGAAACACGAGGAGAATTATCTAACACATGATATAGAGCTAGCCACTGTGGTCCATGCTTTAAAGATCTGGAGACATTATCTCTATGGGGAGACATTCTAGATTTTCACAGATCATAAGAATATAAAATATATCTTCTCACAACATGAGTTGAACATGAGACAACGCCGCTGGATGGAGTTAATCAAGGACTATGATTGTACAATTGATTATCATCCAGGGAAGGCTAATGTAGTGGCTGATGCACTAAGTAGGAAATCATCATCACCAGCCTTAGATAAAGCACAATTGAACTCCTTAGTGTGATTTAAAAGAGATATGCTTATCTCCTTGAGGCAAAACAATATACAGCTCAAGGTATCATTGTTAGTCGGGCTGTTAGCTGAGATGCAAGTAAAACCTACTCTGAGACAACAGATTAAAGAAGCACAACAAGCTGATGCTGTGGTTCAGCAGATTAGGTCAGAGTATGGTAGTGAGAAATGAGATGGCTTTCATGAGTCAGAGGATCAGGTAGTTTGTTACCATGGTAGGATGGTAATACCTGATGCTAATGACCTAAGGAAGTTAGCCTTGGAGGAAGCTCACTCTTTGATGTATGCAATGCATCTGGGGAGCACCAAAATGTATCATAACTTGAAGGATATGTATTGGTGGCCAGGATTGAAGAAGGATGTAGCTGAGTTTGTTATGCGGTGTCTGGTTTGTTAGCAGGTTAAAGCTAAACATCAAAAGCCCGCAGGAACAATGCAACCTTTGCCTATACCGCAGTGGAAATGGGATCATGTGACCATGGACTTTGTGATTGGTTTGCCTAGAACAACCAAAGGTCATGATTCCATATGGGTGATAGTTGATAGGTTGACTAAGACAACACATTTCCTTCCTATCAAAACAACCTACACTACTGAGAAGCTTGCACAGATATATATAGATGAGATAGTGTGACTGCACGGGGTTCTAGCTACTATTGTTTCTGATAGAGGTCCCTAGTTCATGAGTCATTTTTGGGAGTGAATCCATAAATCTTTGGGTACACAGTTAAGGTTTAGTACTACCTTTTACCCACATACAGATGGACAATATGAGAGGACCATACAAACCTTGGAGGATTTGCTTAGGGCATGTGTCCTTCAGTTTGTAGGAAGTTGGGATCTACACCTGAGCTTGATAGAATTTGCTTACAATAATAGCTATCAGCACAATATTGATATGGCACCATATGAAGCATTATATGGCAGATGTTGTAGATCTCCTTTATGTTGGTATGAAATAGGAGAAAATCAACTTTTGGGTGCTGAGCTTGTGCAGCAAACAATTGAGAAGATTAAAGTAATACACCAACAATTAAAAACTACTCAGGATAGACAGAAGTCGTACGCCGACAACCGACGAAAACCTTTAGAATTCCAAGTTGGAGACAGAGTATACCTCAAGGTCTCACCTTGGAAAGGTGTCCTTAGATTTGGAACGAAGGGAAAGTTATCTCCTAGATTTATGGGGCCTTATCCAATCATTGAACGGATTGGAAAGGTAGCATGTAAGCTAGAATTGCCACATGAACTACATAAGTTGCATCTAGTGTTCCATATCTCCATGTTGAGAAAGTGTCATCCTGACACAGAGTTAGTCTTGCAACCTGTGGAGGTAGAATTAAATGATGATATATCATATGTTGAAGGACCTGTGATGATCCTTGATAAAAGAATTAAAAAGCTGAAAAAGAAAGACATATGTCTTGTGAAAGTTCTCTGGCATCATCATGGCATTGAAGAAGCTACATGGGAGCTAGAGGAAGAGATGAGGAGGAAGTACCCTTCTCTTTTCTCTTGATGATTTTGGGGACGAAATGCCTGTTAGGGGTGGATAATTTGTAACATCCCTGACCTGGTTTATGCTTTAACCCTAGATTTTTTGTTTAAGAAAGTTAATTATATGCTTGCTCTTATCTTTTGAAAAGTAATTAAGGCCCAAGAGGAACTTATGTTTCAATTTTAGTCATTTTTGAATAATGTTGAAACAATGTTTTGCATGTTTTGGACTAAAGTGCAAATTACCCAAGTTGAGGGGTTAACTTGGAAATGTTACACGATAAATGTTCCTCAAGTGGTATAGCATCATGAGAATGATAATGATGCATAGGTATGTCTTGTGGCAGCCTGAGCACCAAGAAAGAGCTTGTTAAGTAATGTTTGTGCATTAAAACCTAGTTTTGGTGTAATGTGCAATTTACCCAAAACCTAGGGTTCAATATGCAAAATACCACTTCTAGAGAGTCCCTAATGTTTCTTGTTATCAATTATAGACAAGAAAATCAGAGGTGCGTCTCATTTGAATCTCTTTGGAGGAGAGAGAATCTTGATATTAAAATAATCAAGATTTAAGCATAATTGAAACCCTCATTCAATTTAATGCAAAAATAAACATATTAATTGAATTGTCCTTCAACCAAAAATGTGATGGTTGAATTTTCATAAGTGTGAACGTCCTTGTGCCTTGAAATGGCACCTAAATATCTAAAGTGAGTGGAGAGCCCACTCACATTAGTTAACTAAAAAGTAATATCCACTCATTTTTAGATATTATTATTAAAATGGTTAAAGGTGCTTAATTTGTTTTCTTTTAATTCATGGATAATGAATATAAATTACAAGGTGGGGGATATGTCTTCGTATGCAAGGGATTGAGGGGAGTATTTGGCACCAATTTAGGGAATTAAAAGATTATTATATCACTTTTTCTCTCATTGAAATTCCCTTATAAACATCTCATTTCCAACTCAAATGAAAGGCTTTTTCGACCCTTCTTTCTTTCCTTGCTTTAGTTGAACACAAGGAAGCTTAGGAGAAATAGGAGGATGTGCCCCAACCTGTAGGTAAGCTCCATTGTCATCTTCAACCTTGATTTCAAGGTGAAAATCGAAATTCAATGCTTATTTTCTTCTTTTCTTCACTCAATCTTCAACCTTGGTCATTCTTTTCAATCAAAGACTTGAGGACGAGCCTTGGGAGGTTGAGAAAGCTTCATTCACCATTGAAGGCATGAATCTTGAAGTTTGGTTTCAACTTTGAAGGCGGGTTATATAACTTGAACCCTTAAATGTTATTATTACATTCAATTCTTCATCACTTGTTGATCATTTTGTTCTTCTTGAAATTCCTTTGATCAAATTGATAAAATTACCATAAGAATGGCAGTAGATTTTGGAGGATAAAAGTTTGATGATGATGACATCATCTTAAGCACACACCTCAATGAATATCTTGAGCAAACAGTTTCATCCCTTGAGACCAAACAATCTCTAGATCGTTTGAGGTCAAATGGTCTCAAGACCGTTTGAGGTCAAACAGTCTCAAGACCGTTTATGGTCAAATGACCTCAAGACCGTTTGAGGTCAGGTGATATCATATGTTGGATGATGATCCAATGGTCTCAATTTGATCTAATTCCAAAGGTTTCAATGTTGGAGGGTCCATTGATTGCAAACCCTAGACCCAATAGATTTATTCGGTTTCAAATCAATGGTTGATGATTCGGTTTCAAGACAGAATGGATGGATTCAGTTTCAAGACTGAATGGGTAATTTATTTCAAGACCGAATGGGTAATTTACCTCAAAACCGAATGGGTAATTGAGTTCAAGACCGAATGGTTAATTGACTTCAAGATCGAATGGGTAATTGAGTTCAAAACTGAATGGGCAATGGATCTCAAGATCGAATGGGTAAATTGAACTTGAGAACCATTTGGGTACTTTGACCGTTTGGAGGAGTTGACCATTTGGAGGTCTAAACGGTTTCAAACCATTTGAGGGTATTAATTCAAGACCGTTTGGAGATTCAATTGAACCAAGACCGTTTAAGGTCTAACGGTCTTCAAGACTGTTTGAAGGGTCAATTGGTTCAAGACCGTTTGAAGGGTTGATTGGTTCAAGACCGTTTGAAGGCCTAATTGACTCAATCCATGTAAGTACTAATAACCCCATACATGGTTAAGGAGTATATCAAGGATGATTTCAATGGGAATACTTCTAAAGTACCTAGGTGATTAGTACCTTTTGAGTGGTTTACCTTTGATGCTTATGAAAGAAGTAACTCAATATACTATGATAACCATAGATGTATGTACTTGAATAATGGGTTGATCCAAGTTGATAAGTATGGAGTAATCAACATCCTAGAGAGGATGAGAGAGAGGAACTTATTCATGAGTGATAATCATGTAGTGATTAATTCTCAACACTTTCAACATGAATAAAATATGTAATTAGGGTTTGATCCATGATGATGAGATCATGAAACCCTAACCGAGAAGGTTGATGAGCTCTAAACCTAATTTAGGGTAAATCTTGGTTGAACCCTGATCTAGGGTGATGATGTAACCCTAATTTAGGGTAATGATATGAGAAACCCTAATTCAGGGTATTTTAATGAAAAACCTAATTTAAGTGGATGCTTCATTAAAACCCTAGTTTCAGGAAAAGCTATATGAATCCCTAATTTTTGGGAAATATTATAAGAAACCTTAATTCAAGGTGATGATGTGATAAGAAACCCTAATACATGGTGATGTGATGTGAAACCCTAATTCAGGGTGATGCTATGTAATACTATGTGAACTACTAATTTGAAAACCTAACCCTAATATAGGGTGAAGGTATGTGAAACCCTAATTTTGGGTTATAATATGTGAAACCCTAATCTTGGGCAATGAGATGATTAACCATAGCCCTAATTTGGGTAATGGTTTAGTAATCCTTGATTGACACGAAATGGGAAACCTTAACCCTAATGAGGGATTAGTGGTGTTATCCTTGTATAGCATGATGCTGTTATGTAATTGGTATAACAATTATCATGTGTACTAACCATGCAAGTATCATGAGATGATGAGCATAGCCAGGTATGATATATGATGTTTTAGTTATTGAAAATGTTAATGGGTCTTGTGAGCCATTGCATGTTTGTTTCCTAGTGAGAGGTAACAAGAGATGAAATGGGCCTTGTGAGCCATGTGAGATGCTTGTGTAGCAAGTATCATGTTTACCTTGGTCAGATGACCTAAAGGTGTTTAGTTACTTGATAAGTGGTAACAAGTGTTCTATGATGAACTAAGGGTTTGAATACCCATATTCCCTAATCATGATGATGAGTTTGATGAGGGATGAGAATGCCCCTGATGAGAATTGAGATCCCAATGCTTTATTAAAGATTTGAACAATACTTGATGGAAGTATCACATTCTTTGTAGCAATTGTTATAAAAATTGATGTTTGGAAACTTGTTTGATGCTAAAAGAATGTGGTAATACACTTAATTAATCAAGTGATATTATATAATGTAGTTGCCCTGACCACAGATCCATCAATGCCAGAATTTGCTGAATGGTGAAACGAGTTAAAATCGGAGTGCATATTTTTGAATATGTGGGGGTAATTGGGCAAACATATCCCTATGCCCCATAGGAATGGCTGCGGGCTATGTCCTATGCATGGGATTGGTTATAGACCATACCCCAGTTTGAGTATGACTACGGGCCATGACTCCATGATATGATACCAGGCATTGGCTATGGGCCTTAACCCTGAAGAGAGTATATGCTGCGGGCTATAATTCTATAGTGAAGATGCCACTATACCCTGGCAAGCTAATTGCAGTTTGACACATGATGTCTCTACCATATAATCTCGTACTGACCGAGAAGGTTGAGGTCTTGGATTCCGGCTCTTCCATTGACCTTATGTGGTACCGATGCTTTATGTAATCGTGGTCGGTTGGAGTATGAATGGTATACTTCATCTCTTCAGGGCATTAATTAAGTATGATTGTAAAATGTAACCAGCCGTGTAGCGTAATTGCTTAAGGTTGAAATACAAGAATCATTGGTTGATGTTACCTTGCTTAGCATATCCTAGATGGATAAATGTTATACATGTTCTTCATATTCTTTATCAGATAAATGATTTGCTACTTTATCAATTATAGTTGTGTTGCTTAAAATGAGGATATTGCTCTAATCTACTTAGACAATGAATTACCTGATGTTAAATATATATATGATCCCTCTGCTAAGTTTTATTCTATTAAACTACAATAATAATGTATTTGGCGGAGAGTTATATCTCTCGCTGGGACTGGGTCTCACTCCGTTGGTCACCAACACTTTTTAGGTGGATGCAGAAGAAGAGGCAAAAACCCTATATCAAGGGAAGAGCATCAACAACAGCAACGGGACAAAAGTGATATCCTAGGTGGAGGCACTGGATGTCATGTTTTGTATAGAGAGTCCTATGTGTCATCTCTATACTCTCAGGTCCTCGGAGTTAGTAGTTAGTACTTTTAATGAATCGATCTGAGATTTTGGCTTGAATATCTCAAGGTTTTGTGTTGCTCGTGTGTAGACTTAACAGAGCAATTGATGTATGTAATCCTCGAGAAGAGATGGTACATGGTATGTACTTGTGAATCAGAATGTATATGTAATACTTTGGTTCTTGTTGTTAAGAGTTTCCTGGAATTGGTTCTCTTTGCAAAAGGTTTTAATTTTTAGTGATTTTCAGTAATTCCACTGCTTATGTTTAATTCTGCAATTAATTACACTATGACAGTCTGATATGGTGTCGGGTCGTCTCAAAAAGAGACGAGAAACTAGATGTCCTACCAGGTTCTTCCCAGGAGTAGCCTCTAAGCCTGTACAATTAGTGTCAAGCTTCCTAGAAATGTGGTTATCAAACCCCCACTCATGATGTCTCCAGATTCCCTCTTCTTGATCTTTTTGATGTCAAAGAACCTGCAAAGAATGAAGAAGCCTTCATTGATCTGGAAGTCATTCACCATGGTCCAAGAAAGAAAAGATCATGCTTCCCACATACCCCTTGAGTTTCCTTCTTGGCAAAAACATCTGTGCTTAGAAGTTGGTGGACATATCGAAAGATAGAATTATGGATGGTAGTTGCCCTGGCCTTCTTGGCCTCATGATATGTCACATCTGTGATCTCACTCTAAAACTTATCATTATCGAATCCTAAAGGATAAGCCAACCTGCCATCATAGTGACACTCAAGTATGTCACAAAATTGTTGGAATGTGAGTCTATATCATTGACCCAGAAGATGGAAATATATAATAGAATAGGGCTCGAGGGGCTTCTTTAGGCCATCCTCAAACTTCAGAGGAGTCAAAAATTCATAGGTGAGTCTAGGGTAAGTGTTTTTCACCATGCAATAGATATACCAGAGTCACAGCTTCTGTAGAAACCCTATGAATTTGTCCTTGAATCCTAGGGTGGTCATGGATTGCTCACATGCAAAGCGTGTAGGGAGGACCCTAAGGGAGATGAGGAACTGGTAAGTGGGATCTTTGACTTTTGTGACTTGGAATTGAGTAGTGGAGACATAGGCGGGGGTCAAAGATGAGCTTTCTCCATGTCAGTGCTTTGATGCTTTCTTGATTGAAGCCATCATTGATGAGGTTGGGATGAGAAGTGCTAACTCACGGCATGTCTTTGACTGTACACGTCATGTAGCCTGACAGCTGAAGAACTGGACTGGATGGAAATGATGTGGCGTGTTCAAGACGAGACATGGTGTGTCTTCTGGCAGAAGAAGGCGGTGGGGCTTGGCGACTATTTGAGGAGACACAACATGTTCCAAGAAGTACACGCCATGTACCTGTAGATTTTCCGCATCCAGAGGTTGGGGAAGATGGTTAATTTCACTCCTTGACACCAGATCTATGTTTGGAAGTGAAGATTGAGGTGGATAAGGCTTCTAAAGGTGATTTGGATGCGGATTTGGGGCTCGTAGGAGACTCTTTTGTGAGGATGTCTATCGGAGAAGGAGAAGTTCCCCGGAGAAGGAGAGATCCACCGAAGAAGAAGAAGTGGTAGGAAGAACTCGGGGAAGATGGTGAAGAACTTGCACAGATGGAGGAGGAGCTTACTCTAACAAGCAACGATGGCTTGCGGAAACAATCCAGAGCTAGACGACACATGGGAGAGGGTGCACACAGATGAAGGCTCTTTTACACGATTGAGATTTGGGTGGATTAAAATCGGCAGCTGGGGTTTAGGGTTAAAAACCTGATTTTCGGCACTCTAACACGTGTCTTTTTAAGGACACAATGTGCTCCCATGTACAAATCACATGCACTTTTGAAATTTTCCTTAATTTAAGAGGACACGCCATGTTCAAATAAAGACACGACATTTGAGTTTCTAGGAGCTCCTTGATATTCCCTGAACTGTTAAGGACATACTGTGTGCAAATTAAGACACACAGTGTAAGATTCTAGTGAGTCCTTTTGATATTCCAACGAACAATGAGACATATCGTGTTCGAATTAAGACACGTCATGAACAGTTCCAATGGACTTGTGGCTTCTTTGAACTAATAAGGACATGACATGTTCAAATAAAGACATGTCATGTGAGTTTCTAATAGCTGATTTTTGTAGCCGCACATGCAGTGTTGCATAATGAACACGCCGTGTGTTCTGGAGTTTTTCTTAGAATGCTCATCTGTGAAGGTGGACACATCATGTACACCAAAAGGCACGCCGTGTCCTACTAAATTTGTATAGAACTTATCTTTCTTTTGCCCAACACCTACAAAGATGATGATATATCACTATGAGGGTCTAAATTATTATATTCACCCATGAAAAATTTATTTTGGGAATGAAAATATTCTTGTGTGATACTAAATAAAGAAATTTATCCTAATGTAGGTTCAACTCCCACAAGGTCCTCCATTTAGAGTCCGTAGTAAGACTGTTCATCTTCTAATCATGCATCTGAGAGGGAGCAAGAGGTTCCCTGGTTAATCTTCTCGCCTTCTTTATATAGCTTGCATTGCTGCCCATTCACTTTGGAGGTGGATTGCTTGACTTTTAGCTCTATTGCTCCATATGGAAAAACCTGTAAGACTATGAATGGCCTAGACCACTTGGATCTAATATTCCCTAGGAAGAGTTTTAGTCTTGAGTTTAAACAATAGAACTTGATGTCCTTCAACAAAGTCTCTCTTTTTGATCTTTTTATCATGCCATGCTTTTGTTCGCTCCTTATAGATCTTTGCATTTTCATATGTGTCTAGTCTAAGCTCCTCAAGCTCTTGGAGTTGTAATAGTTGCTTATCACCTACTTTCTTCATGTCTAAGTTCATAAACTTGATTTCCCATAGAGCTTTGTTCTCCAGCTCTAAGGGAAGGTGGCAAGACTTGCCATAGATAAGCCAGAATGGTGTAGTCCCAATTGTAGTCTTGTAATATGTATGGAATGCCCAAAGAGCATCATCTAGCTTGAGCGCCCAGTCCTTCCTTGAGCCTAAAACTGTCTTCTCTAGGATGTTTTTCAACTATCTTTTTGATAATTCAACCTGTCCAACTTTTTGGGGATGATAGGGTGTAGAGATTTTATGCGCCACCCAATATATGGAGAGATGATTATTGAATTATTTCTCATTGAAATGTGTCCCTCCATATGAGATAATGGTCCTTAGAACTCCAAAGAGTGGAAAGATAATATTTTGGAATAGCTTGAGTACAAACTTTGCATCCGTAGCTTGGGTAGGAATAGCCTCTACCCATTTAGACACATAATCACATGCAACTAGAATGTATTTGTAACCATAGGAAGATGGAAAGGGGCCTACGTAGTCGACACCCCATACACCAAGCACTTCAATCTCCAGGATGGAGTTGAGAGGCATCTCATCTCATCTTCATATCCCACCCATCCTTTGACATTGGTCACATGTTTTGACATAATCATGAACATCTTGAAACAAAGTAGGCCAATAAAATTTAGCTTGAAGGATCTTGGTAGTTGTTTTCTCTCCCCCAAAGTGACCTCCATAAGAAAAAGAAATGATAGCTGAATATGATGCTTAATATTTCCTCTTCGGCTACACATCGACGAATCAGACCATTGGCCCCTTGCTTGAATAGCATTGGATCATCCTAGTAGTAGAATTTGACATCATGCATAAACTTCTTCCTTTGTTGGTAGGTAAAATCAGGTGGAAGGTGTCCTGTGGCAAGGAAATTTGCTATATCAGCAAATCAAGGTGCTTGTGTTGCATCAACAACATATAGTCTTTCAATAGGCAAGTAATCATCAATCTACATTGTGTCTTTAGCATCAGTGATGACTCTAGCTAGATGATCACCAACTTTGTTTTTCAGTTCCTTTCTTGTCCTTTATCTCAAGATCATACTCTTGGAGCAGTAGTATCCAGTGAATCAAACAAGGCTTTGCCTCCTTCTTGTTTAGCAAATACTTGTTGGTTGCATGGTCAGTGTAGACTACTACCTTATAGCCCATGAGATACTGACAAATTTGTTGAAAGTATAAACAATGGCTAACATCTCTTTATCAGTTGTGGCATAGTTTACTTGGGCTTCATCAAGTGTCTTGCTGGCATAGTGAATGACATGCAGCTTGCTATGCTTTCTTTTTCCAAGGACTGCACCTATGGCGTAGTCACTTGCACCACACATCAACTTGAACAGTGCATCCCAATCTAGTGGCTAAATGATAGGAGCTGAAATGAGTGCATCTTTGAGCTTTCTAAAGGCGACATGACATTATTCATAAAAAACAAACTCGACATCTTTGGCAAGCAATGAACATAGAGGTTTGACTATCTTGGAAAAGTCTTTGATGAATTGTCTGTAGAAACATGCATGGACAAGAACACTTCTCACATCTTTGACATTAGATGAAGTAGACATCTTCTCAATTGCCTCCACTTTTTCCCTATCAACCTCAATACCCTTGTTAGAAATCACATGGCCTAGTACCACCCCAGATTGTACCATAAAATGTCACTTCTCCCACTTTAGTACTAGGTTAACCTTTTTGCAATGCTCAAGGACTTTAGATAGATTAGATAGAAAATCATCAAAATAATTCCCGTAGACACTGAAATTATCCATAAAAACTTCCATAGTGCGTTCAATAAAATATGAGAAAATAGCCATCATACAACACTGAAAATTCGTTGGTGCATTGTTAAGACCAAAAGGCATGCGACTATAGGAGTAGGTACCATAGGAGCATGTAAAAGTTGTCTTTTATTGATCTGGAGGCTAAATTGATATTTGGAAAGATCTTGAATAACCATCAAGATAGTAGAAATAAAAATGATTGGCTAGTCTCTCAAGCATTAAATCAATGAAGGGCAACAAAAAGTGGTCTTTACGGGTTGCTTTGTTTAATCTTCTATAATCTATACACATGCAATATCCTGTTGTAGCATGAGTCAGAATTAGTTCACCATTGTCTCTATTTATGACATTGCACCCCCCTTTTGGGTACTACGTGAATAGCACTCACCCAAGGGCTGTCACTAATAGGATAAATGATACATGTATCTCTTAACTTGAAAATTTCTTTTTTGATAACTTCAAGCATGTTCTGATTTAAGCGTCTAGGAGGTTTCACACATCGTCTAGAATCATCCTCTAGTTTTATTCTATGCTTGCAAATAGAGGGGTTTATGCCTTTCAAATCATCAATTGAGTAACCAATGACTTATTTATACAATCGCAATTCATTTAACGATTATGATTCTTGATCATCAGTCAAATCAACATTTATTATCATAGGAGAAGTAGAACTAGGGTCAAGAAAAGCATATCTTATCCCTGGTGGAAGAGGCTTAAGTTCTAACTTGTTCTCCTTGGTGGGTGTTCTAGAATCATTCTTCAAAGGTGAAATGTCTTCATGATATGGAAATGATGTGGTACTAGAAGTAACATCCATATTTCCTATTGTCATGGAAATGTCCAACTTGGTTTCATCACAATAGTCAATAAGGAAATCAGAAAAATCGTCATTTTCCTCCAGAAACTTGTTGATATAATCTACTAGACAGATATTCTATATCTTGCTTGGGGCTTTCGTTGCGTATAGAATAGAAAACTCCATTATCTCCCCTCCTACTCTAAGAGTGATCTTGCTCTCTCATACATACACTATACAATTAGTTGTGGAGAGGAAGGGTCTTCAAAATAGAATAGGATTTGATGGAATCTCATTCATATCAATCACAATGAAATCTCAAGGGATGAAAAACTTGCCTACTTGAATAGGCACATGATAACACCAATTTTTGTGATGTTTTTGACCCTTATTTTGTTATCAAAACTGCCCTTTTAACTGCTTTCCTCTCCTTTTATATGTACTTTTGCAATAATTGGCCAAACGACGCTCTTAATTCAATATTTCCATCTTTTGCAAAGTTTTCCTTCATTTTGGACTCATTTGTCATCAATAAGCCGTCCCGGCCCACAAACATGATTCCACCTGCATCGGCCTTCCAGCCGGCCGATAGGCACACTGCCCGGCAGGGTAGCGCAATACACAGACGCGCGACATAAGGATGCCGTGCAAGGAGGGACTAATGGACGATACGCCTATCTACCCGACAGGGAGCCAGGCTCTCCATGACAACCGAAGCTTGTCGCGCGACATAGGCCACCCACCGGCAGGCGCCGCCCGTCACGTCCACCGACAGCCGACATCCTTGTGCCGGGCGATACTGATATCGGCCGTCCACCGTCTCCGCGATAATAAGAGCTAAAGAAGGACACGTGGCGCCCTGAGCACCATAACTTCCCCAATCGCTGCCTATAAATAGCAGCTACAGGAAGCCGAAAAGACAGGTCGGAACAGATCGGGACCCTATTCCATTCACCTCAGGAAAGCTGCGAAGAGCTAGGGTATCGTGCCTTAGTGCTTGTGTCGGGCTATTCCAGGTGGGCGCTTCCCCATCCCGAGAGGGAGGGAATGGTTCACTTAGGGTCATCCCGGGCAACACTGCAGGCCGATATCGGCCAACATGGATCCCCGACATAAGTGACTGATACTAGAAGCATCGCTCTAACCCGGCACGATACTGAATCCCGATACACGTCGCTCGTCATGGCGTGTCTCCCGAGAGGGTGCCGCCCGACATGAGAGTATCGGGCCAGGGTTCTCGCACGATATAATATGCCTGTCACGGTGTGTCGCCTAAGAGGGTGTGCCGCCCGACATGGTTGTATCGGGCTAGGGTCCTACCCGGTATCGGGCTGGAGGGTCCGCTGTAGTCTGTCATCCTTCTATATCAAGAAGGCGACATTTATCTTTATTATTCCAGTCATTTACTTCTTCATTTACTTTTGCAATGTAATCAAACCTTTATATGCTAATGGAATTAGAAGAGTTAATTATCTGCTGCTCTATGTTTGGTACTCTTGTTGGATGATTGCTATGTTTAACATCCAAACTCTAGCTTGCATGCTTGGATCGCGTTTTGATTAGCTACCGAATCGTGTTTTCCCGTTGCAACAGCCTCGAGAGAGGTGTTGTGGCTCTAGTGTTTGGTCTGATTCTTGAGTACGAGAGTGCCCGGAATTGGAGTTGCTTTAGTAACCTTTTCACTCTAATTTAAGCCCAGCAACTTCGAGAGGGGTGTTGATGTTTGGTTAGAGGTACCTGATCTGAGAGGAGGGGTACAGGATGTTTCTGCTGCCACTTGTTTATCGAAGTTTTCTCCTTGATACCTTGCTTTAGCTTTAGTATTATCTCTCTATTTCTGTCGCATGAAAATCCCTAAAAACTGATAAATGCTTAAAACCTAAGTTTTCCTTGTAACTCCAGTTGGAGATAGGGTTTTCTTTTGTTTTATCGATCTTGTTCTGCTGTTCCCTTTTGGGAATTTTATCATCTCTTTTCCTTGCCGGAGTGTAGCGTGTCGATTCCGCATTCTCAACCCTACCACCTTGTCCTTGTGTTTGACCCCGTATATCTACTTTGACCCCGTAAACAAAGTTGCGGGGGCCTAGAAGGTTTCAAGTTATAAATGTAAAAGCTCGACTACCTCAAATCCGCCTCCAATTTTAGGACGCGCGATTTAGGCAGGTCAACTTTTTGGCGCCATTGCCGGGGACAAGGCAAAACGGTACTGTTGATGAATCCGAATCCACTAACTACACCCCCGTGCCTCAAGCTTAGAAATGAGCTTGACAGCACTCTTTTCTTTCCTTTGGTTATTATTAATTATTCTTTGCCTAAAATAAATAATTTGATTTTCTGACTTGATTTTTTTGTGCTATTCTAGGTACTCTGAAGAACGGTGATCTGTTCCACCGAGCTCAAACATGCCGCCTCGTGTTGAACAACCTCTTCCAGAGGGCGAATGTCAAAGGAGGGCTAGACCTAACTCCCCTCCACCTAAAGGCAATGACTGCTATGACGACCATGATCAACAGGAAGATTCAGAAGGAGAGCAGTTAGAGGACGACCAACACCGAGATAGACGTTGTCACCATCGAAGGCACAAAAGGAACCACAATGATCAGAATCAACACCAGGAAGGGAGTGACAACGATGACTCGGAAGAAGAAGAGAAAACTCTGAGGGAGTTAGCCTCCACGAAGGCTAACAATTCCCAGTGCCCGGTCATCATTCCATGATTCAACGCCACCAAATTTGAGCTTAAGCCGTATGTAATCTCGATGATCCAAAATAAGAGCTTCAGAGGGAGCTCCAAGAACGACAACCCTTATCATCACCTGGATGCTTTCAAGAATATCTGTGACACAATTAAGATGCGAGGTGTACCCCAGGAAGTCATTTACTGCAAGAGTTTCATCTTCTCTCTGGAAGACAAGGCTCTATCGTGGTATCTGGGACTTCCCCACCAATCTCTAAACGGGTGGGGAGCACTAGAAGACGCTTTCGTAAATAAATTCTACCCAACTGAGAGGACTGTGAGGAATAGACATAGGATAACCTCCTATATGCAGAAGCCCAATGAAAACCTCCACGATGCCTGGGAAAGATACCAGGAATATCAGAGGGACTGCCCTCACCATAACTACAAGAAGGGTTTCTTAGTAACTACCTTCTATAATGGTCTGACTCCTGATGAACGGGTGTCACTGAATGCGGCAGCAGGAAGTGATTTCCTAGGGAAGAAACCAAGCAATTATGAGAGGATTATCAAAAACATGGCCGAGCTGCAAGCCGGCGTTGAGTATGATAGATCTGACAGAGGGTAGGCTAAGAAGGTCAGTGAAAGGACCCTCTCTTGAATCCAAGGCTCTGGAATCTATAACTTCTCAGATACAGAGGATAGCGACTGATGTCAAGTAGCTAAAAGAATCTGGTGGTAAAGGGAAGAAGTCAGTTAAAAAAGTAATGAAGTGCGTAACCTGCAGAGAAGGACGGCATGGGGTAGATAGTTGCATCTACACCTGACCGGATGCGTCAAGTGATTCTGACTCTGAGGCCGAGGGGACGAAAAATGTCTCTTTTGTGAACTTTAAAAGGCCGAACCACCCCGATTTCAGCTACGGCAACAAGGATGCGGTTGAGAACTCACATCAGCTACACATCTCCTCTAAGCTGCCCCAACCCTTCGAGAAGAGAAGAGGACCGAGCCAGTACACCAAGAACACCTCCTTCCAGATGAACAAGGGGAATTTCTAGGGTCAGGCTAAGTACCAAGGATCTACCAAGGAACAGGATAAATGTTCCAGCCAATCGGACGTGGTTGGCCAATTATTTGACTTCGTGAAGAGGCAGGATACTATTAATAATCAGCTAGCACAAAGCACACTATCGAATTTGGGCGTTTTGAACTCCTTGCAGGTACAGTTGGCGGATATGCAGACGCATCAATGCCAGATTGATCAACAATTGGCTCAAATGGCCGAGTTCGTAAAGAATCCGCCAGGAAAGATACCATCAAACACCAAGACTGCCAAGAAGGCGGGACTATGACCGACAGAGGCAAGGATTGAGATGCAGGGAGATGGGTGATGCTGAAGACCAAGAATTGAAGAAACTGAGGGCATCAAGCTGGAAACGGAAACCACAACGCTTCTCGGGAGGCAACCCGTGTTTTCTTTTCTTTCTTAGAATAGGATGTACTTACTTTACTGCAAAACAAACATTACAAACATTTGGGATGTAATAAGGCCCGAGTCAGTGCATGTGCCACATGCGCTGGCTCTGTTTTATGGGCCACCACAGTGCTTTATAGACCGGGATGGGTAATACCATCTGAGGCCGGGATCTTAGCTTTGGGCCAATGTTGTTTTACTCATCAAACGCTTTTGTTTCCCCGCTTTGTTTTTAAGCTTCTCGTCTTGATTTTGTTCTGAAGTCCTCGTATCGGGCAGCAGCTCAGCTGGCACATTGAACGCGCTCATATTGGGGGATGGTATTTCGGGCATCGCAAAGGCCGTGACGGATAGTATTCCTGGGCGGCGTGCACCCGTATCGTGCATGTGAGTAATTGCCCATTATTAGACTAATGGGACCATCGTCTCGTGAATGGCGTGTCTCAACGGCTGACGCGCGCCCCAGAAATGCCCGTTTTACCCCCAGCTGAAGTTTGCTATATATTAGTAAGGAGGGTTTACCGTGTCGGGCTACTACACTTACTCTTTCAGCCACCCGTATCATGCAATAATCCACTTTTTGCTCGCATGTCGGCCAGCTCACCTTTGCCCTCGTGTCGGATGAGAGATTCAAAGAGAAAAGGTATAGCCCGACAGTCTGTTTGCCTGACACGGGTTTCATATCGCGCGCTGCGTATCGGGTTGACGATCTTAGTCGATTTTCCGTATCGCCCGACACGCATGGAACACGACATGACTTCCGTTCGCGCTTGCCCGATACGACATATCAGGCGACACATTTTTTCTGTCAAGAGGACCTATGGGGCAGTTGCTTCGTACGACCGTATCGCCCGACATACCCGTGACGGGCAACATGTTTTAAAGCGCAACCTCTTCTCCGTATCGTCCAGTCTTGCATCGCCTTGAATTTTGTTTTAATGGACGATACCCGGACTTTGCAATGAGACAAGTTTTATCGTAATATCAGTTCTTCCTACCTAACATCTAAATGGTCAATGAACTTGATAACAGGTATGGCTCATACAAAACAAACCTCAGGTCGAGTTGACAAACACACTGCGGCCACAGCTGAAGCCACAACAGTCAGACATAAACGTCAGAATCCCGAGACAGCTGGGCCATCAAAAGAAGTCCATTTCCTTATCATAATCTGTCTTCTACGGTGGTTTAGGACCATTCCTAAAAGATAGTGGAAATCTTTCTTCGGTGACCCCTGGATTGAATGTGGGCATTTCGGTTCCATCTACCATGAAGCCACCTTCATCGTGGGGAGGGTATCATCTTCTTATATAGTATCCACAAGTGTTTTCAAAATCTCTATGTCTACAATAGGCCAATTATCATTGTCATAATCTGCACGGGCCTTGCGCTTCCTTCTTGAGAGCTTTGCACTTGTTCCGGCTGCATCCAGCTGGGAAAGAAAATGGAGGCTGCAAACAAGGAGAATGTATTACAGTTTCTCCAAGGCACAAGTGCAACCACCAGCTAACCTTCACTGGGCTAACATGACCTCACCCTGTCCTCTTCACTACTCTGGGACAGAGAGTGGAGTAAGTTTGGGGGGGGGGTACCCATGTACCAGTGAGGGAGGTATAAAAATTTTCTTCTTCACCTCCACCCTTTGTGTCATTTCGTTCTTCTCTATATCATGTGTACATATATATATGTTCATACAAAATTTTTGAAATATTTTGAAATTTTTTGTCTATTTTGTCTCCCTGCATATGTACAAAATCGCTATATAGTAAAAGCCTGATGCGCTTCTTGCCAGCTTGTTTTCTATGTACCTAAGGTGATGATTAGTTTTGTTATATCTTTCTGATAATACTGCCTCAAACAACAAAAGACTACGAATCTCCATGCCAAAAATTTCGAAAAAAATAATCTCACTACAACTAAGAGACGTGTATGGAGAAGTAAAAAGCTGCCCAAACAACAAAAATCTCTCTTGTTCCCCCTTACCCAACAAAAATCCCAAAAAGAGAAAGTGGCCTTATGAGAGTGAATAAAAGCATGAGAGTTGTGCCCAATAAAAGAAAAATAAAAAGAAAAAAATATATACACACTTGTTTTCCAAAAGTACCCATCTTTAGGCATGGTAGATCCAGGGCAGTGGTACGTAGGATGTGAAATCACTGCTCTAAAGCCAACTGGCTTGGACTGCAGGGACCACTTGCCCGCTAACGGACCCTTACCTGGATGGACTGATGGGAAACAAGGAAAAACCCAAAAAGCCTTAGCCTACCCAACACACAACTTTCTGCCCCTAAAGCTGTTTGGTGTGAAAGCTAACTTCAAAATCATGCACCAAAGTCTCGCTGAAGCTGTAGAGATAAATTTTACTAAAATAATAAGGCAGGAAATGCAAGGTCTTTTGTTCGTAGTGGGGCAATATTATCTCTAAAGACATCGTAATACTTGTCTTACCTCTTGTCCTGAAAGCTACAACGCGCAAGAAGAAGCATCACAAAATAAAGTTTAAATATTGATTGAGGACAATCAAAATGCTAAGTTTGGGGGAGTTGATAACACTAATTTTTGTGATGTTTTTGACCCTTATTTTGTTATCAAAACTACCCTTTTAACTACTTTCTTTTTTATATGTACTTTTGCAATAATTGGCCAAACGACGCTCTTAATTCAATATTTCCATCTTTTGTAGAGTTTTCCTTCATTTTGGACTCATTTGTCATCAATAAGCCGTCCCGGCCCACAAACATGATTCCACCTGCATCGGCCTTCGAGCCGGCCGATAGGCACACTGCCCGGCAGGGTAGCACAATACACGGACGCGCGACATAAGGATGCCGCGTAAGGAGGGACTAATGGACGATACACCTATCCACCCGACAGGGAGTCGGGCTCGCCACGACAGCCGAAGCTTGTCGCATGACATAGGCCACCCACCGGCAGGCGCCACCCGTCACATCCACCGACAGCCGAAATCCTTGTACCGGGCGATACTGATATCGGCCGTCCACCGACTCCGCGATAATAAGAGCTAAAGAACACCATAACTTCCCCAACCGCTGCCTATAAATAGCAGCTACAGGAAGCCAAAAAGATAGGTCAGAACAAATCGGGACCCTGCGCCAGTCACCTCAGGAAAGCTGCAAAGATCTAGGGTATCGTGCCTCAGTGCTTGTGCCGGGCGATTCCAGGTGGGCGCTTCCCCGTCCCGAGAGGGAGGGAATGGTTCATTTAGGGTCATCCCGGGCAACACTGCAGGCCGATATCGGCCGACATGGATCCCCGACATAAGTGACCGATACTAGAAGCATCGCTCTAACCCGACACGATACCGAATCCCGATACGTGTCGCTCGTCACGACGTGTCGCCCGAGAGGGTGCCGCCCGACATGAGCGTATCGGGCCAGGGTTCTCGCACGATACAGTCCGCCCGTCACGGTGTGTCTCCTGAGAGGGTGTGCCGCCCGACACGGTTGTATCAGGCTAGGGTCCTTCCCGATATCGGGCTAGAGGGTCCGTTGTAGTCTGTCGTCCTTCTATATCAAGAAGGCGACATTTATCTTTATTATTCCAGTCATTTACTTCTTCATTTACTTTTGCAATGTAATCAAACCTTTATATGCTAATGGAATTAGAAGAGTTAATTATCTACTGCTCTATGTTTGGTACTCTTATTGGATGATTGCTATGTTTAACATCCGAACTCTAGCTTGCATGCTTGGATCGCGTTTCGATTAGCTACCGAATCGTGTTTTCCCATTGCAACAGCCTCGAGAGAGGTGTTGTGGCTGTAGTGTTTGGTCTGATTCTGGAGTATGAGAGTGCCCAGAATCGGAGTTGCTTTAGTAACCTTTCCACTCTAATTTAAGCCCAGCAACCTCGAGAGGGGTGTTGATGCTTGGTTAGAGGTACCCGATCTGAGAGGAGGGGTACAAGATGTTTCTGCTGCCGCTTGTTTATCAAAGTTTTCTCCTTGGTACCTTGCTTTAGCTTTAGTATTATCTCTCTATTTCTATCGCATGAAAATCCCTAAAAAATGATAAATGCTTAAAACCTAAGTTTTCCTTATAACTCCAGTTGGAGATAGGGTTTTCTTTTGTTTTATCGATCTTGTTCTGTTGTTCCCTTTTGGGAATTTTATCATCTCTTTTCCTTGTCGGAGTGTAGCGTGTCGATTCTGCGTTCTCAACACTACCACCCTTGTCCCTGTGTTTGACCCCGTATATCTACTTCGACCCCGTAAACAAAGTTGCGGGGCCTAGAAGGTTTCAGGTTATAAATGTAAAAGCTCGATTACCCCAAATCCGCCTCCAATTTTAGGACGCGCGATTTAGGCCGGTCAGTACATCTTCAACAATACCTCTAGGATACTTGATGGTATGATCAACTAGTTCAATGAACATCTTGGTTGGCTTCATGTCTCCAATATCGAGTTGCTCCCACAATGTGTATAGAATAAGGCTTATGCTGCCCCCAAGGTCAAATAAACCTTTATCAAATGTTGTGTCACTGATATTGCATGGCAATGTGAAGGCACCTTGATCATGAAGTTTCTATAGCAATCTATTTTGAATGATGGAGCTCGTCCTTTCAGATAGCATGACAATTTCTACATGATCAATCCTCCTCTTCTTGGTTAGATGGTCTTTAAGGAACTTTGCATTGGAGGGAATCTAGATAATCACTTATGATAAGGGAAGGTTGACGTACAATTTGTTGAGTATGTCCCTGAACTTGTGACACTTGGTGTCATCCTTCTTGTTTGCTAATCTCTGTAGGAAAGGAAAATTTGGCTTGTAGGATGGTTGATCTTCATTTGACTCCTTCTTCCTTCATTTTTCTTCACCGTTAGCTTCCTTATTATCATCAACTTTCTTTTCTTCTTTCGACAATGGTCTCTTTATGACATTTCCACTCCTCAAAGAAATGGACTTGCATTCATGTGGGTTCATCTTCGTCTAGCTAGGTAGTCAGCTAGAAGAGGCTTTTTGACTGGCTAAAGACCATTGAGAAATTTGGTTCTCTAGCATTTTCGGACGGCTGACAATCCCATTAACTTTAGAAGAGAGCTGGGTGATGGCATCTTTCAAGAGATTATTGTGTGCTCAAAACTCATCATTCTGCTAAATCTTTGTAGTCACAAAAGTCTCAAGAAGACTTTCCAAACTAGACTTTTGTTGGGGCTGACTCATTTGCTGAAGCTGGTTGAAATTCCTATTGTTGTTGTTGCTATATGCAGACGGTTGTTGTTCATGGGCTGGCGGTTATTCATAGGTTGTTGTTGATTTTGAGCTTGACCTTGCTGCTATTGATTATGAGAGTTGTTGTTCCTATAGGAGAAATTTGGATGGTCCCTCAATCTTGGATTGTAGGTTTCTGATAAAGGAATGGATGGTCCTTTTAGTGATCCACTGACTGTGGTTGAGTGTCATGTCTTCAATAATAGCATATGCTTCACTGTAGGACTTGTTCATTAGAGCTCTGTTAGCAACAACATCAATATTCGTACGGGTGTTGTAGAATAACATGTTATAGAAAATTTGTAGCAGCATCCAATTGGTCAAACCACAGTGAAGACAAAGGTGTTGCAAGTCCTTAAATCTCTCCCATGTATCACAAAGTGTTTCACCATCCTGTTTCTTGAAGTTGGTGAGTTGGCTCCTTAGTTGAGCTCTCTTGCTATGAGGAAAGTACTTGGTGAGAAAAGCATGCATCAGCTCATCCCAACTCTCGATGGACCACTTGGGCAAAGAGGAGAGCCACACCTTTGCTTGGTCTTATAGAGTGAAGGGGAATAGGAGTAGACATACTCCTTCAGTTGGAACATCATTAATTTTGAAAGTGTTCATATACTGCAAAAACTCAGCTATGTGAAGATTTGGATCTTCCATAGAAGTTCCTCCAAAGTGGTTCTATTGTATCATCTCCATTATGGTGATGCTGATAGAGAAACTATTGGATTTAATAGCAGGATGATCATAGCTCAACAGATGTTGATGGTAGCCAACACAGAGAATTACTTAAGAGGGTGATTGTCCTCCATCTTTGATTCTTGATGACAATCAGGTGATGGCGGTGGTGAAGGTGTTGAGTGAGGTGATGAAGCTTGTGATCCCTCCAAGCTTGAAGAGTTATCACACCTCCTTGCTCTCCTTCGATTGTAAAAAGTTCGTTCAATTTCCAGGTCTAAGAAGATGGATTAGACCCCTCTTAGAACAATGCATGAAACCTACAAAAGCAAAAGTTGAGTAATAATCACAAAACTAAGTATCACAATATGGAATTTGGAAATGATGACTTAGTCTTGAATACTAACTAGCACTTCTACTCTAACTAAAATTACCATAGCTCCCAAGAAATGGCGCCAAAACTTGTTGATTGCCTAAGGCAAATGAGTTTTAAATCTAATATGTCTCAACTCATCAATCACCCACAAGTATACAAGATCAATTGTAGTCGAGGTTGAACCACAAAGAGCTAGGCTAGCTAGGCACAAAATAGCTAACTTTCAACAATCTAAGTTGGATTGCAACATATGAGTTTGATTGCAATTAACTAGAAGACAAGTAAACAACATAAACTTTAATCTTAAAGGTTGAGATCAGATTTGGGAAGATCTTTGACATAAGATTTCATCTCCATACTATTGCATCATGTGTAACTATGAAATTAAATATGTCAATTAATTTGCAAAGGAGGTTACCATCATCATATACCTCTTGGTGACATGAGATAGTTCCCATCTTCACTAGCACTCCCACGTCTATGCTTAGATTCAAACACAACTTTGGATCCTCAACATTCTCCATCCACTCCTCTAGTCAAGAGAATGTTTCCATGAGATCTACTCCCTACTCCCTCATACATTCTCCCAAATAGTTCAAAGAAACATAAAACATGTACATTCAGTGGCCAGTCAAGCATACATGTAGTAAAACACCATAGAAACTCATGGAGAAGCAAATTAACTAACATTATATATAAATTATGAGTTCACATGAGTCATAGCATGAGAGCTACTCTCCCATGCCCAAGAAGAAAGGTTCTACTCATACGTAATGAAGAAACACATGTACATTATTGATTTTTTAGAGTTTTCCATGATTAGAAAGAAGAAAAGCTAAAAGAAACCAAGTGTGAAGTGGAAGGAGTAAAAATATGGCTTGAGGACAAAGTTCCACCCTTGTATCAACTCCAACTTAGACTATATTCTCCCCCAAGAAGCCTGGTCAGAGTAGAGAAGCTCAACTGCACCCTTGGAGGAGAAAAGGAGTAGGAAATGATGAAGAATGGAGGTTCTTTCTCAAGAAACCTTGCCTCCTTCTCCAAAGTCTCCCCACTCTTGCTATGCAAATCCCTCTAGTCAAAACGTTCTTCAAATGACGAGTGATAACCATCCCAAGTGGAGGGGTGGTTGTTTCTAAGATCATTAGAAAACTGACAAAGACATGACATGTCTTTGTGAAGATACGCAGTGTGGCGTAGTGAAACTGTCACTTGAATTGCTCTTTTATGATAAGTACACGATGTGTTCTAATAAAGACACACTGTGTAGTTGCAACTGGAGTTGACTTGGGGTGGATGGCACACAATGTATGTTAATAAACACATGCTATGTACTTTGGTAGAACATTGAACTTTAGCCTTTGAACGTGCGAAAACACCATGTTTAGATGAACGACATGTCGTGATTCTTATTCTGTAGTTGGTGACGAAGTCCTCTGGAAACTTACACACCGTGTGTTAAATAACACATGCCATGTGCTTTGCTTTGCATGGAGGAATGCCCTTCCTAGAAAGTTACATGCCGTGCACAAATAAAGACACGACGTGTGTTTCTTTAATATCAACTTTATATCAGCTGCAAATCAACATGCAATTCAACTAAGGTTGGATTTGGGTTGGATTATCTTCATTTCGTCCTTTTTGATGCGTACATGTTATCAAAATCATGAAACAAGTAAAACAACTAAAGGATGGCAATTTAAGTATGATTACAGGCTAAATGGAGAGCAAATTGAACTAAATTGTGTGCGAATATATGCAAAAAGTATATATAAAATGCGCACATAAATAGTCAATGATCTGAGTTGCATTTTCCTTTTTTTCATTTCATGTTTTTTGGATCGATTGAGGTTTCTATTTTTTGGCCATTCTACTTTCATTCTTTCTATTTTTGATAAAAGCATAATTTTTCAAAAAAGAATTACCTACGGATCTAAGCAATCCTCTAATAAAAAAATTTCAAAAAAATCTTTACATTGCAGAAAAATCGGCAAAACATTGTGTGTGCTAGCAAAAAGAAAGTTTTTTTCTATATTGTCACCTTTTGTTTTCTTGGATCTTAAAAATGGTTTTCCTGGATCTTAAAAAGATGACAGAATACTTTGTTTTGCTAAAAAATGACTTTTTTGCTTTCCTTTTCCTACCTCTTTGGGTAGTATGACAACTGTCGCCTTTCCAAAAATCGTCACTTTTGGGGTTAGCCTCTGCTTCCCTTCTAGAGTTAGCCTCCGCTTCCCTTTTAGGGTTAGACAACGCTTCCTTCCATTTTTCTTTTTATTTCTCGTTTCCTTTTTCTATACTTTTCTCATTAAAAGAAATATAATGAGGAAAGAGATGAAAGGATGAGAGAGGCAATCATGATGAGCAAGGTCTTTTCTCTTTCTTAATAATTGCATGAATATTTCCTTATATTATTATTATTGATCTTTCATGCTTTATTATTGTGGGTTTACTTTAGAAGATATTAAAAGCTTGCACTTGCAATATGCACACCTACAAACCCATTCTTCTTGGAAAGGGTGCCAACATTCATGATGGATCCCTAAAAATTGCATGGGGGTGTTAGTAAAGGTATTGATGTAGATTTAAGTGGGACGCCCAAAGGCCTAGAGGACATGCCCTCTCCTAGCACTTACGTTTGATTACTGTTTTCATAGACATGAGGTGTATTGAGAGAAGTACCCATATTTGAAGAACCCGAGTTAACACAACGGTGAGCGCCATCACACCATACAGAAGATAAGGACCAACTTATCATGTTCCGATAATGCTTGATTAAGTATGTAAAATCACATCTAAATCATAGGCTAAAAGGGTTTTTTTATCCTCTACATATGACTGGTGGTTGTTGTTTTTTTACAATTGTCAAGATTGTTGCATGCTTTATTAATTCTAAAATTGTTGAATGATTTATGATATAATATTGTTAATCGTTTTTCGACATCATGGTGATTAAAAACACTCTTATCAAAACAACAATCTCAACTCAACAATCTTATGATCTCACATGATCTCAAACAATCTCAAGTCAACAATCTTATGATCTCACTGATCTCAAACAATATCAAATCAACAATATTATCATTTCCAATAATCTCTTATGATCCCAAGAATCCTAGATGGTTTTCCAATGATCTCTCTCATAAAAAAATCTTTATTGCAATACCTTGATATCTTAGGAAAAAGAAAAATTATTTCCAAACAAAAAAAGTCTTTTCAAAGAAATATCTTTTTTGAAAAAAACATAAATCTATTCATATAATACCAATACAAAAAAAGAAAAATCTTTTCAATAAAAAAGAGAAAATACTTTTTGAAACAATTTTTTCTCCAAAAAATACTTTTTCAAGAAAAATCTTTCTTCAAAAAGGGAAAAACATTTTCAAAAGAAAATCAATAAAAAATCTTTGGAATGAAAAGAAACAATCTTTTGAAAAAATATCCTTCAGAACTCAACAAAGTTGAGCCATCTTTAAAAAAAGAGTTGAGCAATGTTTTCAAACTCAATGAAAAATAAATTTTCAAACTTGCATGACATTTTCAAACATCTTCTAACTTGGTCCAGCTAAAAGGCTGCCTGATTGTGGTCTCTTCTCATGAGCCACAATTCATACTTGAACCTTTGGCATCTATCAAGAGACTGCTAAAAGGCTATTCAAATCCATCAGATGCTCTTCAATCTTCATCTTTAATCACACATGCACCAAAGAGCCATCCTTTCTTGGAAACTTCTCCTGAATACCTTGACCTTCTAAGGACTAACTTCCAAATCTTTAGCCTTACACCGAATGTTTGTCCGACTTCACCTGCAAGCTATGCGATCTCATAATCAAATCACATCTAGCTTGGCATCATCTTCTCTGACCTAAAGTGGCTTGTGCCCAAGTTTAAAACAACATATTTGAAAGACTCTAACTCTTGTCCCTTTCAAAACAAAACTTCACCAATATAATGAAAGTCTACTCAATCCTCAAATGTTGGATACAATTGCCAAATCTTAAGTGAAATATCAACTTGTGCCCTAAGCAAACCAACTATAATTGATCCAAAGGATTTTCTAGCTTGACTAAGATGTCACCAAGTAGCATGTGTCCCTCCATCTTTGCCTACCTAAAACCACATTCCCAAACCATGACCTTAAACTGGGTCATCCTGCACGATCACATCTATACGGTAATGGACCACGACATAAAACTAGATCATCATTGAGTTCATATTCATATCTATGGTCCTAGATCCCAACCTTAAACTAGGCCATCATTGTGCCTTCAGATCGAATCGATACAGTCCCAGACGATGACCTAAAATTGGACCATCACTGAGGTTTCACATTCATATCTATGGTCCCCGACCACAACCTTAAATTGGACCATCCTTCACGCTCACATTCATAAGGTCCTGAACCAGGACCTAAAATTGGACCAATGTTCCCCTTTACAAGGTAATTATTTCTCATATAAAACACCCCTGAGGGGAGAGGAATCTCACATACCTATATCCAACTAAAGTCTTTGGCCCTGAGTGGATCACCTTGTTCCTAGATACCCCTTTACCTTATGAGTGTTTTTCATATAAAACACCCATGAGGGGAGAGGAATTTCACACACCCGCATCCATCCACACTCTCTGGCCTTAAGTTGGTTACCTTGTCCCTTGATACCCCTTTACCTTGTGAGTATTTCTATCACAAAACATCCCTTAGCAGAGGAATCTCACACACCTATATTCAGCCACAGTCTCTGGCCCTGAGTGGGTTACCTTGTCCCTAAATACCCTCTACCTTATGAGTGTTTCTTTCATTAAATCTCCCTTAAGGAGATATAAACATCACACAATGGTACCTAGCCATAGTCTCTGACCCTGAGTGTGTCACCTTGTACCTGGACACCATCTTAGCTTCCCTCTACAACCAAAAAGCATGATCCACATGCTTTATCATGATGCTACTCGACATATCTCATGACAAGACTAGAAAATCCTTCAATATCACTCAAGATAGGGGCACATACCCCTCTTCGTATCATTGGATCTAACAACATGCATTAATACATGAACAATCCCTTTCCACACAAAGGGTGAACTTTCATATTTTGACATGATCTTTGCCCCCCTCCTCCATGCCAGGGGCAGGATACCTTATTCTGTCACAATTTTTGAACATCTTCCAAGCAAGCGACAACTTCTATTGAATCCTACCTAGAATTTTTGTGATACATAAAATATGATGCCATCTGTTGAAGTTGCTTGCCTAACGCAAGGGGAAGTTAGTTTAAAATCATGTTTCTTCCTTTATCAACTCCTTGCTACATAAGGGCAAATTCTCCATAGGTCTCCTGAACCTAGAAATCAATCATTCTGCTAACACCGCACAAAGGAGGACATCACAAAAGTATCAAGCAACAAGATGCTTACTGACCGTTTTAGAAAGAGCTTCTTGATGTGATGAGAACCAACAATCAGGCCAAAAATAGAGAGGTGATGAAGACACTAGTGATGGACTCTCTGTAACATACTAAAATCTAGAACCTAATCCTATTCCAAGGTGAAGAGGATAGTAACCCAGTTCTTTAGCCTAGCTAAACAAGAATAAAAGATACACATGATGGTGTCTAAGTGAAACCCTAAAAAATCATCCCAACATGTAGACATATAAATGAATGCTATCATTTAATGATAAGTTCAACAAAGGATACATAGAATATGCCACAGGAGAGATAATATGCAAAGGAAAACTATGTGTGCATAGTTGGGAGACAAATATTACTAAATGAAATAAATGGTAAATATATATGATTTCGTGCATAGAAGTGACATACAACCTTTTCATTATAATATGGTGGTATTTGAAGAATGAAAATAATATGTAAATAAATTAATAATGGGCCAAAAATGTTAATTATGTAAAAATCATCAAAGGAAGACTAATAGGATAAGAATGACTTCAGAATCATTTTCTTTGAGTTCAAGTTTGCTTGAATGATAAGTTTCACAAATTTAGGATAATAATAATCACATGTATTTTATTTAGAAAAGAAAAGGTGTTTTCCTTCAAAATATGAAATAAAATATTTAATGACTCCAAAAGTGGAAAAAAATTAGAATCGTAATCTACACATTAAAATATGCATTTGGGTGAATTTTCACTCAATTTGGAGAATATTTGCTTAAAAGGTGAAATCAAGACAGAGAAAGTGTGTAGAACCTTCAAAATATTGAATAAATGGACAAACAACTTCAACATGTAAAATTGATGGCAAATTCATATCCAAGGCACTTAGTTTGACTTGTGGTGAAGTTTCATCAAATTTGGTGAATCCTAGAGCCATTAATGCATGAAGAAAGTGAAAATGAAATTTGCTAATTTAATGAATAAAAGGTCTTCAAAAGGGAAATCTAATTGCATAATCGGAATCTGCATGCCTTAATTGTCCTATGTGCAAAATTTCATCCAATTTGGAGTTTGTTTGCACCTTCAATTGGGAGAGAGAAAACTAGACATTAATATGATCACACATTATTCAAATCGGAATAGAAATCCATTTAATGTGTCATGCCTTATATTTTCGGCTAATTTTATTTTTAATCAAATCCGAGTGATTTGGACCATTGTATTCAGCTCCCGAGAATCGTCTAGCTCACATTGAATCAAGAAAGAAGGATTGTTCACACAAAATTTTCAAATTAATTTTTCTCGAGTTATACTCAACCTTTCCGCACGATTTTTTCTCCTATGCTTTCCTCTTTAGATGACACATCTTTTGATTCATAAATTCTACCAAATTATCGAGTATTTGTGAATTGCCCAATTCTATTTCTATGTTCTCAGAGGGCTGCTACCCATAACTCTAAAGGCCACCCCCACCTACAAATATGGGTTTGTTTTTCCTCGTCGACACATGTACTACTGTTTCCCTATTTCAATTCGATCAAAGTCCTCTCACACATCCACCTCAGAGCTTCTTCCTATGCTGACCTTGCAGCGGCTTTCTAGGGTTCCTCGTTGTGCCATCAGTCAAATTGAAAACACTGATGAGTTCGTAACACCCTCGACTATCTTTCTCTGACTTTGGTTTGCTCAATGGTCGCGCATCGCTAGTTCGCCCAAACTGCTTGAGCTGATGTGCAGCCATGTCATGACCGGAGCTTGGGGATGATTCCCCCATGTTATTTCTCCCATTTACCCTCCTATTTTCCTTCTTGTTTTTATTTTTCTAAGGAGGGTATATTTGTCTTTTCGCAATCGTTTGCTTTTGTTTTGTCATTGAAGCGAATTACTAAGTTCTTCATGGGGCTGGACGAGTTGGCTAACCCTAATTGGGCCAACTCAGTGTGCGTGCCCACTCCCTCTCTCTCTCTTCCTCTCTCACTAGTCTACTTGCTGATGTGGAATTTTGTGGTTGGTTGGTTTTAAAAATGCATAGTAAATTATTTGTAGCTCAGAAAAATAAAAAAAAGTTTTGAAATCATAAAAATATGAGCTTTCTAATGGTAAAGTTTTGATGCCAAAATCTAATGTTGAAAATAAGTGATTTTAATGGATTTTCCTAAATAAGTAATAACTTGCAAAATTTATAACTAATAATCAATAAGTTAGAAAAAATATAATAAAATATGTTTTGAACTAAAAAAATGATAACCTAAAACGTGGCATGGTTTTGATAACCTAATTCACTAATATTAAAAATACAAATTTTTAGGGTTTTGAATAATTAATGTTAACCTAACCCTAATTCTACATATATGCATAATAGGTGTTTTGGAGACCTAGGCTTGGATATAGGAATGACTTGGACTATTTAGAGGTATGTTTTCATCTCCTATTATTCTTTTTGAGCAATAACCTACCTTTATCATACTCTTGGTCCAATGGACATTAGTCAACACAATATCTTGTTCTTTTGAAAAATATGTTTCATGTGAAGTACCTTATATTATTACAGATCTTGTGATCATATTATCATGTTTGGATGTTCTCTTGGTCTTTTCTTATGCTTTGCTCATAGTGGAACATTCTTTTGTGAATGTGCTTCTCTACCCACCTTTGTAGTGGATGTTTATATGGCACATCATGTGATGGCAAGAATCCTCTGATCCTATTTTATTTTGTTGATGAACTCATCTTTCTTATTCTCTTTTATAATTCTTTATTCTTTTGTTATGAATCATGTGGTGACTGCAAGTATAACATTACATGTTCCTTTATGTGGATGTGAAGATTCCCACATATGAATACAAATGTGAAAATTCTTGCATATGAAAATAATTAGGGTAGACGTGCCTAGACAGATGTTGACAAACCCTGCCACTCTATATTTTAGAGAAGATGTATACAATACCCTGCTCACCCAACATATTTGGTAGATGTGTTATTTCCTACCTAATATTTATATTTTCTAGTATTGTCACATGTGAAACACATGGATGCCTTGTTTTTTTATACTTTACTCTTATTTGTCTCTTTTATTCAGATTTTTTTTCTTTTATGCCTAATTGGGTAGTCCTTACTTTTCTATGGGAAGCCTTTTGTTTTACATCCTATTCTCATTATAATGCTCAATTCCTTTTAAGCATGCACAAATCAGCTTTTTGCTGATGTTATCTTTCATTTTCCTTTTTTGGGGTACGCTTCCAACCCTAGGAATAGGTTAAGGAGGAGAAAACCAGGTTGGACCAAGACCACAACAAGGTTAATCAGAACTTTGTGGGGGACCTTATTGAAGTTGTTAGGTGATCCTCAGTTAGTTCTATTTATATATATTTTTCCTTTATATGACCCTGCGTGGTGAAAGATTAGTTATGATAACAAGCTTTGTAATGGTTAGATACATCTTTATGTTCTACTGCTACTTTGGTGTTATGATACATTCATGTTGAATAAATTGGTTATCATCCCTTTTTGAGAGAAAAAAAATTTATGTTGGAGTTTGGTTTGGGATGTTGCCTTTTTATTTTAGTAGGGAGTGGTTCCCCTCTGGGATCCGACTCCTTACACTCTCATGATGAACTGAAGACTTAGGTCGACACAAGATCCTTCCAGAAGTCCTAATGGGATGATGAACCGGTGATAATTGAGGGACTTGAGTATGGAAGCAAGCAGACAATCAAAACTATCACGGGTTAGCTAAAGCCACAAATACATGTGTTCCCCTTTGTTAGTTACACACAACTATTATCACCATACAACATGTAGGGTGGACAACTACATCATCCCAGATGATACCATCCAAGGATATACCCGTGCAAGAATGTTACATCTGAGCATCAACAACAAGAGATGTGTATGACATGCACAATCACTCTACAGAACAGCCAAGTAGATTATCATGTATAAGAATCTGATGAACAATCGAAAGTCATTGTTTATTGAGGTAGAAGGCCAAACCCTACAAAGGGCCAGAAGGATACACTTCCAACATCAAAGAAGAGGTCTTATGCAACCAAACTCATGATGTAACCTCCTACATCACCATGGAAATAGCCTCTAGTTTTGGGACCTTATGAGTACTCACCTCATCCAAGCCTATTCACAATGCTGACATCCGTAGTTCTCTTATAGATCCTACAAGTTGTTGATCATAGTATGAAAGAAATCATGCAGAAACTAGGAGTTTTAGAGGTCAGGATAGCAGAAATTGACACCTTCATAGTTCATCACAAGAAGATCACAAAGCTTCATTGCCAAATTATGATGAAAGGAGATACATTTTTAGAAGCAACTGTTGCTCCCACTGTCATCAAAGAGGAGATACCAATGAAGAAACCAAAGAGATTTTTAACTCCCTTAGGGGTCCCTCTCAGTAGCATTCTTCCATTGATCGAGCACCTTCTAAAGTTCCCAGCCACAAAGGAGCCTTGTAATCCTCTTCCAAAGAGCTACAATCCCAATGTCCATTGTGATTATTAGCACATCCTGGTCCACTAAACAAATGCATGTGTATCCCTCAAGCACATCATTCAATACCTGATCAATGTCTGTTTGGTCCAAGTCAATGCCCAAATAGGTGCAATCGCTCTAGAGCTTATTACTGAAGAGCCAAGTGCGGATACAAAATTGATCGAATTCCTTTTTCACCCAAAGAACAACAAAAACACAACATTGAAGGCGGTCATAGAGTTGAATAATCCACCAATCGAGCCAGAGCTATACCAAAGATCACTTGGACACTCACTGTTCACAAGCCCCAAAGCCTACAAGGATTGTGAAGGATCTATCTAAATGTTTTTACTTTAATAAAAAAAGTCAAAAAGGGAAAAATCAAAATTTTCAAAAGAAAATATATTCAAAAATCTCAAAATGAGAAAAAACACAATTTTTTCAAAATGAAAAAATCAAATGAAGACAAAAATTATATCACAGTTTTTTTTCAAAATAAAAAAGATCAAAATCAATAAAAATAAATAAATAAATCAAAAAGTTCATTAAATCAACTTAAGTGCATGGACGCGTCCCCTCGTAAACCCTAAAGCAGAAGGATCAATGTAGAACCCTATGACCCAGGATGTAAGGAGCACATCCATTATCTCGAGGCCCCAGTGGTTCTTAAAACTAACCATACCCATAAAAATCACTCAATCAATGAAATCATCTAAAGCTAAAATGGCAAGATGACACCATATTTCAAAATCAACAAATTTTCTCTTATTGGTGTTTTTAAATTGAACACACCAGAGGTAAGTTTATATGGATCCACTAAGTCTTGACATCCTAAAACAAATTTGTTGTCACTCCCTAGATGACCTTTAATGTTTAAATGTGATTGAGGATGCCTAATAGAGTGTAGCACTTTTAAGTTGAGGAAAAAGCACAAACATGTGTGGTTCCACCAATCACATGGATGACAACTCTAAGTCATGCTTGATCTATGAAGTACGATGCAGGTCGTGTGGTCATTTGAATTCCTTAGTTTCAATTTTTCTAGAAGTAAGGATGTCATTGTGAAAGGACTAATGGTCTAGAGTCAAGGTCCATCATATAATTCAGTCTGATTTGGTGATGTGGCACTGATATCATGTTTATGAGAAGTCTCTAGTGGGATTGTGAAAGTTGATCAATGTCTCTTGCTTGGGAGATAAAGGCTTGAAGTTTCTCCACGGATGTCATTAGCGATAACCCTCATTCATGGATGGAAGATATGCCTTGGACTATAATTAAGGTTTTCAGTATCTCGAGAGATGATGTGCCTTGTCGAACTCTTTCTCTGAAGATGTATGCAAGCATTAATGGAGCTATATTTGAGCCAAACTTTATCTCTGTACCGAGCAGTTTTTCCTATCTTTGCTGTTTGCAATCTTCTACCAACGGTTCTCTGATGGAAACTACTGATGAAAATTTGTCATGATTATTGAACTAGACCTTCTTGATGTTGAAATGATCTACAATATTGATGTAGAGTGGGCCACTATCATCTGATAATTCCCTTCTTCACTATATTTGTCGAGACAAGGGATTATTGTGATTTGTATTATGGTGAGCATTTTTCCCCCTTATTTTTTTTCAAAGGTTTTGAACTCTTCTTTTAACATTAATATGATAATATTAGTCAACGATACGTTTTTTAAAGTTGATTCATGTTTCATTTTGAACTGATAGACCATGATTTATGGATTCTTTAGTTGATCTATAAATGATGAAAGATTGATTTAGGACCCTATAGTTCCACATTAGAATCATGATGAATAAAACTATAAAATACTCATAACTAAAATATGCATAACTTAATGTTGTTTAGGTTTGGCTTTAGGCAACTATTAGGGAATGAAGTTGAAGCAAAGATGTCTAGAAAGGATCAGGTTCTGGGGGCTGGCAATATTTTCCTCTGCACCACTTGTTTGGTTTATGAGGACTCCCAGATCCATATGATACAGACCTGGCCTAAGCTGAAATGGATTGTCTGAAATAGTTTGCTTTTAGGCAATAGTGACCTTAGGCATCTATGTTGTATATCTTTGGGAACCCAAAGTTTTAGGTGTATGATGACTTGTTTGAGGATGGATACCAAGACAGTCTCCTTATGTCCCTTGGGGTCACATGTTTGAATAGTTTATCCCTAGAACCTAGACTATAAAGTTTGGGGTTGAGTGAGATATCAGAGTGCACAATGGAAGTGTGATGGATCTTGTACATGGTTTAGTTAGAATCATCATTTAACCCTAGTGTAGTTTGGCTTGATAGGTCAAACTCTTTAAGGGGTGGAGTATAGTTAGTATTATGATGTTGTGTGGTTAGATTTTGAGGATGAAATCCTCTTTAGGGGAATGGAGCCCTATGACATCTTGAAATTGATCTACACTATCTTTAGAAACCCTAACCCCATACTTAGGAGGTTGTTGTGCTTGAAACCTTAGTGGGGTCCAAACAAGTTATAGTTATAGCCTTACGTTCTTGTTTATATATTAATGAACATATAATGATCATCTGAGAAATAATTTATATGTTCAAACCCTAATGAATACCTAATGCACATAATATGAGTAACTCATATATTAATCCTAATGGATATGCATGGTGTTGCCCATGTCATAAACCAATAAACCCTAATGAAATGACAAGTAAGATAATTGTAACCTAATCTTAGACTTAATACATGCTAAGTAAAATGTAGTGATCACATTAACCTGAACCCTAAGTTGTAATCATCTAACCTTAACATATACATCCTTATTGCCTTTCATGATACATTAATGACATTAGGTTTCATAATCAGTTAACATACTTTGATACACATAAATGATATATATAATCATCTAATCACATATTAATCAAGTCATCAATATGAAATGCATAGTATGTTACCTTGTTATCTAATACACACATGATTAGTCACTTAATGTGAATCAATTTATAATATGTCCCACCTTGATCACTAAAATACATATAATGACTTCAATATGGATAAGTAGTAATTGATTCACATAAAAGTGCATAATCAATCATAAGAACTAAATAAATATGAAAAAAATGATTAATGATGACATTAATGTGAATAAGAAAGTTAATGTGACAATGTAAATATAGATATAAGTGATTAATGTGACATTATTTGGATTACTTGTAACAAGTTGGATAAAATGTCTTAATTCATGCAAAACAATTTGTTATAATTCAATATGTTGATAATAGAGACTAAATCCAATTATTAAGGATAATAATCAAGTATATTGATAATTGAGTAAACTCTAATTGTGTTAAAACTCATAATGAGGTAAATGAGAAATATATATGGTTTCAAGAATAATAATGAAATATAAGTCTTTTGGAAACAAAGTAAATATGACATGACACAATTAAAAGAGTAATAATGATAATGTGATATCATAATAAATATAATCTTAATAAGCCAAAAATGTAAATAATGTTAAATCTCCTAAAAAGAATATCTAAATAATGGAACCTAGGTGATCCTTGAGAACCTATCCTATGTTGAAATGCTTGTGGAGTATATGTTGATGAATTGTTTAGTGGAAGTTAAGGTTGGAGAAATAACCTGAAGTTTTGTGATGAGATGTTGCACACTCACCCTTCCCTTCTTGCTTGTGATTTCGGGGACGAAATCCTCTTTAAGGGGTGGAGTGTTGTAACATACCAAATTCTAGAATTTTGTCTTTTGACCCTATTTCCCATCTTTTCCTTTCATTTCTATCCTTATTGGCCTTTCTATTTAATTAGTGGAATTTATAGTGGTTTAGTGAATATTTATTCACTAATTGTACCAATATAAGGGTTTATGCACAAATACCTAAGTAAAAGCTTAATTACCATAATTAAGTGCTACAAACCCTAATCTAACTTTTATATGATTTGAAAACATAAAATCAGGCTAAGTTTCAAATTTGGTTTGATTTGGATGTTGTTTGTGCAAGTTATGCAATTTTAGGTACATTCTGGACTTTTATGAAATTTACCCAATTGGGAGGTTTTCTTTGCAAATATCTCCTTAATTTTAATCCTTAGATATTCCCTTACCATTAATGAGATTTGAAACCATTGTACAACCTAGTTTCACCTTGGTTTGATGGTATTTCTTTCCAAGGGCATTATAGGGATTACCCTCTTTATAAAGATGCTTATCCTTAAAAGCTATCAACCAATGAGGTTATTTATTTCTTGAAAAACGGTGGGGATGGCCTAGAATAACCTATGGGCTCTTATAACCGACTTTTGATATGCATGAAGCCTATATGAGCTATCCTCTTGCATGGCCATCAATCCCTAGGCTAAAGACACATGGAAAGTCCCTTAGACACCTCATGCTTCACCTCTTTCTTTATATAGCCATGTATACCCCTTCCCAACTCACAATTCGAAAACTCTTTCTCTCCTTTTCTTTCCTATATCTTAGATAATATCTCCTTCTATATTTGTCCACGAAGTTTCTGTCCCAAGGTAATAGAGGGAGCCTACCTTGGTGAAGAAGGCTCCTAGGGCTTTCAAATTGCTCGATTAGGGTCTCTAAAGCTCCTCCTTGGTGAATTCGACCAAAACTAGTAAGTTTCCTCCCTTCCTTCCCTATTTTCATACTATTAATCTTCCTTACATCCTATTACAGGTCGTAACCATGGACTTCCATGGTGAAACCCCACCTAGAACCCTAAAACACCTCATCTCTATGCTCTTTTGCTAGGGTTTATCACCTCTAAGTTGAGAAGGTGATCTTTGTCTAAGAAAGGAGCTAGGCTTGGAGAAACCAGACCTTCTAAGCTCGGATCCTTTCTGTTTAGACCTTCGTATCTTCCCTAGAGGCGAGTTTCATAACCCACTTCTCATATATTGCTTGCTACATGCTTAAAATTCATGCATCTATGTTTAAAATCGATGATTTACATCTCTATTTACCATGTTCATCTAGGGTTTTGGTTTCTTACCGGTTTACCTTCTCTAGAAGATCTAGTTTGGATAACTATTAATCTAAAACCATGATATTAGGTCGAATGGTGTTTTCCCTCCCTCCCCCTCTCTCTTTGCTTATCTCGTTTGGTTTGATGATGTGTCAGTTTTTGATTGGCCAAATTTTAATAATTCATAACTTTTGATTCCTTTGTCCAAAAACTAAAGTAAAATACGTCCTAAACTCAGAAAAACATTTTATTTTCAATAATAATATTTCCAAGTATTAGTTTTGAGTTTTGTTGATGGTGGTTTTCTAGAAAATGATTTAATCACTTAAAAATCACCAAAAATACACTCTAATCATCGTAACTCCAAAATATGCAAAATTATATGTTTTCTTAATCAGAAGAACCTAACTAAGTCTATGGTGATGTTTTCATAGTCTAAATTGAGGTTTTGCTATAAAAAGTAAAAATATGGGGTTTCTCTACCTTAATGCATATATATCATTCTAATACATGTATACGAATTGAAAATAGGAAAAATTGATCATGGACTCAATCAAGTGATGAAAGTGAGTAATATGAATCATAATGAAAGGTATGTGCTATTTATGTGCAATCCCTATTTATGTATGTGCATTTACACCTTAAGTTGGGAATAATTGTGCCTTAACCTATTTTTCTATAATGAGGCTTTATTAAACCCTATTCCATATACTCTTGAATCTTTTTCTATACTTGCCTCATAAATCAGTTTCAGAACTTTATTCTTGGGTCTTGGAACCCCACCACCAAGTTGTAATTATATGATGATTTATCTTGCCACTTTAATATTTCTTGAGCATGATGGTTTATTTGGCTATTTAACTATAGTAGTGGTATTTATGTACAACCACCCACAGAGGGCATGTAAATAATCGCCCTGGGGAACGTCTTATTCTCCCCTAGGGAATGTGTTATTCCTCCCCTATAAAATTTGATAGGTGACTGGGAATGTATGAATTCTCCCCTCACCTATAGGTTGAGGTTTGGTAGGTGCCTCAACCCTACTTAGTTAATGTAGTCCAATTAATATCATGCATGCTACTTCTTATATGTTTTGTAATGGTAAGAATCTATTTTGTTATGTGCCTCATTCTCTTGGCCCTCTCATCTTATGATGATTCAATATATTTATGTTTCATATGATTTCCTTTTCTCTTGTACTTATTCATTATTTGAAGCATACCTTGTTTTCCTCTCCCTTTTGCTGGGTGCTTTCCCAACCACCCAAGTGATGAGCAAGGTGATGAATAAGACAAGGAGTATATAGCTTTTAGCTTGGACTCAGTTGATGGAGATGTTGTTTGGAGATAAGATTTGAAGTAGTCTAGACTTCCCTCTATCTATATCCTTTTATTGTATCTTATTATAAACCCTAATGGGAGAATTTGATTTACTTGTGTAATCTTTTGTGAAAATTGAATATAGTCATTTTTTTAATTCCGCTGCAACACTTTTCTCTTTTGCATACCATTATAATAAATTTGGAAAATTTATGCCCATTCCATCATACCTCTGAGTGTGTTTGGAATGGATGTCAATTCTTCAAATGTTAAGTAAAGGGGTGATTTCACTCTCCTTACAGATCCTTAACTATACTGTGACAAGACCCGTCTGCTTGCGGGTGGTATTATTACACAAGGTTTTGGTAAAAACTCAGGGATTTCAACCCCGAGTGAATTTGTTAGTGCGATAATAGACCACGTCATTTAGATGCTATTACATAGGAGCATATTTTATTTTCTTTTTGCATTTTTTTATTTTTTTTTCTTTTTCTTTGCCCTTGGTGTGGCTAGGGCACATGGTGGTGAGAATGAAGAGGGGGGACATAGATATGGCCACCCCAAACTTTTGGAGGTGGCCAAGTTTGAATATGTGCACTTTGGCATCCTTTCATGAGGTAGAGAGATAACAAGATGATAGAAGAAAAGTGATTCAAAGAGGAGTTACTAGTATGGATTTCAACATGAGATCTCCAACATGAAAGCTAATCCAACAACTTCATTAAGTAATGACACACCACATGAATGAGAAATATTAAAACCACATTTTTATTATGAGATTCTACAAACCCTAAGTGTTTGCAGCTTGCTTCAATCATAATTCAACCAAACAATTCACAACCATGAGAGAGGTGGTTCACATGTATAAAGTCAAGATTGAGTCCATTTAGCAATAGATCATGATAATGTAGCATGCATTTATAAAAGGCCAACATTTTCAATCCAATAAGTAGAGATTGGGTCAAAACATTCTTTTAGGCAAGAAGTTCTAAATTTGGACAAAATTGGCCAAAATGGCGCCAAATCGCCTTCAAATACATCAAAGAATTTCTTATGAAACAAAAAGCAAGAAACAAGCAAATACTAGATACAACATGTAAAATTTACAAAAATCTGCATGATATGCAATGCAGGCAAGAAAAATAATTTTTTTGAAAATTATACAAAAGATGCATGAAATGAACCCATATATATGTGCATGTATGTAAAGCAGGCACACGAAGTATGAATACACAAGTATGAGAGATTGTTATACTGTTTGATCATCTTGACCAAAAGTTTAGAATAAGGAACATAGAGGAAAGTGAGGTAATGAAAGGGCTTACCACCCTACCACCTCAAACTTTTGAACCATGTTGTCCTCAACATGAAATAGAAGTTTAGAGTAGTAGGGTAATGGGCATGGAGTCATGGTAGGCAATTGCCAAGAGGATAGAGAGATATCGAGGTGTCTAGTGAGAAAGATAGAGCCACCATGGCCATTCTATGCAGAACGACCATTCTAGCTTGCCAGCACCATGGATGTATTGGTCGCCTTCATGTAGCTTTTCTACCGATTTGTAAATCTCTTTACATTCTTGATCTTCTCTTTAGATGGATCATTTATGCATCATTTTTCCTCCTATATACCAGTTCTAAAATGATTCACAAACAATAAGACCATCAAAAATAGTGTGTGTGCTTTCTTGGAGAAGTGTAAAAATAACCAAAAAGTATAAAAATGGAAGGTTGGGTGAAAAATTCCCCAAATCTAGGTGGGTTGCCTCCCACTAGTGCTAAGTTTCATGCCTTCAGCTGGGAATTTTTATTCTTGCACCATGCATCCATTTGGCATCTTCATGTATCCATTCATGCAATAAACACATTTTTCATTTGAATTCAATTGATGTTCTGTGTCCCATTGACCATAAAAACTATCATGAGATTTTCCATCTGGATCTTCTTCTTTCAAATAATTAGTTGGACTCTTCAATTGACCATGTTCAATATCCTCATCTCAGTCTCTCCAGGTTGGGGTCTTGTACATGTTGATCTTTATCTTCATGTCCATGAAAGAGATTGTCATTGTGCCACTGTGCACATGTATCTCGACATGAGTTGTAGACAAGAACAACCTTCCCAAGATGATGGGAATATTCCTATCCTCCGAGTCCACGTCAAGAATAATAAAATCCACTAAGAACACTACTGGCCTATCTTTGTATATCATCACCAAAAGATCATCCGCTCTCCCTCCAGACACTTTTATCAAATGGTCTGCCAATTGGAGAGTGCAATGTGCTAGTTTCAACTTTCCTAACCCCAGTTCCACATAGACACTATATGGCATCCAATTCACACTAGATCCCAAATAAATTAGGGATTTGTCTATGCGATGTCCCCCCTATGTAGCTAGGTATGAGTGGGCCCCTAGGTCTTTCCTCTTCATGGGAAGTGAGTGTTGGATGATAGAGCTCACTTGTTTATTCAACTTGAATCTCTTTGGTATTCGCCTTGTTGACTTTCTCTTCATAGTACATACGTTCTTGAGAAACTTGGCATAAGGTGGAATCTACTTGATAGCATAAAACAATGTAATGTTCACCTTCACTTGGCAAAACACCTCTAGAATGTCAACATTGTGCTTCTACCTCCTTCTTACTTCCAGTGGCTCATCCAATTCTTTAGGGAATGGTGGCTCACTTGCTTTTACAACACTTGCATCAACATGATTTTCTTGTGTCATGCCATGCGATGGAACACTAGGGATGGTGGAACCTACAAATGGAGTAGAAATTGGAAACATGGTATCACATTCTCAACACAAGGTGTCCTAGAATCATCTTCAACAATCTCAATCACAGTATCACCATTGTGCTGCCTTTGCCTTGTTCCATCAACATTTCTTTGACTTGTGCACTGCTCAAGAGATCTTCCACTCCTTAGAACTATAAAAGGACTACCTTGGTCATGGTGGAGAGGGGGAGATTGTTGTGGTTGTGGATGAAGTGAAGGTGACACTTGGTATTGGAATTGAGGTGAAGAAGAGAATTGAGGTTAGTAGGTAAATTGGTGGGAAGGTTGTGGTGATGTAGGTGGAAGAGGTGTATAAGGCTTAGGATGGACTTGGAAATGATAAATGGGTTGCACTTGCATAGGAGGTGGACTATAGAAGACTTGAGAGGAGTGCATTGGTCCACTTGCTTCATTAAAACTCATTATGGGTTTTGAAGACAATTTTTCCTCTTAGAGAGCAAGTATGGAAGATATATGATCTATTCTTTCATCAAGGCTTGTAACATTCTTTTTTACATCATCAAAGCTTTTAAATCTAGAGAGAACTTCCTCCTCAAAAGGTGAGCAATATCTTGGACTTTGTTTTGTTGGGTAGCTATAAGGATGAGGTGTCTTCTCTCCTTCACTAAAGGACTCAAAAAAATTGATCGAGTGACAAGAAACACTTCTCACTTGGTTCTTAATAATACTCCCATGTCATCAAGGATATTTATCACTTTTGAGCTTGAACCACTATGATCTCGAGATGTCACTCTAAAGGGGCAGTCACATCATTCATCATGCTAAAAGCTCGGATCCTTGAACTTTCTACCAACTTCTCAAACAAGGGTCATGTCTCTTCAGGTGTCTTAGCCATAAAATCATACATTGTAGCTTGACCCATTGGAGATAGACCAAAATAAAAGGACTGAACTAGCTGCCACAAAGGGATCTCATGTTGTGGATACTCTCTTAACACCTTATGAAATCTCTCACAAGTGAAATTTCTCATTACCCACTTGATTGAAACTCACTATGACACACCACATTTGCATCAACCTTGCAATGGAGTAGAATTTCCTGAATAAGACATTCTTCATCTCCTCCCAACTCATGATGTCCCTTCTTGAATCATACCAATATTTGTCTTTGTCTTTGAGAGAGAATGAGAACAAGGTCAATTTGATTGCATCATCATTGGCTCTCGGTGTCCTGAAGGTGGATCATACTTCAAGAAAGGAATCCAAGTGCTTGTAGCAGTTCTCACTCTCTAAGCCATAGAGGGTGGGAAGGATCCCAAGAAGACATGGAGGGATGGATAATTGCTCCCCTAGCATATGATCAACTCTACTAGCAATTGGTGATTTGTAGTTTCTAGGCAAGAAGTACTCCTAGGATGGCTTATGAGGTTCATTCTGACCTTCCATGTTGTCGTCTTCATGTTGTAGTTACATGTTCAAGGCACAAACAAACAAAAGAGGACAAGTTAGCAAACCAATTTGCACAAAGAATACAAATAATAAAGAATATAGATGATGAGGCCAGTAGGAAAAGATAAAAGAAAACTGACCAGCTAGGTCGAGCACATTCCCCCCAACAACAACACCAGAAAGCTTGGTTTGTTTCTCAAACACAGACAAGTAAATTGGAAAAAGATGATGCCAAATGGGAGAGTCAACACCTCAATTACTAGGAAGCTATGGTGCTTTCTTTTCTCAAAAATTGCACCAGAAAGCTTGGTATTTTTATCCCTAGGGTCACACACTAATCAACTGAATGGTGACTAGATGCAACACTAAGAGGTTTTCAAACACACTTAGGGATCTTTTGAATTTATAAATCCCTAAGATTTGGGCACACTCACATAGACTATCACACTTACCCGCAAGCACACAGGGTCATGTTTTAGTATAGGAGGGTGGCAAGTTAGGGGTCAAACCCAAGAGAGAAAAGGGGGCACTAGATCGATGTTAGTTTTGGCTAGGTTCCTGCTGCGGAGTCTAGTGGTTAATGGTTTGATGGTTGGTTTTGTTGATTACCCTAATGGTTAACAACAAACTAAAGGAGAACAAACAAGGTCAAAAGCTAAGTTAACCCTAGACAATTAGTTCTAATGAGAAAGAATGGGCAAGTTAAGCAAGAAAAGGCAAGAAAGAAAGCAAATGATACTAAGGAAAGAAAGAAGAGATCTACACTACACTAAGCTAGAAAACTAAGTAACATAGAAATTAAAGACCTAGACTAGAAAGAACAAGGCAAGAATCTAACTAAGCAAGTAAAGAGCTAATTAGGCTATCACTAACTAAGCAAGAAGACAATTAGGGTTTAATGAAATTAAAAGAAATGTGGGATGTTTGGGGGAATACACTTGTCAATTGTATTGGGGGTGATAACATGTGAGTCTTCAAAAAAATAATAATGACAAATTCGTGTTCTATATGTTAAAATATATCTTTGTATGAATTTTTACACAATTTGGAAAATATTTGTTGAGAAGATAAATTTAGGAGAGAGAAAGTGTGCAAAACTTTCAACTCATTATCTAAAATAACAAACAACTTCAACAAATGGAAATAATGACAAATTCGTATCCAACATAAATAAGACTTATGGGTGAAGTTATATTATTTTTGGATAATAATAGAGTCAGAATAGGTTAATGGTATTGTTCATTATTATTCACACTTATTTAGAGGGTTATGTTTGTAATAATCATTTTCAATTACAAATTCTAGAAAAAAGTAAAAACATACAAAATTTCCAAGTCCTCACATCCTTCCCTCCAAATGAATTTTTTCCACAAATTTAGCTTAAGTAGCAAAAAGGATGGTGTTAACTTTTAGCTCCCATGAGGTTTCATCCTTATATGGTGATTCTACCTTAATCTTAATTCCGATGCACCTTCACCTTTGAATCCAAGATTCTCACAGGTGTCCCTTAGCATATCCAACTACTTTGGATCACCTAAAGTCTTGTCGATCAACACATAGGCATGAACCTTCACCTAGTGTTTTAAATCGGACACAAGGAACTTATTACTCATTAGTTCATACTGGTGTTGGCCTGCAAGATATCAAACAATACCATTAACCTATTCTGAGAATTCACAAGACTTTCTTGACTGAGTTTCATCTCCTGTAATTCATTGTAATGGTATGGATATGTCTGAATTTTAAGAAACATGGTTTTCTTAGTATATGGGTAAGCCCATTTACTATGCATCAGCAAAAGTTTTCTTTGTCAATATTGGGCATAGATCATGTCTGAGGTGTATGGAAAATCATAAGCATCACATATACTATTTCAATCCATATCATTATGTTAAGTCAAAACTATCAACGAAGTCTTTACCCATTAATGAGGATATATTCAAACATGGCTTATATATCATCCTTATTATCCTTGAGGAACGTAATCCTCCTTCGAGATGTATACTTTCAAGGTGGACCTCACTAGAAGCTTAGGACAAGCTCTCAAGGCTTAGGTCACTCAAGCTAGGTCTATCTAAGTCAGGACATCTTCTCATGACTACGTACTATCCTACTCTCTTGGGTACTACCATTAGAGTCCTATTAGGGACCAATAACCCAAGTACAAGACTTCATCGACATATCTCCTCTAGGGTTTTGGGTTTCTTCCTTCACCCATAGCTACAATTCATCACACTTGTCTCTTCTTCTAGGATCTTGGGATTTTCCCCTCACTAAAATGTAAGGTCCATCAGGCATAAGTACCTTAGTATTTTATTAAAATGTATATACATAGGTTAGGTCCCTTGAGGATATCTAGGGTTTCATGTAACATCAATCAAACATGAGATGGTTTAACTCTTCTAGTTTTGTAGTAGCTTAGTTTAGGACTTTCACGACATGTACCATCATAATTAGAGGTTAGGCCCTCTGGCCACAATCTCTAGCATCCTATGCTTGGATTTTTCCTTCTCAAGGTTTACCCCTCTCTGGGTATGACAAAGCAAGTCCTAACATTAGCTGACCTTCTCTAAAAAGATTTCATGTCTCATGTTGATTGTGTCATATTTCTTATGTCAAGATATGTCACATGAATTGAATGGAAAATCCATATAACTATTGAGGCTAAAACCTCAATATGCTGTCTCACATGTTTCATATATAAAGGCATCCAACTTATACAGATGATCATCAACCTCTATGAAAGTGATCTCATATATACCCATATATCCATTGAAAGTTGGAGCCAAGATTTTCATGAGTATGGTTCTGCATTCTCATTCATGATATTATTTTGTCACATAATGTTTAGGTTTTTCTTATGCAAGGTTTATCTTTAAAATCTATTCATAAATTGGTGAGATAGAACCTCCATATATTCTTATCATATTATTAAGTTAGTCTCAAGATATAATTGCAAAATATTTGCATTTGGGTGGCTACCTAATCTCTTACACCTATACTATGGGGAAATTTATATCTAGTTGCAATCTAGATACAAATCTTGCCTCATTTCATGTGTAGATATGGTGAATCCCTGTTTCAACTTACATTCTCAGATTTTAGGGGGATTACATTTGACGAGTTAATCCCAATATAAAAAATTTCTCGAACTTCAAAGAGTTTTTTGAAATCATTAATCCAAGGTGAAATGTGTTTTTTCTTAGGGCCCTTGAGTTAGGGCACAACTCGCCCTTAGGGTTTCATTACTACATAAGTTTTTCTATTCATTATATATATACCCCTCATTCATGATTGGCCTTAGTCACCCCCTCAGGGTTTCTAGGGATGTAGGTACCCATGGAGTTATCTTATCCTAGATCACTATAACTTTATGGAGTGAGACTCCCTAATGACCCCTAGGCATTTTTTACCTCTATAATTTTCCTACTTAATCCTAGAGTTGACTTAGGGCTCCATCATACATAGAATTAATTGGGACATTATATGTTCTAGCATGATTCATGATTGAATTCAAAACAAGGGTTTTCTCACCCACATCATGATCTTATGTCCCAAACACTCATACCAAAATAGGCATGATTTATTTTTACATGTGGAAATTTCATAACATTTTCATATGCTCATGGTTTCTTATAAAATTATGGTTGCAAATACGTTTTCAAAATACCAAGACAATTTTTCCCATACATTGCATATGTCTATTTGCATGTATTTTATATTTTACCACTAGGTTATAACACATTTTATTTATTAGGTTTAGGACCATCCATGACAACCAGAGTCAACCCACAAATTCAAAACAAATACCAAGTGGTTCAACTCATCTTTAGAGGAGGAGCCTAGTGTAGGGTGTTCTCTTATTACTTATTAGGGGTTAGGCTCTTTATCCGCATACCCTGGCCCCACATGCTTCATATTTTACTTCATCCATAAGGTCCTTCCCTTTACATGAGATGACCCTACACATGTATTAATATCACTCCTTGACTAGAGTTTGAATCTTACATAATTTTTGCGTAACTACTGAATTCTTGCACATAACCATTTATATATGTACCATATGCATGCACGACCTTACATACTTGCCTAACTATCTGTATTTTGCATACATATACTACTTCTTGTACTTGATGTACTTGCATGTATGTATCCTTATGCAAAAATAATGACTAGGCTTTCTTCTCAATATTTTCTAGTTTTCTATTCAAAAAATGTGGTTAATTACAAGAATTAATTTGGATTCATTTAGCCAGCCTGAGAGGATTAAGCATATTCTTAGTTTCTTAGCATGGGTCTTGCAAGGTCCTTTCCTGGATCGACCCTCATATGGATTAGGGTATCTGTTATCTAAGTTCAACCTATCTAACCCACAACCATTACCACGTCTGTAAGAAAAGACTTCCATATGTACATCTTTCTGTTCAATACTTCAAAATACATAGAGGTACATTGTTTTCCTTTTAGTTTGGGTACATTTCCTTTAGTGTACTCTTATAAAGTGGGGCAATTTTTCATCATGTATCCTTCCTTTGGGATTGAAGTGCATTGTCTAGTTATCTCCCTAGCTCCATAAATGGATATATGCAAGGTCTAAAACTTTGGTACACTTTAGTTCTTTTTATCATTTACACCCCTCAATTGAGTTCTCTTGTCCTTGGCTTGACCAAGAGTTGTGTTGTTGGACTATATGGAATTCATCTTCCTTGTTGGGCCCTCAATAAATCCTACTTATCCCATCACATATTTCCTAAGGTATGCTAGTGACATTCCATCAAGCATGTCACCACAATGAGTTATAACATTTGCAACCAAGGGCTGAAGGTGGCATTCCTTTATACCTAAATATTTCGAGTGTTTTCATGCATGTATGTACTACCTTCTATATTGTGTTCAACTTATCGAGTATTAGGGTCTCTAATCACATTTAAAAATAACTTCCATATTCTTTGTTCCTTCTCTTTCTCCATCCCTCCCCAGGGCTTTTCATATTTGTGTACTTTTCTCTTAATCACGTATACATAGAAATCTTCTTTTTTGAAGCATAGATTTAATTTATATTGCCATATATATTATGTAGGAACATTTCAAATACCTAGTTTCCACCATAGTTCCTAGAAGTTACTAGGGTTTCTCCATGTAGGATAAGTCTACATAAAACATGTTTCATCACATATATAGTTTTAGATTTCAAATTAACATTTCATATGCCTTAGTTGGAGGAGGATTTTCTTCACCCTAATTTATTAAGGAATCCTAATTTTATAAGAGAAGAGACTATCATGTCCTTAATTTTTTCAAGAAAGCATGGGATATAGAGAGATATGAAAAAATAAATGAGATAGAGGTATGTTATTTCAAGAAGTTTCTAAACTTTTGCTAGCCATGAATCAAAATAATATAGGAGTCCTCATAAACCAGCCAGTTGTGCAGAGAAAATTATCATCAGCCCCTAGGTTGTGAATCTTTCTAGACACCATCACCCTTCATATAATACCCTAATAATTCCCTTGTGGTCTATGGTGTTTTTCAAAACTAATAGTTATTACAAAACAATTATAAGAATCTAGGCTCTGATATGAATTGTAGTGACCCCCTCCTCTTGTTATCCCCAGTTGAGGTGGACCAAGAAGGCAAAGGTCATTTTTAGGATATAACCACATATCCATATTCAAATAGATAATTTTTAATGATATTAACTTCATACCAAAGTATTCTTTTAACAAAAGGAAGATAAATCTCTTAAAGGGAGTTACAAAGATCTTGTAATAATGGAAAAACTAACATTTGATGAACTAATTGACATTAAAAATTATCTAAAATCCTCCATAGTTTTGTTTGGTTAGCATTATTTTGATTCTTGTAGGACAACCCAATTATTCATATTACCAGTTCAATCTAAAACATCAGGCTAACAAAACATGGGGTCAACATAATATCATACTGAGTACGTGGGTGCAACCAAAAGATTTATATGTAAGTCTAACAACATTATAGATCAATAAAATAAGTTATATATAACATAAATTCTTCTTTTATATGATATTCAACCTATAATCTTTCTCAACTCACTTGGTGTACTAAATTGGATCCTTGATTTAAGGTTTGAGGTCTGTGTCCTATCACTAGGATAGTTAGTTTGTATCCCTTACTTGGACTCTTCCACCTCATTTCTTATGGTTCTTTGAACCTTCTCATATAATTCTATATTCCATTTTTAGAACATGGTTTCTCCCAAAACTACCATTGCGAGGTATCCATTACTGGGTTTTATATTATCCATTAGTGATAATACATATGTAGGTTTCATAAATCCAACAAACCTTGATAACATTCATGGCACACATCATGTATCTCAAAATCTCAACAAGCTCATGAATATGAAAATATTGATAGAAGAGGTTATTAATAATTAACCCACGTACCTTATCATGAAGTTTATCAAGTCAAAAAATATCTAGAAATTCCAAATTCTAATATGAAGATATCAAATAACACTCATTATGTTATTAAAATATTCTAAATACTCACAAAATGGACTCTTAGATTGCTCCTATGGGTATCATAGGTTCAAAACTAGTTTTGAGAAAGAAATATACTTTTCAGCATAATCTTTGATTTTAGGATCAGGGCTTGTGCTTACACTAATAATAGTTATAACTGATACTCAATTCACGTCTTCAATCTTGTCCCAATTATGGTTCAGACAATGTCAATTAGTATTTTACAAAAAGATCACATTTTTGCTAAAAAATGCACAAGATTCTTCTTTTAGATCTTTAGTGGTGATAAGAATAGAATTAGGACATAATCACATTTTTATTGCATACATTATATTTTTCTAAAGGAGATTCATTATATACTTGTAATTTTCAGATAAAGAATGATTTTTATCAATCTTGCAAGTTTAAAATATTTATTGAATTTTGGTTAGAGAGAGGCAAGAATTACCTAAAAGCGGGAAAAAGAGAGGTGCTTGATCCCTTGGGCTTTGTTGATTGGAATTAGGATCTTGTGAGTGAGATTACTAATGGAGTTTGTGCAAACACTGTAAACCATGTCGGTGGATCTTGATCTCTGGTCAACAGGTGAACGAGATCCAACTATTTGTTCTAGCCACACCCACGCAACACCCTACATGTGAGATGTGGTAGTCCACAACATAGGAGATCATTAGAGAAGAAGAGGCACGAGTGTGAGAGGCAAAGTTGGGGATTGGGAACCTATCATCGATGCCTTTCATTGGTGCTCTGGAGCTTTAAGAAGACCTAAATGTAGGTTTATATAGGGTGAGGGGGAGTTGACAGTGGGGGGGTGTTTCTTGAAAGTCAAGGCATGATCCTCCTTCCTTTCACTCATATTTCAAATTATATTTGTGAGAGGAAATTTTAGTGGAAAGGTTTTTATGAGTTGAGGGGAAGCAAAGACATAAAGATATTCTCTTGACCATATTGAACTAAAGGCGTCTCATGAATTCTATAAAGCTAAAGTGTTCCTAATTTATAATTTATGTTAAATTTTCTTTTTTCAAATTACTACTCCCGTGAAATCTAATTAAATGTGACTTGGCAAAGGACTCTGGCTTATTATTTTGTATTACTAATTGCTATTATCATCAAATCCATTCAACATGGAATATGCCACACATATTATGTTTCTTTCATTAATTTCACAGAATGACCATGGAAACTTCTAACAAGTTACATACTAGTATTCCGAGTTAGTCATAATACTAATTAATATATTTTTTATAATTAAAACTCATTTTAACTAGGTATTGGAACAAAAAGGAAGGTAAATGATGCCATAACAAGTGTTCCAAGTACAACATATTTTTAAACTTATTTTCCAACAACTAAAATGTAAAACTCTTTCCATTTTATGAAAATAATAACTTCCAAATTATAAGGTCAATTGCCACTAAATTGGGCCATTGTTTATTTTTAATGTGAAATTTATCCTAATAATTCTATTACCAGAAGGCAGAGTTTGATTGCCTAAATAAAAATATTACGTTAAGAATATATAGGGGGATCACTAGACAATTGAAGAATTTAGACACAAGAAAGTATTAATGGATTTCCTTTATTTCTCTCCCATGTTGTTACCATAAAATATAGTAATTGAAAAATGTTATATTACTATTTTTCTATTGGCATTTAATAAATCTTGCGTCAAATTCAAGGAGAAGTTGCCAAAATTACACATAATATCATATAATGTTTAAACTATGGGAATAAATTTCCAAAACAATGTTACAAAATTTATACATAATCTAATAATTTTTTTAAATCACAAAAATAACATTCTAAAACAATATTAAAAAAAACGATCATAAAATGTTATATTTACTCTGTGAAACTATTATTTTAATTAATTGGTGTCCCTAAAATACTCAAGAGTATACATATAAAAAAATCACACACTTATTTAGAGGGTTATGTTTTTAGTTATTGTTTTCAATTACAAATAAAAAAGTAAACATGTGAGGAATTGCCAAGTCCTCAAAGAAAACCACAAAAAGATAGGCACATAAAATTTAAGAGGAAGGTTATTAGTGATTTACATCATGATGAATTTCTCAATAGTGACCCCAGTTGATGTTGATCCCAACTGCTCACCGGAGAGGATTTTTGGATCTGTCCAGGCACTCTGCAATTGATCTTCCATAGTTCAGAAAGAGGAAAAATTGTAGAGAGTACGAAAGATGTTTCCAAACAATTAAGTGATGATGTAGTGAGGTTGTTTGGGTTGTAAGCATGTGTAGTAGCAAAACCCCTAGGGCTACAAGAGGGATTTTAGGTATATGTCATCACTCGACAGGAGTTAGGGTTTTTTGGAGTCAGATGGGGACATGAAGTTAGTTGGCAAGGAAATCACAAAGAGTAGGTGAGCATAGAGGAAGGAAGAGTGTGAAGAAACTTTCTAGGTTGAATAAGTCACCCTCACATATGGAAACCAGAGGCAAGGGACGATATAGTCCACCTCCCAAATGCTTGATCCAATATCGGTCTGTCCGACACATGTGACATATTTAGAAATTTGGACCTAGTCTATACATAAGTGTGACCAAGGTTTGTAGTGAAATAAATCTCCCTAAATTATATCTTCACTCCTAAAATACCATAAAGGGTGTGTATCTTACCGGCAATGAAGCTGAAAACGGATGGGTCACATAATTAGAATATCAGGAACATGAATGAGACTATTACTGATATATTTATGCCATAAAATATGAATCACTTAATTAGGGTAGTTATATTAACCTAATAGACAATTAAGGTGAATCCTCTTCTGACCAAATAGGGTGAATCCTCTTACACTATTTTCACAATTGTCTCTCTAAGATTCTAGGTTTATAGTAGATTATTACATTATGATCAAGATTATAGTTTAGTATTATTATCTGTTGATTCCATAATTCAAATATTATGGTTATAACATCCTCAGATTTCATGTCCATAGAATACCAATGAGTCAATTAGCGTTAAAAGATCCCTATAAGATATAGTCCATTTGAAAACATGAAAATGTGGGTACTATGACATATCAAATTGAATAAGGGACAATAAAGGGAAAAATGAGATTTGTACCTAGGAATGGGCATGTTACAATGTTACTAAATGATATATGGAATATGTTGTAGTTGTATGATGAACATGAATAGCCTTTATATAGGACTCAGGGTGGATGGCAATAACCTGTATACAAATTGTCAAATGGTACCCAAAATACAGAGAACATAAAGCATATGACAAAGTTATCTAGTGGTTTTCAATCTCGTTAAGATCTAAATTGATAATTTTGACAATCTAACTTCAAAATGGATGCATATTAGTTTATATCATTATCATAAAAAAAGAAATTACTTCTCACACAAGATAATAATATTGTATAATAAAATATTAAAACCATAACTATTTATGCATCACCATGAACTTATCCATACATGACTTGAATAAACATAGAGACTCCAAAATCTAGATTTTGATTCCTAGTTAGACATCATAAATTTGGGTTTGGTTCATATTTACTACTTTGTAACAAATATTGTCCCAAGTCAGTTTTGGATTTAGCAATTTCATTGGCTTGTATCTGACCCTAACCAACCCAAAATCAGTTTTTTTGACACCCTCAATTGATACTATCATGAAATTTAGTGAGAATTTAATGCTAGAATGAAGTCAGAATAGAGAAAGCAAGGTACAAAAAATCCAATTTCCAAATACAGAAGTAAGTAATCGAACAATATAAATGCAACAAGTAGGATTTACAAAAATAAAATAGTGAACTCTCTATTGTTGACGTGTCAAATTCTGATTTTATCTATGTACAAAATGTAAATTTATAGGTCAATTATTTTTTGGACAAGTTTGCATTATCTTGTATAAGAACAAACCCAAAAATGATTTTTTGACACCCATGACAATCACTAGAAATATGGTCATGGACATGAGATTCTAGGTGCATGATGTGCTAAAAAGACAGAGAAATTGACTAGGGATTAATACAGACACAACATGATCAACTGAGTTAGCTAGCAGACTCATTGCATAACCTAAAAAGCTAGTAGCTAGACTGACTAGTAGATGACAAATATATGTTTCCACATAAAAGTTCTTTGTAGGTTTGTAGTTCAACATTCATCGAGTTATCATATCAGCACACAAGAAATAGCTCTAAAGATGACAATAAGAAAAATGTAACCTAAAACTCAAAATCAATCGAAAATATACTAACGAAAGACTAACAACTCTAGCTAATTTTCAATTTTCAATATGAGAGATGGCTTCGTGAGAGGACGCTGCAAAGCGAAGCCCCATGTAACGGGGGTGGTTGTTGGTGCCATGGAGACAAAGACGACAATCAGGCCATTGAGAAACATTGCAGAGAAGGATGGGGGTTATGAGGGAAGTGAGAGGGATACTCATCCATTTGAGTTAATACATTATGACAGTCGTGCTTCTGTTATATTGACAAAGTAGGAACCAAATATTCTACATAAGATAATAACATTGGCTATCCTTCGGATATGGAGGTGGATGCTGACTGTAATCTTTCTAACACCACAAATGACACAAAGCAACCGGGAAGAGGTGGTTATGTGGCACATAGACTCATTTAAGGGCAATGAAAGGATTCTTGGAATGATGTTGGGGAACTACATACTGATGGAAAATAGGAACGTGAAGTGTTGGAATCCAATGGAAGTTCTCATGATAGAGTCACTAATAGAAATACTAGTCTATGACTCCCTGAAATTGGCATAGACTTATTCTATGGAGGAATCTGAGGTATTTTGTCTATTTCTTTACTGAGGCAGAAGCATATACATTCTTCTTCTCTGAGCATAGCTAATGTCCTAGTCTTGAACAAGGAGACTCCTTTGCCACTATGCCAATCTTGACAGTTACACCATCAATGACACATTCTTTCAGAGATACAATAGCAGGTACCTCTAAGCACTCAAGAAATTTCATTGATGATGATGAATTACATTCAGTACATCCAGATAAAATTTCTATTGTCAATGAACGTGGTTTACCAGAACTGGTAATCACATTTGAGGCTCAATTCACATTGCACAAGCCATGGAAGATTTCAATCTTTGTCAAATTAATTGGAAAGTTTATAGGGTATCTAACCCTATGCAACCGTCTAAAATTGCTTTGGAAACCTATGGAATGATGGAGGGTACATAAAATCAATATGAATCGTTTCGTGGTTCAGTTCTCGTCTCAACATAATTGCCTCAATGCATTGAAAGGGTGCCCGTGGTCCATCTTTGGGTTGTTCTTGATGATAGACAGTGGAGTGCTAGTTTTGTTCCATCATCTAATCTTCCATCTCATATTGTTTCTCGAGTTAGAATAATAGACTTGCCTCTACATTTGTATCATAAAGTCATTTCTAAAAAGATTGGTGATGCTTTGGGTAAATCCATCAAGGCTGATGCTCATACGACTAGTTGCACAAGAAGCCACTTTGCAAGAATTGCCATAGAACTTGATACATCAAATGCCATTCATCCAACTATTATTATGGATGGAAATATCTATATAGATGAATATGAAACTTTGCCAGATATTTGCATTGGTTGTGGCAAGCTTGGACATGTCATTAAAGAGTGTTCAATTATTTCACAGGTAGATAACTCGATTGATCGAACTCAAGTTGCAGATGATGCTAGAGTTCACTGGGTAGAGAATGAAATCGGGGGCAAAAATTCTTTGGCCGCAACATCCACTCAAGAGATCCACTGAGAAATAATAAGGAAGTAGCAACTGTTGGGGATACAATTTTTCACTTCTTCATCATGAGGAGGAAGAAGCAAGCATGGAGATTGAGGATCACTCCAGTTCACCTATTGATGCATAAATCCATCACAAAGAAGGAGAGATATCAAGGGCATCGAATAGGAAGAGGAAACAAACATCTAATGAAAAAAAATTTGTTCGTATTCAGGGAACACAAGAAGATTTATTATCTGATACATCTCAGCAAGTTAGGGGTTCCTCCACTCAAACAGTTGTACTTGAGGCACATGAAAATCACACAGTTGTTGATCTATAAGGAGATACAATGATTTTCCATACTACAAATAGTAATGATCATTCCTTTGAGACACAATAAGCAAATGACTATGTAGAAAGGTTGAATGAAACTCCCATTTTCTCTCTAGACGTTGAGGAACATCTTTTCCTACCCTCATCAAGGTAAATTGGGAGAAGTAAGAAGTATTAGTAGCAAAATGAAGATGGCGCCGTACCACACTCAGATTCAAGCAAGGAAACGTGTATAAGGACACTGCATCGAGGACACACATGAATAATTTTAGATCCTTTGGCATTGATGTGTAATACTAACTCCAGTGTTAATTTATGCTCATATTTTATTCAATACTACTATCTAAGCTTAGTTTGTAACCACTTGTATAGGATACATTGATGTGTACCGATTGTTGGTATTGAAACTCTTGTAAACTCAGATCACTACTCAAATTTTAGTAGGTTAATAAAAGGTACAACCTTTTCTAGAAAAGAAATAACTCTAGATAACATAGGAGTAGCTAGAACCAACTAGAAAAACTCGGTTATGTTATAAGTATTAGTTGAAAGCACGTGAGTGACATTTGAGTTAACACAATAAACCAGCACACATGTTAGATGATACATAATATTACATAAAAAATAAAAGAATATTTTTTTAAACACTTTGTATATGCAATATATATACATGTGTGTGTAGTATACAAATGTAACTGAAGCCAATAATGTATGTATCTAGGTGAGGAGATAATGTATTGTGTAGTTAATTATTTAAAAAGTATGCCAAAATGATCATGTTACAAGAAAATTTCAAACATAATATTTTATCACAAAATTAAGCAACTTCATCATATAGTATGGGAGGACTAAATGTGCATGAAAAATATGATTTTGGTCTCATATGAGATAACTGATGATATTGGAGGCTCACATGAGATAACTAGGAGTTTAGATACCAAATGATATTGTAGATGGAATGTAAATAGTCTCAATCATTTGTAATGACGTTATGGGTCTCCTATATATAGGAGTCTATAGATACATGACTAAACTTAAGTGGGTGGAAATATCCTCACTTAAGTGTATCTATATCATACATAAAATGTAAATACAATGGACATGAGCCCAATTAGCTAATAAACCACTTATACCAACACTCCCCCTCAAGCTAGGGAGTAGATGTTATGTAGTCCCAACTTAACACTCACATACTGAAAAAGTGCTAGAGGAAGTAGTTTGGTCAAGAAATCAACAACTTGATCACCGGTATGTATGTGAGGAGTGAGAACCTTTATTAAGATTTGACCAAGTCCCATATAAATTGACAATCCACATCAATGTGTTGTATGCTCATCAAAAAGTGAATAATTGGCTATGTGGATGGCAACATGGTTGTCACAATATAGGGGAGTTGAATTCCAAATAGAATTTCCTAACTCAATCAGGATGGATCATACAACTATAGGTCACAACATGCATGAGGTATAGTGCAAGGCTTGTGCTTGATCGAGCAATCATGGGTTTTTGAACTTATCCATGCCACTGGATGATTTCCTAACATAATATAGAGACTAGTGGTGGGTCAATGATCTTGGGCATGTACTATCCAATTTGTATACACATATCTGAAATATTAACGGTATTTTCTTTATGATGTTTGTAAAATAGCCTCTTTTGGTGCACTCTTGAGATAGAGGATCATGCATAGGATGCTACACCACAAATCTTGAAGTGGTGCACTTATATGATAACTAAAAACTCTAACAACATAGGTTATGTGGGTTGAGTGATTGTTAAGTAGATCAATTGTCCAACTTTTTGATGATATTTTTCTGGGTCCGAGAATGTCTCCCCATCAAGTGGAGCCTGTGTGATAATCCATTGGAGTGAAGACATGTTTACCATATGTCATCCCAATCTATTGAAGTAGGTCCAAGGCAAAATGTCTTTGGGACAAGTTGATCCATGCGGAGAAAAGTAAGCCCTCTACCTCAAGGAAATATGGAAGATTTCCAAAGTCCTTTGTATGGAAATGAGCATGTGGTGATTGTTTCAAACTACATATGCCATTTTTTATTGGTGTGATCACAATATCATCGAAATAGATAGAAAGGAGAATGCTCCTTCTTAAAGAATTTCACGAGAACAATGAATTATTTGTAGCCCATATATGAAAAGCCAAATTATAAAGGACTGTACTAAGTTTATTGAACCAGACTCTCATGATTTCTTAACTCCATGATCATTGTTGAAAGTAGACTTTGGGACAAGACTACCACTAAGAAACAATGCTAGGAGGTTTTTGCATATAGACCTATTCTAGGAGATCTCCATGTAGAAAAACATTTTTGATGTCGAGCTAGAAAAGTGGTCAGTCAAAGTGGGATACCAAGGAAATGAGATGTAGACATGGGAAATACTTGTTACTGGAGAGAATGTATTAAAATAATTCACACCAAAGGTTTGAGTAACACCCTTAGAAACCAAACACAATTTTAGATGTTCAATAGAGCCATCATAGTGGTGTTTGACTGAAACACCCAGTGGAAACCAACAATATTCTTGTTATGTGGAGGATCAACTAGGTGCAATGTATGATTGTCATGTAGATCTTGCATCTCTTTTTAAAATGGTAGATTTCCATCTAGGATATCATCAAGCATATGTTGGACGTTTGGATGTTGATGGTGTAGGAACATATACCTTTTGTGAATGTGAACAATCATTCAGACTGGATCCAAATAGACAATGGTTGTGGGGATAATGTTTGGCGATCAACTTCCATGCACCATTCAAAGTCTTGTAATGGTGATGATGGTGTTGGGGAAAAGGGTTTAGGAAGCAGGACCATTTCATTTGTAGGATCATAGGGTGATGACAACAAAGAGAATAACAACTCATCCTCACAAAAGGTAATATCAATAGAAATAGTACACAACTAGGTTTTGGATCAAGCACCGATACTCTTTTTGAGAGAAAGGGTATCCTATAAAAATTGATTTTATCATGTAGGGGGATAGTTTGTCTTATTTAGGGTCAAAATTATGGACAAAGTAAACACATCTAAAAACCCAAGGTGGTAAAGGAAATGATTTGGTGTGTATATAAAAATAAAAAAGTAGTTTGTTGTTGAAGAATCTAGTATGTCAAATATTTATTAAGAAACATTCTACGATAACATCATCAATCCAAATACTTTGAAAAGATTTGCAATGATGGCAAGTGAGTTTGTAATGTCAATCAAGTGACAATTGTTATGCTTTGTGATACCATTTTGCTGTGGAGAATAAGTGGAAGAGCATTGATGGATGATTACCATTCCCACCCCCAAGAAAAAAATTTCCCATTGAATGTACTCATTGGAATTATCAGTACAAATGATCTTAATATATTTGAAAAACTAATTGGAGATTGTTGTATGAACTATGTAAATAATGGGAAAAACCTCATTATGTGTTTGAATAATATAAAGCCAAGTCATTCTCAAGAAATTATCCACAAATGTACGAAAATATTTGAAACCATGAATACTTATTATTCAAAATGAACCACAGATCCTATGAATTAAATCAAAAGGGCTTAATGATTCTTTAATAATACGAGATTGTAAAAGTTCACAATGGAATTTTCCCAATTGACAAGCATCACATAAAATAGAATAATAGGAAGAAACATAACTACCTAGGATCTTGAGTTTGTCCAGAGAAGGATGGCCAAAGCATAGATGTAGCTCTAGAGGAGATGACACAATAAGAACACTGGTCTGAGGCTGTGGAGGGGGAAAAGTAGTATAGATCACTAGAGAACACCCCTTTCCAATCATCATCATTTTTTACCAATTCTATAAGACAAAATTAGAAGGTCCAAATGTTACAAAACAAAGGGGAGAGTCAGCTAGTTTTGCCACTGAAATGGGATTATAGGGAAAATTAGGAACAAAGAATACAACAAACAATTTTAATTTCAATGGAAGAGGCACAATGCCACACTTGGTGAACCATTTTATTGATCCATGTGTGAGTGACAATGAATGCAGACTAAAAGAGTCTAAAGAGGTGAGAAGGTGTGGCATATTATTATGTGTTGATTAGAACATGAATCCACTATCTAGCTAGAACTGGTGGCAAGCATAGAGGACCATATGTTACCTTAATGAGAAGTTGGTGAGGCAAAGGTTCCACATTGGGTGGGTTACCAACAAGCCAGACATGGGAGGATGGTGATACTATTGTGAAGAGGACAATCACCATACTAGTGTGCATTTTGCTGAAGAAGTTCATACTCCTACTTTTTTAGTGAGACATGAGTGGGATGGACAATAAAAGTAACATTTGAATGCATCCCAAGAGGGCCTTAGAAAATGGCTAGAGTGGGATCCCAAGCGACATGTGCAGATCCCCTACCATGTCCTCTACCATACTGAACATGGTAGCATTGCTTGGAGTGACACATTGGTTCATTATTCCATAGTAAGTGCATATGGGTCGTGGGCCATTATGGGAAACATGGTGCAGCCACAGGTACCCCTAGAAATTGATGTCACTAGATGCACCTTAGGCACACACCTGGGTCTTTTGATATTTTTAAACCCGGTTTGGACACACTCTTTAACAAATCCACAATCGCATAGGCTCGGGAGTAGTATAGAGAATGGCAAGTTGGGGTAAACCCAAGGAAGAGAGGGGGCATTAGAGAAAATAAGAAAAGGCAAGAAGTAAATCTATTTGTTCAGTCTAGGTTTCTAAATTGGAGTCTAGGTTTCAAGGATTTAATCTTGGAGTTACACTTAGTTGGTCAAGCAAATAAGAAAAGGCAAGAAGTAAATCTACTTTTTTTTTTGGAAAAATACCCTTCAACTATTTCATCCAAAGGAACTTACAAAGAACAAGCTAAGGTGGCAGTAATAAAACATGGTATTATCAGTACCATTACAATAATTATTATCTTCTAATCTAATGATAGCCTTTTGGTCTATCAGTCTCTCAGAGATCTGAGAGATAGGGTTTGTTTTAGGGTGATGATTAACCAAGCTCCTTTGAACTTGGATGGCTTCACGTGCCGATTGAGTCTGCAGTGGCATGAAAGGCATAAAAATTGAATCAACAATCTGTATGGTCTAATATAGTCCTTAAAATGCATTAGCTGCAATTTGATCCTCTTGGTTAAATCTGTAACTGTGTCGTTCAGGTCTGCTTTTGTGTGGTTGAACCTAGATCCACTTCAGAGGTCGTTGCTTGACTCTGATAATCCTCAATCTCTTCTCGTAAGGCTACACTTGCCAGTCTCGGACTTCGCATGCCACACCTCTTCATCCTTGTGTCACTGCCTTTAATTTGCCTACCTGCTGATTGCTTTGGTGTGACATCCATATTGGCTGCCTTGCTCTCGTTTACTGTAGAATCTTGGACTAAATGCTTATGTATGTGCGATATATCTTCCTCTGCATTAGCCTGGATAATTGCTACTTCTATAACTTCATCCACGTCCGGGTAGACTACTGTGTGATTGCTGGATTTATCCACTAGCATGGCATTGTCTCCCTATGTAGTAGCTTTCTTTTTCCTCCATTCTTTGGTGTTGCGTCTAGTTCTTTGGCTACTTCTAGTCGTGGGTTCCATGTTGCTCTCCTTCAGATATGATTCCATGTAGTCATCATCGCCCAATGTAGCAAAATAGTTTGCAACTTCAGAGTTGGTGGTTAATGCATTGTACGACTGGGTCTTCCTTGGTTTCCTTCCTCCCTTTCTTTTCTGTGTTTGCCAATGTTGAGTTTCCTGAGAGTGCTCTGTTGAGCCTCTATTATCTTGTTGTTCTTCTTCTTCTTCAGTATTCTGCACCTGCTCTTTTGTGTCCTCATATTTGCAGACCTTTGATATATGGCCTTCCTCTCCACATTTTGCACACGCCCAAGGAAATCTCTCATAATCGATATCGTACTCCACCCCATTGATAAGAATGGACTGGATGAATGGCGTCGTGGTGTCGATTTCTAGAGCAACTCTTGCAAACTTGCTGCGAGATCAGTTTGATGTGTATATATCAACCTTGATCATCTTGCCCAATGCCATGCCAATGAATAGAAGATAGTGGGAATGTACAGATGGAGAGGCAAGTTTAGGATTAATACCCAAGTAAAAATCCGTGCGGGAGCTTCTGCCTTCTATTTGAAAGTAGGGAACCAGTCCCATACCAATAGATTCCGCCCAAAGATCTTCCATGGGCCTCCGGTGAGTGCTGCTTCATAATCTTGTTTGCAGGATAGCTGCACCACAAAGTGTCCCAGATCGAGCTCATACATGTTAAATCTTCCCACCATTCGCCAGAGAGCCTTTAGTTTATCTTTCAGGATCATATACCCTATGTCGGCCCCCAGCAGCCGCACGACCACTGCATATCTCCACGGCTTAGCAAGTGTGTCCTCTGCTTCTGGGAGAATCGACGGAGATGGAACTCCCTCCTCCCTCGTTAGGGTCACGGCCTCCTCCGACAGCCAGTCCTCAAAAATTTTGTCCACGAATCCGCTGTGATTGCGAGGATCAGTGTGTCCCGAGACAACCACACTAAAAGAAGCATGGAGTGATATGTCGCCTCCCGTTTGTGATTCTATGTCCTCGATCGCCTTCCCCTTCTCCGTGATCAACTGGATATTCCTTGATGAATCCTCAGAAGCGCTTTGGTCAGTCTGATCGCCTTGGATCGAGCCTCCCGTCCCCCTCATTCCCGTGACATGGAACTCGAAGCCGAGTTCCGGTATGGAGATGTTTGGCGTCTGCCTCTTCTCCATCTCCATAGTTGCACGAACTCCCTGGATCCTACTGATGAAACCTCCCTCAGGGTTTGTTTCCTTGGCGTCGCCGGCGGCGCAGCCGCCGTAACCCCCCCTCTCCCGCTAGGTTTCCCGATAACCAGAAGTAAATCTACTTTAATTGTAGGCAAGCTAGACCTAATTAAAATAGCAAGTAAACTAAGAAAGAAAAGAGAAATTATGATAAGGTAAACAAAAAAAGAACTAATAGTATAGACTAAACTAACAAATCACTCATAATTATGTAACTAGAGATGGAAACTAGCTAAACTAGGCAAAATAGGCATTACACTACCAATTTAGGGTAAAGAGAAAGAAAATGACTACACTAGCAGATGACTAACTAAGCAAGCACAAGAAATAACAAAAGAACACTGACTAAACTTCCAAGGTAAAACTACCATGAACAAGGCAAATAATTAGTTAATCAAGTAAAGAGGCTAACCAAGCAAGCACTAGCTAAACAAGAGAGAAATTTGGGTTTCTAGAAATTAATGAGGTGTGCGACGTTTGGGGTAATGAGACTATTACCTAGGTTTGGGGTCATAAAATAAATTCACTACTCATTCATTTAGGTTATAAAACCAAACAATCAAGTTAGATTATAGGAAATTACCCTAAACTACTAATTGGGCATGGGTGGAATAGGGTGTGTATAGAGGAACTAGTCGCTATCACCCCCTATCCAACCTTATGAGGCTCATTTGATCAGGGTTTCATGGAATTCAACTAAAATCTAACAAGTATAGGCCTCTTGGATGGAAGAACTTAGGGAAATTGGGGGTAAGTTTAGTAATGAAGGGTGTAGATGAGGTTTCACCTCATGTCACCTCCCATCTAGCCTTTCAATATTTCGAAGTCAATGGCACTAAGTGTCTCCAAGATAGCTACTTATATCTCACACCGAGTAGGAGAGTGGATATATAAGTAGGAATATAGCTAGCTAGCTAGGGATTCACTACTTGGACCTAGGAACAAATCCCAAAATAGGCACATATAAGCCATTTCCCTAGAACCTAGGTCTTTTAAAGAAAAAATCACAAGATAATCTATGTGAAATGAGATAGAATTAGAATATAGTCATTAGTAAGCAATATTATAGATTATACATATCACTTCCCCTCAACAAGGTATAAAGTCACATTTTCAACCCCAAATATCGCACTTCGGAGGCTTAGATACTCATCGTACAAATATGGAGAAAGTAGAAGAAGTAGAGGAGTATATTGTGAAGACTTCTCCTTCTTCACCTATAGCTAAGAAGTATGTCCTCCTTACCCTATTGATGGCTAGCATATGATGGTCTATGGTAGTGGCCAAGACCCTAGAAAGCTAGGGTTTTGAGGTAAGATGATGGACATGGAGTGGAAGTAGGTGGGAGAGATTAGGTAGCTCAATGATTGCTAGAGTGGATGGCAGTAAGTGATAAAACTTTCTCTCAACTGCCACCAAGTTATATATAGTTTCTTGGGAAGCATAGGGATAAGTGGCACTAGAATAGGATAATCAGTGGAAAAAGTGAACTAGGATAGCTAGCCACCACATCCATTATGGGCACCACAACCGTGATGAATGGGGTGGATATTGACTACAGTGGAGTGGAACAAGCGAGGTGGAATGAGTGAATTGCTCATCTTGTTTTGGGTTTTGGGTGCTTGATTAGCACGGTCATGGTGGGCACAAAGGCCATGGTGGGTAGGTGGTAGCATGTCCATGGAGGGTGACACTATGGTTTTGGAAGGAGGGGGACTTAGCAATTTTTTTCGATTCTAGTCATCTTGAGAGCTTCACACCATAACTATTTTGGTTGGCACAGCTGTGGTGAATATTGCACACCACTGGCATTTTGTTGGACACAGTTGTGGTGGATATCTAGTTATAATTATTCAATTCCTTGGATTTTTCCTATGATTTGAAGCATTTGTACCACGGTTGTGGCAATGTACCGTAAGCCGTTTTGAGGTCTCTGCTTTGCAATTAAGCTCCAAAGTCCTTCTCCATGCCGCTCTTTGTTTTGGATCAACTCTTCACCAGATGTGGTAAGTTAGGGGATGATCTAGGGATCATTAAGGGTATACAAACCCTAGGATCCTCCTCTCTATCTCCCTTCCATCCAAAGTGTGGTTCAAGTACATGAAAAACGTGCAAAGAACAACCATAAGTGCATTTGACAGTAATATGCTTATTGGGTGAAGTAATATTGATGTTAACATGTGTAAATATGATTAAAGTGCAAAATGGCACAAGATGAAGCCCCAAATTAGGGTTGCATCACCACCCCAAACTTAAAACATACTTTTTCTCAAGTATGGTCCATCTGAATCTTTCATTTTCACTTTATTGAAAAAATGGAAGGAATCCAATAATCATAGTATTCATTGGCCAAACTGAGTTCACATGTGAAATTAGGCATGCAATCCACCAATCCTATTCATTTTACTACTTTTAATGTGATACAAGCAAAGAGCACAAAAAATTCAAATAAGGGATACCAAACACATAGCTTAGTCATGCAGCTTTTCATAGGCTCCGGATAGATTGTATCATGCATCATAAATCAAAATGGTTAGAGTTTTTATTTTGCTTGCTAGGACTCAATCATACACTTCATTTCATGTCTCATGACCATGTTGGCTTGTGTAGGGGTGTTTGGGCTAGAGTTGATTTTCCCCTAGACCTACTAGGCATAAAAAGAGAACAAATGGCTATGGAAAGGAGTGGAGTTCTATTACATCGAAGAATCTATTTTTAGACGCTATTACATAAAGATGTCTCTTATTTCTTTCTCATTATCTTTATTTCATGTGTAAGAAGGGCATATGGTGATTGGAAGAAGAGAGGGGGTATAGATATGGCCACCACAAACTTTTATAGGGTATCCAAGGATAATGTTTGCACTTTGGCATCCTTTCATGAGGTATAGAGGTAAGAATATGATGGGATAAATGATGGGTCAAAGAGGGGAACGATTCCCATTCATGTATGATTTCATTGAAGCAAGATAATCCAAGAAACATTCACCAAAAATATAGAAACCATGCATAAAATAAGAAATTATGGTATACTACACTCTTCCACATGGAATGAATAATCACAAGCATTCAAGACTTGCAAGATCACATTTTTATTATAAAATCCAATTTCTTGTAAGAGGATTGCATTACATGAAAAATTTCAACATAGAACTCATTTAGCCAAAAGTAACATCAATGGGATGCATTCTCCAAGATTTTGACATCCACGTTAAATAAATTAGATATTCAAGTCAAAACACATCATTGAGAAAATAGACCAAGCGTGGGAAAAATTGTTCAAAATGGTGCCAGATTGCCCTAAAATCACATATAAACCTACAATAAAAAACTACAAACAACAAGTACATAGATCCTAACCAAAACACGCAAGAAATTTAAAAAATCTACAAGAAATGCAATTCATGGGGCATGGAATGTCAAATAGATAAAACATTTTAAGAAGAAGTGCAAGAAAATAAACTATATACATTCATCTATGCAAAGTAAGCAAAATTCTAATCTAGATAGCAAGTGTATCAAAATAGACAGTAAATGATAGGGTAGTAGGATCATGAGTGAAATGAGGGTGTACCACCCCACAATGCCAAATTTTTGAATCATGTTGTCCTCAACATGACACCAAAGTCTAGGGGTGTTAGGGTAGAATTCACTGCTATTTTAGTTACTCCAGCGGTCCTCAGCTTGGTGGAGGATACATGTAGTAATGTCCCTAATAGTCTGCCTATGGAGGTGGATATGTCTCTTGATAACCAGACTGGGATCCCCAAAAATGCTTTACCCACTAGGGGCCACCTAAGCATGATGATAGTGGTACATGTGATTGAACATATGATGTATTTGATGTTGATACAACCACATGATCTTCTATGTCTTTTGTATGCCCTTCAGCTGTGTATGTATGGTGGACTTGTCATAGACGTTCACTGTGGGCTAGTTTTGTCAAGTGTGACCTCATATCACCCTCTCACTTAGTGTATCTCTCTTTTTTGTTCTTTTCACTTCTTCTCCTCCACATTGGTTTCCTAACCCCTTGAGGTAGATTGAAAGTGTGTTCTCTATAGTTCCCTTTAGGGTGATCATGCTCCCATGCTCATAAAAGGTCAAGTTATTCAATAGTTGGGCATGTTTGATTTAGGAGTGGTTTGGCATGATAAGGTATTTCAAGAATTATTCTAGGGTAAGGAATATTTACATTATAATGCATCTTATTATCAATAATGGTGATCATTTGGGAGCACATGAGGCATTTAATATCCACAAATTTCACACCCTCTACCTCAGTTAGCCCCGTCGTGTCACACCCTAGGGCTAGAGCTATTGAGGTCACAATCCCTCCCATTAAAAAGGGATTCTCACTCTTAAATAGAATTGACCTCATGTGATCAATCATGAGCAGTTCTATGTTGACATACTTACCCCTTGTCATCCAATCAAGAACAAAGATATATCCTATGAACAACTCCCTTGGTTGTCATATTGCATAATTATTGTATTTGCAAGAACATTTTGTGCATACCTCATAAAGGGGTTTAGGATCACAATAGTTTTTACCTCCCTACTATGAAGGTAGCCTTCCCAGACAACCTTACCCAAATTTCCACATAGTTGACAGTGGAGTCTTCTCAGTCCTTCATTCATTGAAGCATGCTTCTTGCTTGGGGCTAGAGGGAAAATGCTATTCAGTTGAGAGGCAGAGAGCACATGTATCTCATTTTACAGATCAAGCTAATTGGGAGCTCCCCTCTATATTTGATCTTCTCTAAAATAGCAAAAAAAATTTGTCTCAGCTCAATGTATGTATCTACACACTCGTGAGCACCTTGAGAAGTCCACAATGCATAAAGCACAATTCAAACTCATAGTGGATACATGATGCTTGCATTGTAGCGTTGCATGCATATCGGGTGGAAATCACTCTTCTCATCATGCATTCTAAGTGAAGTGGATTCAGTATTATCTTCTTTTTCCACCCCTCCCATATGAAACACCCTCAGGTACCTTACCAAGTTCTTTCAGCCTGTGAGCCTCTAGCCTTGTCACCATGTTAATTGACTCTTGCCAAAGTTCTTCATCTTCGGCATCCTCTTCCTATTTCTCCTCCTCGTAGGTGTGTGAATGTAATCAAGTGTCCAAGTTTAATGGAACCACCTTCTTGGGATGCTCCTCTTACTCATCTTCATCATCATCAAGAGACAACCACCTTCTTGCTTGTTGTGTGGTTGCGATCACTACATTGCTAATGAAATAGAGTGTCATGTTGTTGTAGGCTATGGAGGAGCACACGAAGAAAATAGGGCAGCTGGAGCTTTTCCTCCCTATATACGGATAGTGACTTCTAGCTAAAAAGATTCAATCATGGCATCAATGTTCACATTAGAGGTTATTTCTTCCTCTTCACTTTATCTAGTATCTAAAGTGTGGTTTTAAGGGAAGAAGAGTGGAGGTAGGATTGACTACCCAATGTTGTGTGAGCATGGGAGATAGAGATGGAGTTGGATGGGGATGGAATAGGGATGTGGGAATGAAATGGGAGTTGGTAGAGGCATTTTGTACAACAACAATAGGAAAGGATACTATATATTAGCTCCCACCTTCAATTACTTTACAAACTTCTTCATTTTGGTGAAAGATTGGAGGTGGAGATAGGTCTTTGATTTTCTGGATAGGTGGGTGGAATGGAGTTGGAGATGGAGACTTGGGGTGGAAATGGATGGGAAAGAGCTGGATATAGGGGAAAGGTTGTTGGAGGGGATTGGAGCTTGATTTAGACTCAAGGACAAAGAATCAACACTCAAGAGAGGTCATGGAATCATCATAGGTCACCTGTGTGCGCCACAGTTGTGCGGCTATGCTAGATTGAAGTGGGGGTTTTGGTTGTTAGGATCTCTCTTTTGATCAATATAGACACCAACCATTAGAGAGAATCCCTAATCTAAAACCCATATTAAGTAACAAAACACCAAGTTCTCGACAAACATGATTACACAATATACGAAACACAACTAAAATTTCCCTTTTTTGCTTTATCAATAAACCTTGTAAAATAGTTTCACATTATTACAAATCTTATTCAACTTCATTAAAACTAGAAACAAATCTTATTTCTCACTTAAAGTTTTGTTTACATCAGTTAAATGTACATGAAATGACAAATTTTGTATACTACCCATCCCAAGAAAAAGAGAGTACATGGACTTGACAAGTCTGTATAATTCTAGTTATATATTATTTGTCATGGCCTCTCCGCTAGATAGAATTTACCTAGAAACATTTGAAACAACCTCATGATACTTAAATAGAGACCTAGTGAGTGGATACCTCCCAATCAAGCTAAGTACATGCGTCAACATTAGATTAGGTATATTGAACTGATAAGAAATTTGTAGGTATTACTAAGTCTAACGAATAATCTAACATTTAGCACATCCAATTATGGTAATGATTTAATCAATATGATAAGGCATTCACTTAGGAAAATTCCAACTTTAAAATATCTTTATAAGAATGTTTGATATATGACAATTACTTCATAATGACAATATAATTGTAGTAGTAACAAGTCAAGATCTTAACAAAAGAATCAAGATATAATGATAACATCATCTTTGTGACACCCCACCAGCTAGATTAGGAACATATATTGTAGTTCTGAAGCTAGAGTACACATAAGACATGTATTTCGAATAGGATTATTCAAATGACAAGTAAATCCCCAACCATTTTCAGACCTTATGTTAAATCCCAAAATCAACCACTTGTCAACATTTAAAATTAGATTCCAAACCAAACAAATAAGAGCATGGAAACAAATGATTTTTATAAAGGAATAATTAATTTCCACAACAAGAAACATATTCAACATCGGTAGGTCCGTCATCTAGGAGTAAAAGGTATGTACACATCCTTTTCCTCTTTTATTCATGTTCCTTGAAATTACGTGGCTTGTACCTCACCAAGTAGATGTCTCCACATCTAATTCTTGTGTCAATGACTCACTGTCACTATCTTAGGGTTTAGTCAGCCGCCCTAAGACATCAACAAAATTCCTTAGTCCTCTGTAGGGTTTTCTCAAGAGAATCACATCCTCATCTTATATAAAACATAAAAACACTTCCAATTATCACATATCATAATTGAATATCACATATATCATATTTCACATGTTTCACAATTTTTCATACACCAATATATTCCTCATGCACATAGACTTTCATAGTAGAGAATTTAGGGCCAAAATCACGCTGTGTGACTCATTGATAAATCCTAGTGGTCTAACCTTCAAGGTATCTATCCAAACTCTGGAAATTCTTCTCATAATACTCTAAATACTACAAGGAGTTATGTTTCATTTCCCTCATATGGACCTTGGGGAAAACTCATGTTGTTCCGACAACTAACTAGATGTTTCATAATTTTTATTATTATTAATCATGTTTAGCCATCTTAAAGAAAATACAAATCGCTAGTTATAAGTATATGCATTCTTGTGCATCTATAATTATATAAAGCACACCATGGTTAACAAAAAAAATAATGATTAAAATAAAAAGCACAACAAATATGCAATTTGCAGCATGTATATTTCTTTCTATTTCATATCATCTCATATCTGTCATCATTAGTGGACTATCATCCTGAGACATAATCTCATTGTCCAACATTTACCATCTTCAATGTTTCTCAAATATAATCAATGCATGATAATTTAATCTCAACATATTTCTCTTCACTTCATTCCATATCACAGTTCTCATAAAATATTCATAGAGATATTAGAACTATCAAAAATATAACTATATAGAAACATTATGTCATTCATCATGCTCAAATTAGGTTTCTCATAAAACATGTAATTATTCCATGGGATTTCTATATATATGAATAAATCTTAAATTATAATTGTGCATATCACACTTAATACTCCTCTTTTACTATTAACCATTTTTCAGGGTCACTATCCAACACATATATGTCTCATTTGAAATTCATCAGATTAGACCATTCTTAGAATAGAAGTGTTCTACAGACAATTACAATCCAAGAACATATTCTTATAAATACACTTACATCCTTGAACTTGATGATGTAAATGAATTCAACTATATATGATTTCCTTAATCCCATCATTTGAGATCATTATTCAGTAGCATCACCTAGCTCATCATTTTAGGGTTAGAGTTAGGTTCGTAGACCCATCTACCAATTTTGATCATTTTCCCTTCATTTCATATTCTTTAGTCTCAAATTTTATCATTTCATGTTCATTGCTACTCTTAGAACAAATCATTCTAAAGTTACTATAATGCATAAAGTTCCTCTCTCATTGAAAACCCTTGTAGTCTGATTTTAGTTATTTCATTCAGTTATATCAACCTAGATATATCTTAAGTAAATGATAAAAGACGTGCTCATACTTATTATATGAATATATCATTCATTACTTATCATGACAATTCAGTTCACCCTTGACCATTTCTTATATTGCATATAGATACATATACCATGTAATTTGACTTAAAATGGCATTTTGGTAAACAAAATGAAATCTTCTATTCCTTATAAAACTCTCAATTTAGGGAGTACCACAAATTAGGGTTGCTTCTTCTTAATTTTTAAATGTTATTCATCTTCCCAAGTCATTGTTGTGTGACTTGTATAAAAGCTTCACATTCATGTAGGGTTTAGCCATTATTTATAAATTATACTACAATAGATGTATTGGAACTAGATCATCTATAATAAAACTTATCAACTTCAATTGAAGTAATAGTACATGCATTTGAGCATTTCATCACATTGAGAAGATTATATACAATTTTAGGTGTTATCTCTCAAACTCATCTTAATACCAAATTTCTAAGGTTTTCAATAAGTCAACTCAACCCAATACATCGTAAGAACATTATTATTCACTAACCTCAATATGGTGTACATGATTTGTTACGTAAATTTACACACATGGAAAACCTAGTTTCCATTCAAAACAACTCATCCATTAATTATAACAATGCATTGACTCATTGGTTCGTTTGAGTCAATTTGCAAAAACTAGCCCTAAACATGGAATACCTCCATGTAAAACAAGCATTCTGATCCTTATGTTCATTCCATATATAACTCTAGAGAAAATATGAAAAATAAAGTTGAGAAGTCAATTTTCAATCATAACATGATTCTATACTTGTCAACTCAATTTCCAAGTATAACATTAATTAAGCCATTTTTAGGTAATATGAGTAAAACAACATGGTAATATCCATAAGATATTTCAAAGGTCTTGAATTAATATACCATAAACTAAAAAAATTAAACTCAGTGGAAAGGAATCTGAATCAGTAGAAATCATTTTCCAAGAATCTTTGCAATTGATCACCCAATCACATACAAAAGTAGGCAAGTATGATGATAATTATAGCCAGATAGAATTAGGCTTTCAACATGATCACAAAGATTAAGAGGGGAAAAAACACTCTCCTAAGATGAAAAGAACATTAAAAACGTTTTCTATAATCTGAATCTCTAGAATTCCATCAAGTTTCTATCCATTGACTCCTTTACTTCCTCCTTCCAACTTAGAAAACCTAGAAATGGAGAATAGGATAAAAATAAAGAGAAAAGATGGTGGTTTTCTATATTATTTAGTTCAAACAGAGAGAGAGAGGATGAAACCTAGATATACTATAGAATATTCACCATGAAATCATATCTAGAGTTGATGAACTTACATGAATTTGCAAGATATAGGAAGCCAAAGTTCTAAATCAAAATTTCCACCAATTTTCTCCTTCAAAACCCTAATACTGCTCTCTCTCTAGAATTTCATTTATTTGATAGAAACCAATACTATGGGAGGTACTAGGGGTGTTAGTTTGATTATATAGATCAACTGAGATACTTGGAACATTTAGAAACAAGTTTAAATACCATTTATAATATTCTTTTTTATTTATTCAGACTGGTTAGTCGGTCGAGTTAAAATTGATAACTTATCCAACACCACACTCTAGATCACTCCAATATCATCTCAAGGTTATGAAAATTGAATTGAGTGTCTAAAATTGTGTTACCATGATATAGTTAAAATTTTATCTCATTTGGATGTACCTATAGAAATATAAAAATCAAATACTAGACTACTTTATTTCAACCTGAATGCATGGTCAACTAAGTTTGTCTTGGGGAACCTCGATCGACCAACATGTCATAAAAGATTAATTTTTTTTTGATATTTTCTAAGCACACTTGTATTTGAATTATTAAAAATATATCCAATTTCAACTAAATCATATTTGTTTATAACACAGTAAATTCGTTTACTAAACCACTATATTTATCAAATTTTGTATTCATATACTACCAAAACTCTAATTTTGGCTGATTAGGGTTTACACTTATCATACACTAATTATTTAAAATAAAATCATGCTTATAGTATTTTATTATTTTTAAAACATAACAATTAGACTATCATCATCAATCAAGCTTAAACAATGAGCACTCTAGTTAATCATGTAATCAACCAAGTAAACCCTAATTACATGATAAGTTGAAAATGGGTCATTACAAATTCTCCCCTCCTTTTAGGATTTTGCCCCAAAATCTAAGAAAAGATATGGGAAAAGATCATAACATATAATTGCGCATCTCTCTCAGCGTTCTCTTAGAATGATATTTAGACTATCTTTCTTCCTTATTATCTCATTTTCTTACTTTTTAGATCTATTACATTTCTGAATTTGCTGTATTAGATGGACATTTCATCCCCAAATAGCATCATATTGAGTGTTATGAAACTTATTTCACATATCTTGGTAATACATCAATGTCAACACGTAATTTATATCACCTTTCATTTACTTACAAAGTTTGTTTATAAAGTCCCACAGATCAAGATTATAGTTCATTCTATATAATTGTCTATTTTCATCAGTTCTCTTCACAACGAAGGTAATTTTTTGGACAAAATTCTCAGTTCTTTCTTACTAAATTTAGAATCATACTTAGCCAATTTGTTTGAATTATTTCCATAACCTATTAGATTCGTTCATCTTAATCATGTGAAGTTTCTAACTTATCTTAAATTCCATACCTTATTATATAATCCTTTATCTTTCTCCATTTTATCATTCTTTTTTTACCATCATGCATCTTATTATACTCCCAAACTATCTTCATCTAGAATCTTGGTCAGGTTATCTAGAAGAGGTACAATTGACAACTTCATACCAGATTATCCCAATACTCGGTTACTTGACCAGAGTAACTGAACACTAAGTTATTTAGTATGCATATCATTCAGGTTATATTCAACATCCATATTCGCATTTAGCCCTAGATCCTATTATCCCTATAGATTCATGTAACCTAAGATCTGATACCACATTGTCTGGACCTATCTTTTGATCAACATCAACAACAATCATTAGAGAGAATCCCTAAATCTAAACCCAGATTAAGAAACAAAACACCAAGTTCTTGACAAACACGATTACAAAGTATATGAAACACAACTAAATTTCCCTTTTTCCTTTCTCAATAAACCTCATAAAATAATGTCATATTACTACAATTCTTGTTCAACTTCATCAAAACTAGAATCAAATCTTCTTGCTCACATGAAGTTCAATTTACACCAATTACATTTACATGTAAGAACAAACTCAGTATACTACCCATCCCAGGAAAGAGGGATTACAATGACATTCTAGTCTATATTATTCTATTTACATTTTCTATGTCACGACCTCTCTATTGGATAGCATTATACCTAGAATCATTTGAAACCACCTCATGAGACTCGTATAGAACCCCAGTGAGTGGATACTCCTACTCAAGTTGAGTACATGCATCAACATCAAATTAAGTATATATTGAACTTATAAGAAATTTGCAGATACTACTAAGTCTAACATATATCTTTAGCATTTAACACATCCCATGAGAAATGATCTAATCAAATAGAAGTTATTAATTTTGGCTAATTAAAACTTCTAGAAATATTTAAGATCTTATCTATGGACAAATTAGTAGATGTTAATTACTTCATAATGGCAATCTGATTGTAGAAGTAACAAGTCAAGATCTGAACAACTACAATTAAGATATAATAATAAAAACTTCTTTGTGACACCCCACAAATAGGACCAAGAACACATCATGTACTCTTGAAGGTGGAGTACACATAAGACATATCTTCCAAATAGGACTATATAATCCAAACCATATCCAGAGTGGATATTAAATTCCACCATCAACCACTTGTCAACATTTACAATCAGATTCCAAACAAGAAAAACATGAATATGGAAATATGTTATCTTTATAAAGGAATACTAAATTTCCACAACAAGATACATATTTAACATCATTAGGTCTATGAACTAATATTGAAAGTCATGTAATAAACATTCAACTTAAATAATACATGTCTTGTCATCTTTTATTCCTTTTTCCTAAAACTACATGGATCTTACCTCACCAAGTAGAAGTTTCCATGTCTGATTCTCGTGTCATCACCACACTATCTTAGGGTTTATCCAACCACCCTAAGACATCAACAACATACCCTAGTCCACTGTAGGGTTGGGTAAAGAGGCTCAGGTCCTCATCTCAGGTAAACAATATAGGAACAAACTTGACGTCATATTAGAATATCATATACCATCATTAAATGCAACATATGAAACCTAGAATCTTGACTCTAGAAGCTCTAATTCAATGATTAGGAGACTAGAATACTTGGGTCTTTATATTTGACCAAACAAGGATGGATTTATACCCTAATATAGTTTTTTGTAGCCCTATTGGATATAGTTAATGCATAAAATGAATAACTAACCCTAACACGAATAGGCTTGAAAACAAATATAATACCTTAAGTGGCATTAGATTCTATAATCAACATCATATATCATAATACACTCATATTAACATAATAAACTAAATGTGTGCTAACATGTAAGTTAATTCATTAAATATGATTTTTTTCCTTGCTAACCAATATGCACATAATGGCTAAGATATATCTAGTTAGAGGAGTAATGTGCTTAATACATGAACTGGGGTAATAATTGGAGTTTCCATGAATGTATATGTGAATAATGTAGCATCCTCTAAGTTCATAACTGAATTAATGGACTTAATAGGTTAAATTAAGTAAAATGTGGAAATTCATGCATTATAATACATCATGACTCATTTGATAATTGTATAAAGTTAATAAGACTCAATACAATGACTGTTTATGATAATTAAGAAATACTATTATAAATATAATGGTGATGATCCTAAACCCTAGTTGTATTAGAACTCATAAAAGGAAACTAAAAAACATAAATTTAGTGATAAAATCATGATCCTTGGGTCCCATTTATCTTGGTGCCAAGTTTCATATTAATTGAACAATCCTAACTATCCTAATTTCATATAGGAGAGAAAATATAACTTAAGGTCTAAAATATAAAATGAAATGGAAAACAACCCCAAAAGTGTAAATGAATGGAAAAAGTGGATTCTGCATGGAAAAATTAGGCTAGGTGCCAAATTTGGTAATAATTGAGCAATATTTGGGCCCTCAAATATATTATGAAAGAAAGGATATGCTTAAAATACTTGATATACAAAATATTTATCAATATAGTTGATTTTCCTAAAGTTGGCATATTTAATCTGTCATGTTGGTTTGTAATTTATGCTAAAACTTAGACTCAATGTGAACCATTGAATTCTAATCGCATGGCCATCCACTTTCTTCTTACTCTGTTTCCTTTCCACTCTTTTCACAAAGTAACTCTTGGAGATACCCATTTTCTTTCTCGATTTTTTCTCTCCTTCCTCTCTCGGCCTTCCTTTTTGTTTTATTCTCCATCAAATTCTCCTTATTTTTCTACATCCTCCCATCACCACTTTCAATACCTTTCATTTTCCCTAGAAAGAGCTCCCAACTTTCCTTCCTTGCCCTCAACTCACATAGACTAAGAAAAAGAATCCAACATTGTCGGGTGTTCCTCCATGACACCTATGGGTAAGAATACCTACCCACCTCTCAATTTCTTCAAAGCTTCCCTTACTCCACAACCCATTCTTATTTTTCCCCTATGCATCACAAAGTAACTTTATCGGTCTATAGGGATACAATTCCTAATGCGGAACCATCTTGGTGATCCCAAGAACCCCTCCTCACCCTTGTTCTTCTCTGGGCTCCTAGATGACTCTTCCCAACCTTACCTAGTTCATGTGGCCGCAACTTCACCCAAAAGTTCCTAACCTTACCTTTGATCAAAGACATCACAGACAGTTAGAATCCTACAAAGTTTTTGAGTCAAGAGGATGCCCCTTCTACTTGGTAAATTGCCTACTCATAGTTTAAATTTTTGCCTCTGCGTTGATGCCTTGTTTAGGACCTTGTCTCCATGGTGTTTTCATTTTCTTTTTCTCTCTAACTTTGATGGAATCTCGTGAACTTATCTTTTATGTTTGTTGACTAGGTTGCTTTGGGTTACATAACCTTCCGTACTATCCGAGTAGTCTTGGGATCTGCTCCTTCTTCTATGCCTGGCAGGGTCACAAGGGAGAGGAAGATCCCAAGTTGGGTTTTTCCTGGTACACCCTTGATGCTCTTGGTTCTTTTCACACAATACTATGGGCAAATAAGTCATTTTAAGGACCTGATCTACACCGACATCATGCATCATGGATGAGATGGGATGAGAGCCAGGTGGCAAACTCCTATTGGGACACCTCAACAAGACACATCTAGATGTCCAATTTATTTTCTATGTGGCTCCTTTTGAGTTTTCTATTGGTTAAAACTTCTAAAAAGCATAATAAATAGATGTGATGTTAGGAAAACAAAATAAAATATAGTCCACAATCATAATAAAATTATATACATGTTGATATGGTTTCCATAACCCAAACCCTATCTAATAAATAAGTGACTTTTAATTTCCATATGGATGGAATCTATAAATGTATATACAATAATCTACAAGCCAGAAAAATAAAGTAAAATGTGCTATGAACTCAAGAAAATATAATCTACAAGATGGTATGTTTTTGATAACCTAATTCAACAATAATAAAAGGGTGACTTCTAAGGTCTATGTAATTAATGTGATCTCAACCCTAATTTCATATATGATGTCATTAGGGGCTTGTGACCCTAATTTGGAGCTAGGGTTGGCCCTGGATGTATCTAAATTCAAATTGAGGTATGTTGCATGTATTGGATTCTATTTCAAGAAATTGACCTAATTTTCCTCTCTCTTGATGTATGTTCCATCCTCTTACTTATGTATTGAGCAATTGCCCATGATTATAACTATCTTGGTCCTTTAGGACATGCTACCCTATACACTTATCTCTCCTCTAAGAGGTTGACTCGTGTGAGTAAGATCATACTCTTATTGACTCTAAATTGTACTTTGCTTCATTATGAAACTCTAATTGTGAAATTTTGTTAAATTGTTCCTCATTGTGAGATAGAACCCTAATTTGGCCACTTTTATAGTGGATGTTCCATATTATCCATTTGTGTGATGTAAATCTCATTAATTCTATTTTGGTGGCTGTACTTTCACTTGCCTCCACACTTATGCATGCTTTGTGATTCAATATCATAGAGTTGTATAACTGCTTTAGTTTTAGGGTTATGTGCCCATATTATGTTTTACGATGGAGGTTATGTGTCCCATACCTGGGTTTTTTGTCCACTTTTATATATTGGAGAGTTTGGTTGTGTACCATACTCTATAAGGTTTTATGGTTATGTCCCTTGACCGCCATTGTTGATTTATATCTCACTTGCTCTATATTTGTCTCACTTGCATGTAGGTTGATTATTATTGTTTATGGGCTTTGCTCCCTAAATCATTTGGTTGTGCTTATGTGGAACATGTTTATATTTTTCTATAGGTAAGCACATATTTTATATACCTTGAACTATTTGTATTTCATTCTATTTGATATACACTTGGATGTTCGCTTTCCCTCTTTGATGAAAGCCTTGATTTATATATTGTTGTCCTTATCTCATAATGTTGCTCAATCCCTACTTATATGCACATACTGACATCATTTTGCTGACAACTTCCACTTTGTATTCTCTTATGGGGTATACTTCCAACCCTTAGGTGGACAGAGGACCTAACATGTTGACTTGGACTTGGCTTAGTGGATCTGACTCTTGGGAGGCATACGTGAAATTGTTTAGATATCCCTCTACTTAGAACTAGAAGTTGTTGCCTTCATGTAAGCCCCTATTGGGAGATTATTATGTGATGATATAAAATTGAATATCGTTATTTTATTTTATTCCACTTCTATACTTTGGTCTATATGATAACCATTTATGAAAGATCAAATAAAAGTTATTCATCCAATTGTGAAAAAAGTATCCACATTTTTTTTGGATATGATGACTCTTATTTGATTTAGTAGGGAGTGGATCCCCTCTCAGGTCCCACTCATAAAAAAAATGTCACATATCATCATATTTCAAGTGTTTCATAGTTTTTCATCTATCAGTCTATTCCTCATGGACATAGAGTTTCATAATAGATGATTTAAAGCCAAAATGACAATGCATGACTCACTCCTAAATCATGGCGGTCTAACCTTCTAGGTCTCCGTCCACACTCCAAAAATCCTTCTCATAATACTTGATTACAACAAGGATATCTATTTCATTTCCCCAACATGGACATAGGGGGAAATTCACAATGTCTAGAGCACCTAAGAAGATGTGTCTTTTTTCATATTATTAATCCTTTTTACCCATCTTAAAGAAAATTCAAATAATAATTTATCAAGTATGTGTATTCTCACCTACTAGAATGATATAATATAGATGAGGGTTAATAAGAAAATAATGATTAAAATAAGAAGAAAAACAAATCTACAATTTGCAACATGTTTCTTTCCATTTCACATCGTTCCATATCAGTCATCATCAGTGGGTTATCAACTTGAGACATAATCTCATTGTCCAACATTTACCTTCATCAGGGTTTCTCCAATATAATTTATGAATGATGATTCAATGTGAACATATTTCTTATTGGTTAATTCCATATCAAAATTCTTATCAAGTATACTTAGAAACAGATCTGGAAGCAATATATGTATATAGACATATTGTGTCTTTAATCATACTCAAAACATGTATATCATACAATATATACTTATTCCATCTGATTTCTATATATTTGAATAAATCTCAAAGCATAAACATGTATAACACACTTAATACTCCTCTTTTACTCTTTACCATTTCAGTTAGGGTTACTATCCAACACATACATAATCTCCCTTGATATCCATCAAATTAGATCATTCTCAAAATACAAGTGTTTTATAGACAATTACAATCCAAGAACATATTCTTATAAATCAATTTACATCCTTGAGCCTCATGATGTAATTGAAGTCAACTATACTTATATGCATTCCTCAATCCCTCGTTTGAGATCATTTTGTATTATCATAACCTAGATGATCATTTCAGGGTTAGAGTTAGATTCTTAGACCCATCTATTAATTTTGATCATTTTCCCTTCATTTCATATTCATTAGTTTCAACTTCTTTCATTTCATGTTCACTACTTGTTGTACCCAGCCTGAAAAATCCAAACCAATACTACGGTTGTAGAAACAATGGAAAAGGCAAAAGTAAATGACATATTGATAAAGCTTGGAGTTTCCACTTATTAGTAATGCAAGTATAAACATAAACAAGTGTTTAAATTATTGGGAAAACACAAAAAGAACCAAATTTGAATCCACCCAAGGGTAGATAAGAAAGGTATGTGCTAATATGGAGGTTAGACTTGGCGATCCTATTACAAGTGGGGAAGGTGTTAGCACCCCCGGCTCTCTTGATAATGGTACTACAAACTTTTTAGTCATCTTAGATGAAATCAATGCTGATCGAGGTTGTTTCTAATGAAAATAGCAAAAATATGGTTAAAAGGATGATTTTTATGTTGACAAGCCTTTAGGACTTGAGTTGATCATGGATTTCCCGCCATTGACCTAAAGGACTAGTTTTTAGGTGTCTTATGGTCCCAATTACCTTAGGACATCCCAAGAGGAGATCCATCACTAGCAGTTGGGATCAATGTGTAGGAAGAGAGAGAAGCAAGAGCAATTAGATTTGGTAGAGAAAGATCTAGATAATGAACTAGCAACAGTTATGAATTTACAAGGGTAAGCAATGGTTATGAATATAAAAGTTAAGTTGCACAACCTATCGACATTAGTCGAAGTGGTCGGTGCTAGAGGAAGGATCCTCTAGTCACATGTAGAAAACAAAAGGGTGAGGTAGTCATTTATCTTGCTTTAGGAGAAATGAGAGGGGCCTGAATTGCATTGGGTATGGGAGTCTCTTAATATGATTGGTTTTGGTTTTGGGGTTTCCAACTGGAACATTATGGAGAGGTGGGAGATCACATCGATGTGCACTAGGCATGGCCTACGGATCGAGGCTATCCTCTACATTTCATCTACAGATTGCTACGATCCACATGTTGGCCCCGACATGATAAAGTTGATTTTACCAATTATGGTTATTGCAAGAATTAGCTAAAGTAAACCATGGAAAACTTGCACATAAAGATAAGTCGCAGTTATATCTCAATTTTCCCCCCAAAAAAGTAGTTGACAAAAAGGAAATAATATTTTTACAGACAATTCAACTGGGCAATTTTTGAAGAATAGACTTTTTAAAACAGAATTGAAGGACGATTGTGCACCAAAAGATAAGTTGAAGTTATCTCTCAGATTTTCTAATAAAAGGAAGTTGGAAAGGAAATGTTTAATTCCAGACAATTCAACTGGGCAGTATGTGAAAAGTAGCCTATTTGTGGTGGAATTGAAGAATAATTGCACTTTCAAACCAAAGAAGGTTTTCTTGCAGAAAACCCCGAACTGGGTTAAGGTGGTTGGAAATGAATGGATTAAACAGGCAGAAGATGTAGGAAAATGTGGAAACATGTGGGAAAAGGGAAAATGTGAAATTCTTTATGAGCTCTATCATTAGCCAGAGAAGTAACATTTAAACGTGACTATCTGTTGAGTGATAAAAAATCAAGTGTCAAGGCAAGGTTCAAGATAAGAGTGAGAACTGTTAGCTTGAGCCAAGTGTGACACCCATTTTTAGTCACAAAAAGCCAAAAAGTTTGGACTCATAAAAAATATTCCAACAAACCTTAAGGAGGATGGAAAGTGCAAGTGGTGTCTTTTCCTTCTAAGAATAAATTAATGAGGTCGAGATTGGGTATGAATGACTTCCCTAGATCAAGGAAAACCTATCACTTAAATAGTTTACAATATCTTACCAATCATTCATTCCCATGGATTTCTGATGAGCCAGAAGAGTTTTATTGGCTGCAAAAGTGTCTCTCATTATTGCTTCAGTTTCAAAACCAATGCATTCTAATTCTCCCACTAACTCATGCCTTAGTGAGAGAAAGTGGATGTGAAAAAGCAAATTCAATTTGTAGTTTGTCAGAGATATTAAGATCAAGAATCTATAATCATTGAGAATACTAGAAAATTCTCTTCTCTCAAAAGATCTTGAAAAGTGATCACCATCTCTCAACTCTTTCTATGCATTTATGTTTTAGTTTTTTTTTCATTTTTTTAATGGAGTTTACCAAATAGAGTTTTGACCACGACCCTAAAGAGGTAAAATTGGGTGATTTTTCCTATGTGGAAATAGGGCTTTGATTGGTCAAGATGTTTAAGTAAAATTGAGTGAATTAGCTGATGTTAAAATAGGGCTTTGATTGATTGATATTGAACATTGGGGTGACAAACAAGTTACCAGTTAAGGTTATCTTCATGCCAGTGACTGTGCTGGTTAATTATGTACTCTCTAGATCATGTGTGATCTTGTAGGATTAAGTTCATAAGAAAAGTGATGAAGCAAGTTGATATTGGGCATCAGATGATCCTCCAATGTTAAGGTAGCCTCAGTGACATATCTCTCCATTAGTCCATCATTTGTCCCCTAGATTGTCGATGAATGATTCACCCTGACTCTCCAGTTTTCACTTGATTTTATTCACCTTCTTTTGAACTAGATTTCTACTAAGAAGGCATCATCATATATTGCAATGGTACCATATGTGGGCATCTGAAAGCTCCTACCAGATGTGGGGATTGGAAATATTTATATGTTCAGGACATGATTGGTGAGTCATGATCTTGGACCTTGAAAATTTTAGAAATATGAGTGCAAGATTGGTTCAATTTTAGGTCATGATCCAGGACCATAGTTTGAATTTGAAGATGAATATTTGATTAGTTTAGTTATAGATCATGAGCTAGGACAATAGATGGGGTATTAAATAGATATCTAGATTTAGTGTTTTCCAATTTTCAATAGTGCTCAAGATAGAGAAGGTTGGGCACTATACAAGTTTCTAGATTTAAGGTGGTCTTGATGACCAATCACCATATTAAATAATTGTCTGCCCCGTAGAGCATAAGTCAGCTATTTGAAGAGTTCTAGGTTGCTTGTTAAGACCATTAAAGCTTTATCTTGGTTGTTCTAGTTCCTTGAACATGTTTAGGATGAAAAGATTGGGAACTAGACAAATATCCCAAGTTAAGGTGGCCTTCATGACCAGGGATGACAGATGAATAATCATATGTTCTTTAGAGCATTTACCATCCCGTATGATAAATTTCATGGGAAGTGATATCGAATATGATTCTATATAAAGATATAAGACTCTCATTAAAGTTTTCCACAAAGGATCAATATATGTGTCAATGAAAGTGTATGTGATCAACCATATTCACAAGCTCTCTTAGGGTTTGCACCATCTTTGGCGATACCAAGGCAATCAGCTCCCAACTCCCTAGAGAGGGGAGTCCCTCCCCTCTCACCGATCTCCATGGTTGTGGCGGAGTCCTCTGCTGGCAGACAGACGGATAGGCCCATCAAGACAGTCCCTAGGATGGCTTGGAACCAGGTTCTGGACGGCGACAACCTATTCAAGAAGCATAACTTTGATCCTCCTGAGAAGAGAGATGGTAAGTGATTTGTTACCATTGATGATCCAACCTATGAAGCTATGGAGAAGTGTTGGGAACACACCGCAATCTTGTACGTGATGGGAAAATGACCATATAACTTCCATCTACTAGCTTGGATACATCGAGTATGGAAACCTAAGGGATGTTTGACCTGTTCTCTAAACTGAACAAGTTTTTCCTCCTGCGTTTTAACTCGACTGAGGATAAACAGAGCATCATCAAAAGTGGACCACATTGGTTTGATAATAGATTGGAGGTCGTCAAAGATTATAAGACCGCCGACAACTTGAAGAAGGATTTCTTTAGTTCTATTCTGGTTTGGATCAGTATCCCTAGCATGGGTCGTAACTAGTCCCCTAGGGCTGTTGGTATAGTGGCCAGTGGGGTCAGGATACTTCTTAGAATTGATTACAAGTCGATTTGCCAAGAATCTCTAGGTGAGTCACATGCTTAGGTGGAGATTGAAGCTGGTGAAGAGCCCTCGTAGGAGGTATGGGTCAATATGCCTAGGCGTGATCCTATGTCTGTGAAGATCCAATATAAATATGTTCCGAAGAGATGTCCTAATTGCAAGGTTTTCGGGCATGATGATACTGAATGCCCCCTCAATCCGGTAGTCATTGAGGAGACCCCTGCTCCTAAAATGATGCAAGTCTGGAAGGAGGTAGGCCGGAATAACAAGTTCATTGAGACTGTTGTTGAGTCTGTGAAATGTCTGGATACTCATACTCTAGGTTCAAGTGATGAAGTTGTGGTGTTATCTTCTGTTGTTGCGAGAACTTCTGAGGCTACAAGGTCTTCTGAGGATGCCAGGACTTCTGAGGTTGCAAGGACTTCTGAGGTTGCAAGGACTTTTAAGGTTACTAAGGATGTTGGTCATGATCAAGCTACTACTAATGGTGTAGCTACTACCGTCCCTACTGCAAACGTATAAGCTACATGTAGCGTGGATGTGGCAGTTGTTACTGAGGAGCCCTTGAATGTGGCAGATGTTACTGAAGGTTCTGCTACTAATTGCTCGATTTGAATGGAGCAGGTCATAGACACAGATGTGGCCATTTCATCAACAGCTAGATCACGTTCTTCTGGCACTACTTCTACTTCATCTTCCAAAGGGGATGGGTCTCGTAAGACCCGATCTACCTATAGAGGTCATTGATGACCTTTTTCATGACCAATGTTTGTGGCTCAGGGAAGCCACGTAAAAAGAAAGAAGTAAGGAGAACCATCCTTGAAAAAAAAGCTACTATGGCTATTCTTGTTGAATCTAAAATCAAGTCGCATATGACTCACGCGTCGGATCGTATGTTCCCTAAAGGTTGGCTATGGGTTTCTAATCATCTACATAATCTTAATGGTCATATCTACATATGTTGGAATCCTAACTGCTGGGATACTATTATGTATGAAATGGATGATCAAAAAATCACTATGCGGTGCATAAATAAAGGTGACCTCACTATCAATCTTACGACTATCTATGCTAGGAATTCTGTGGTTGATCGTTCTGTTCTATGGAATACTTTGGAGAGAATTGTTGCTAATATTGATGAAGCGTGGCTGATCACTGGTGATTTCAATAACATTAGGAAGTAAGAGGAGAAGGCGGGGGGTCATGAGGTTCCCTCAACCATCTTTAGCTCATTCAATGTTTCCTTGGATAATGCAGGCCTCACTGAACTACCTATCATTGGTAAAGAGGTCTATACTTGGCATAACAAACAAGGTGTTGCTAAAAGAGTTTCCTGCAAACTCGACAGAGCCTTTATCAATGATGTTTAGCTATCTAAATTCCCTGGTTCCAAAACCAAGTTCATCACTAGCAACTATTCTGATCATTATGCTTTAAACGTCAACATGAGGCTCATCACCTTCAAGAAGAAACCTTTAGGTTTCTCAATTTCTGGATGGAATGGGAGGGTTGTCGGGACATTATTAATGAAGCATGGGCTACTGAAATTAAAGGAAACCCACTCTTTCAATTCTGTCATAAACTCAAACTTGTCAAGGATAAGTTGAATACATGGTCCAAACATTATGTCAATCTCAAGAACCTTATAGCTAGAGAAAGAATGGAGCTTGATGACATCTCAACCGTGGTCCGAAAATGCCCATTGGACCCCGATCTCATTCATGCTGAAAAACAAACTCTTGAGAGATTGGACGTGCTTCTTAAGGTAGAGGAGGTCTATTTCTAGCAACGCAGTAGGATGGAGTGGCTTTCCAATGGAGATAGGAACACCAAAGTCTATCATACCATTATTAAGAAAAGGTATGATATTAATTCTATCACTGAGCTTTTTGACTCACATGGAAATCTTTTGCAGGATATTGATGCCATTGCGGATGACACTGTACATTTTTTGAGCATCTATACAATCAACCTCAGGTTGCATCCAGTTCTTGTATTCCAGATTGGACCCCTCTAGTTTCTGGGAATGATAATGATATATTGTGTTCTACACTGAGTTTGAATGAGGTTCGTGATGCTGTGTGGAGCATAAAGCCTCACAAAAGCTCGAGACCTGATGGATTTAATGGTTATTTCTATAGGGGGAGTTGGAACATCATTTGTGATGATCTTCTTAAGGTTGTCCAATGGATATTTGAAAGTGTTAGCATGGTTAGACAAGTCAATCATGTTTTCCTTGCTCTTATTCCCAAGAAGGACATTGTCTCATCTCCAGCTGATTTTAGGCCTATTTCTTGCTGCTCAATGCTCTATAAAATTATTGCCAAAGTCATCTCAAGGAGGTTAGCTACTCTATTGCCAAATATTATCTCTCCTTACCAAGGTGCTTTCGTTAAAGGTAGAAGTATTGAGGATTGCTCTCTCCTTACGGCTAAGTTTACTCATAAATTCAACCGGAAGATCAGCCCTCCTGTCGCTTGCATCAAGTTGGATATCACCAAGGCCTTTGATTCCGTTCGTTGGTCCTACTTATGGGGTTGTCTTGTTGGTCTTGGCTTTAATGATAAGTTTATCTCCATCCTTAAGCAATGTGTGGAAATTCCATCCTTTTCTCTTCTACTAAATGGCTCTTCGGTTGGCTTCTTCAAAAGTTCCAATGGACTTAGACAAGGTGATCCTTTATCACCCTTGTTATTCGCCCTGGCAATGGAAGGATTCAATAAATGTATTGAGGTTGTGTATGAAAGAAAACTCATTAGAAGATATCCTATCAACAGAACCAAGGCTCTTAGACACCTTCTATTTGTGTATGATGTTCTTATTTTCTCTGAGGGGCGCTTACGTAGTCTTACCAATCTCAAGGTTTTGCATGAGTTCAGTTCTATCTCTAGTGTGAAATACAATCCTAATAAAACTCATATTTATTTGTATTCTTCTTGTCACAACAAGGATGCCTTGATCAGTTGCTTGGGTATCCAGCAAGGTAAATGGCCCACGAAGTATCTTGGGTTTCCAATGGCTGGTGGAAATCTTAGGAGGCAACACTTTCATGAATGCTTGGATAAGTTAAGAGACATGTTACAGAGATGGATGGGTTCTAAATTCTCTATGGTTTGTCATCTTGTTCTTATTAAGCATTGTTCCATGGGTTTGATTAGCTACTGGTTGTGAATGGGTGACATTCCTCCAGCTGTGGTACGTAGGATGGAGTTGCTACTTTCTGATTTCTTATGGGGCAGTTATGTCAATCCCTCTTGTTGGTCACGGCTGGCATATCCACTTTGTGAAGGTGGTCTTGGTCTAAAGAGACTTGATGAACTTGTTAATTACCACATTTTGTGTCGTATTAAGAGGTTCACTCAAGCATAAAGCTTATGGAGCTCACAGCTATCTTGTAGGTATGGTGATTCCTTGGATACTTATTCTAAGAGTGGATCTACTTGCCATAGACATATGGTAGCTCTTTGGCCTTCTTTCTCAATGTGGGCGGATAGGGATCTTTGGGACAATGTCAGACAAAAATGTCCACCTGACAAGGCTTATGTAAGTCTCTGGTCCTCCATGCACTATCCTAGGTGGAGCCTCACTAGCTTTAGAGCTCTCACTAATGTCCTTCCTACACTGGAAAAGATTAGCTCCTGGTCAGGTTCTCCTGTCCCAGCATGCTTATTGTGTGGCCAACACAATGACTCGGTTGCTCATTTGTTCAAAGGTTGCAAGTTTTGGAGATATATTTGGGGTCGAGCACAGCTTAAACTCAATATCAGGTCCTCTTATTCTCTATATGTCTACCAAGATGACCTTGGTAAGAGATCTAAACATTTCAAAATCATTGAACTTTGAGCTATCACTGGTGATGTCCTCTTTGTTTGGGAGGAACACAATAAACGGCTGCACAATGGTGGCACTTTAGATTTTGTTGTCATCTTCAACCAGCTTGCTCTAGAGATCAAGAGAATGTACTTTACTTTTAAATCATGTCTTGATATACCTCCTACTATTTCTAGGAATTGGGATCTTTTGTAACCAATTCTTAGGAGTGAGTAGTCACATGTGAGGGTGTGGCTTGTAATTTTGTCCCCCTTTGCGAGGTTTTTGGAATATACTTACCCAATTTTCCAAAAAAGAAAGTATATGTGATCATTAGAAAGCTCCTACTAGATTTAGGAATAAACAAAGTGTCAACATGTCAATCAAAGAGTTCTAGGTTGCTTGTTAGGACTTTCAAAAGCATAGTTTCAACTGCTTGAGTTCTACATGATGCTCAAGATGGATGATTTTGGGAACCAAACAAATTTCAATCTTAAGGTAGCCTTCATGACTAGTGACTATTCTGGATTATTGCCTACTCCTTAGAGCATTTCCAGTTGTCCAAAAGTTCTCAAGATAGATGGGGTCAGGAACTGTACAAGTTTTTGGATTTAAGGTAGCCTCTACAGCAAATGCTATATCTGTCAATTTTCTTCTCCCTAGAGCATATCTTGATTATAATATGGTCGATCATGATAAAAGTAGGGTTTGCCTACCATACATATGGCCTTGATTGAGGTCTCTATATATTGAAAGGGATTTTTTCAAGGAGTACCCACTTGAATGTAGGCCTCTGTAAGGTGTGTCTACCCGAATGTATGGCTCTATCACATGTGCCTACCTAAATATATGGTTCTGTCAGGTGTTCCTACTTGATGTAGGGTTTGAGTTCAAGGAGACACTTTCTCAACATAGGTCTTGCATGTGGATCTCTATGAAGGACAAGGCTTGGTTCATGAAGAATGTCTATTCGAGATAGGACTCTTCATATTGTTAGAGTAGATCAGTGTATGCCTATTCAGAATAAGGATGTAGTGTGGGTTCCTATCTGAGTATAGGGATTTGGTTTGAATGACGACATAGTCATATGGCTTTTGATCAAGAGGGATACTTATCAAAGATATGGCTTTATTATGGATGAATGGTCGAATATGATCATGAGATTTTAAGTTGGAGCAAAATGGACCATATTCTAATATTTAGGATCTAGATGATAGTTAGGTGTCAAGGATGATCAAGATGTTAATCTGGGAAGGACTACATGGTGTAGGGATAAGAGTGTGTAGATGCCTCCCTTATTGTAGGTCTTTGAAGAATGAGGTGCCTATTCCAGATAGGACTTTAATATTCGAGGTGCCTTCCAATAGTAGGGCCTAAGTGTTGGTGTGTAACGACCCCTTCCCCTTGTTATCCCCTATTCAAGTAGATCGAGAGAGCAAGGGTCATTATCATATTTATAGGATTGAGGCTTATCTATTAACAAAAAATATTATAAATTTCACTAAAAAGCAAAAAGAGTTTGGTAACAATATGAAAGATAAACTATCCACTAAGGAGTTACATGATATGGAAATCTATAGTTTGCAACAGGAAATAAAAACTATCTATCTAAATCATCAAGGATAACTTTAGATCTTTTCTTTTAGTGTCTTCTTATTGGGATATCCATTTTGTAGATTATTAACAGTTTAACCTAAAATGTCATGAAACCAAACAACATTTAGTATATTGAAATATATTGGTATGTGGGGCAAACAAAATATTTGCATGTAGGTGTAACAACATAATCAACCATAGCAACAATTATGATTACAAAATTAAACATGCATTTACTTTCTGACTTCTCAACTCTTAATCACTCATTCTCTATGGTAGACTCCCTCATTGGAGTACTCATTGTGGGGTTCCCTCCTAATAGGGTTTAGTCTCTATAGTGGACTTCTCATAACCTTCTCATTCCTGGGCTTGGTTTATCATGGCCTTGCTTTCCTAGTTTGGCCTCATAATGACCATCCTATCCCAACTTGGTTTTATTAGTGATCTTCCTATCCTGTCTTGATCACTCGTCATCATATTGACATTTCATACATCCCACATGTATCACTTAAATCCACTAGAGATAATTGAGCAAGTTATACTTATATAATGTGATACTCATAGAAGCTTTTAAATAAACATACAACATTTTAATTGCAATCATTTGAGAAACATTGGGAAACCACTGAAGTCCATAAGGTGAGTAGTCTTAGGCATAACCACATACCTTTCTTAGAAGTGACTTAAAGTCCAAGAAAACAACTGTAGTTGAAATCAAGCAAATAATCGCCCTAAAATTAATGCATAACACTCAAATATTACTATTTTGTCCATAAACTGACATTAAGACTGTCTTGGGTTCCAAGTTAGGGTTTTGGGGTCAAATTATGGTTTCATTAGAATTTTAGCTTCCCAAACCCTAATCATCAAATTTAATGCCTTTTTTAACTTACAAACCTTAGTTTTGATATTATATGCATTCTTAATCTCAAGTTAAGTCCAAGATGCCCTTTTTATCCAAAAAAAAATAAACTTTATCTATCAAAGTCATTTAAGCATGTTATGATCACTATAACTAAGAAATTAGGATTTCCATGCTTTTAATACATTAAAGGTAGCAACTTTAGGCACTTTTGAAATTAGAGGCAAAGTTAGCTCTTGAAATTACATTTATTGAGTTCCTTGTATTTTTCCAATCAATTTTCATACATTAGTTGCCATATTTGCATAATCCTATAATATTTAACAATTTTTAGAAGTGAATTTGTTTTCTAGAAAATCACAGGCCGCCGCCTTAGAGACTGATTACATAATGCCAATGCGGTGCAGGACGACGATCGAGCCAATCAGCTCGTATCAGGTCAGGGCCCACGCTCGCATGGCTCAGTCAAGAAACACGGACAAAAGGCAAGGAAAAGATGGAAGAAACCCTAAACTCAAAGAAGAAGCATCGCAACAAATGGATAAACTCCCCATAGGTTATCTTCAACCTTGGCATGTCTCTCTCATGCGAGAAGGTGGTCAACTCGACAGTTGACCTCAAGATCCTGACCGATTGGCGAGGGTACCAATACATTCATTGTGCCTCAATGAACTCACTGAGGACTTCAATTCCCATGAGACGGTCAGAGTTGATAGGATGGCAAAGAGGAATCTTCAGTGATGTTTAAAGAGGGATAGAGGTGGAGGATGGAGCTAGAAGAATTGGAGTCAGGGATGCATTCAAGGAGTCGAGCAAAGTCTTGTGGACTCGTTGGTGATCTTTTAGGGGGATCACATGCCTTTATATAGCATTAACTATGGCGGCAAGGTTACCATTAGGTGGTGAATTGGGAAAATACATAATTTCCTCCCAATGTAGATGAAACCTAGGATAGATCAGCTCAAAATCTCCTCCTGAATCCATTGAAGGAGTTTCCATATTTTCTTGAGCATTAATGAAGGAGAGAAGAATAGAAGGATTTGTCAAGTCATTGTTCTGGTTTTCCTTTCTCACGTGAGGTAGACGATCACTCATTCATCGTTGGATCTTGATCATGTGGTTGACATGCCATGTGAATATGGTATTCCTATTCTGAGTAAAACTGTGACATTTATTTTATATTCCTTTTAAATCATCACTTTAGGGAAAACCATTTAATTCATTTCTCTCTCTCCTTTTATCCATTTAATTCCAAATTTTAATGGAAAGTCTTCATCACTTATATCTAGATGTGGATGAAATTTGAGCAAAATACACAACCTAAAAAGTGTTTTTCTTTGTCTCCAAGTATCCCTCCTAAGTCATTTATTTAAGGGATCAAATTAATTCTTTTCTCTTCCTAACTTTAGCTATATTTATTATTTTGATAACTTTTCTCATTAAAAACAATATGGAACTAAAACCAAACCATTAGTTTCCTTCAACATGACTTTTTCTAGAAAACTTCACATAATTCCATATGTAGTACTTATCCAATACTTTTATTAATTCACTTATTATTGGATTTTCCCTCTTTCTTTTCCCCATACTTATTATTGAAAATAGTAAAATCCACAAAAACCATTACAAAGGATAATTTGCAAATTAAATTCATACTTTCAAAATAAGACATACCATGTTTCTAATGTATCCTTATTATACAAATGTTTTCATTTCAAATATGTAAATACATGTGAAAAATCATGTTATAACATCCTTTCCCTCTTATAGGAATTTTGGCCTCAAAAATTCAGCTAACCACTGATGAAGTCCTATTTTAGGGCTTCATCTTGTGTCATTTGCACTTTAATCAAATCTATAGTTGTTAAATTACATGTTATTTCCCTCAATATGTAAAGAGTGGGATAAACCTCCCTCTACTAAAATATGGTAAACAAAACACATTGGAAAGTAGCGGAATAAAAAAATTTCTGACTATATTCAATTTCATAAAAGATTGTAAAAGATACATCAAAAATCTCCCTTTTAGGGTTACATCAACATCTCAAACTAGGATCTAGATAGAGGGAAGTCTAACTACCACAGCCTTGTCTCCCAAAGCATAACTCCATCAGCTAAGTCCAAGCCAAAGACATGATCTTCAAGTCCTATTCATCACCTTGCTCCACATCTGGGTGGTTCGGAAGGCACCCAACAAAAGGGAAAGGAAAAACAAGTATGTGTTACAAAAACTATTCTAGGATAGAAAAATATGTAAAAATGTGCTATGGTTCATCATATGATGAAGACAATCAAGAGAATGAGGCCATTTATATAAAATAATATTTCAATAGATGCTTGCCATAAACAAAGTAAAACAACAACATTGCATGTATGATTAATATTGACTATCTTAACTAAGTAGGGTTGAGGCACCTACCAGACCTTCAACCAAAAGGGTGAGGGGAGAATAATACATTCCCAGTCACCTACACATATTTCATGTGCGGGGGAGAATACGACGTTCCCCAGGGGAGAAATAACACATTCCCCAACTATGGGTGGTTGTAAATACAAGTACCACTACTATAGCTAGTTAGTCTATTAGAATCAACATGCTAGAATCAATGGCAAGTAATAGAATCATTCAAATAGAACATGTCAAAGGGGTACCAAGACCCAAGAACAATATTTCAAAATATATTATGAGGCAAAGTATAGAAAAAGAATCATGAATATAGGATATAGGGTTCAAATAAACCTCATTAAGGAAAATTATAGGTTAAGGCACAAATATTTTCAACTTAATGTGTGAATTCACATACCTTTAATATTGATTCCAATTATCAACTTGCACCACTTAATCGATTCCATGTTCCACTTTTCCTAATATCAACACCATATTTATGTATTAGAACTATATTCATTCATTAAACACTTAAAACCCTAAAGTTACTAACTTTTTGTGCAAACCTTCGAATTGGACTCCGAAAATATCACCATTGTCTTATTTATGGTTTTTTTATCGAAGTAACATATAATATTATGTATTTTGAAGATATGAACTTTTATATGCATTTTTGGTGATTTTTACTTAATTAATTCATATTCTAGAAAATCACCTTCTACAAAACTCAAAATAAACCTTTGGAAATATTTTTATCAGAAAGAGAACATTTTTCCAAGTTTATAACATATTTTAGATTTATTTTTGGACTCACGGTTTAGAAGATTGAATTTTTGAAAATGAACCAATAAGAAATTACCACGTGAACACTTCGTACCAAAGAGAGGAAGAGAGCGGGGGTGAAATAGTAAAAAGCCATGGGTTGTCCCCCCCAACCCAGCCCACGCCATGGCTGCGAGCAAGCAGGAACTTGCTTGGGGAAAGATTGGGCATTTGCGCTATACTCAACCAAATTCGAAGTGCAAGTATGCGATGGAAAGCTTAGAACATGAGGGATTTGATGGTACCTTTAATAGTGCCGAAGGTGGAGAGTACAGGGAGCTATGAGTGCCACAAGTTGAACGTCCTTGGTGGCTCGCAGTAGGGTCAAACACGGATGAAAATCCAAATTAGCTAGTGCGTTGAGTTGCAAATATGATGGGGCTGCTTCGGGTATAGGTATTTCTAGGCAAGGAGGCCTAGGATAGGGTTTAGCTAGGTGAGGTGAGAGAGGCTGCCGGATTGCTTAAGGGGTTTCTCAAATTTTCATCAAAACACAAAAATCTTGGTATAAAATTGTGCGGAATCTCGAGAGGAATTCGTAGAACCAAAAATCATCGAATTTCATCGAGTATATCTCAAGATAATTGAATTTGAATTTTCAGAAAACAAACCACTTGTTTCCTAATCGATCCGAGGAAGAAGACAAAACACAGATCCTCAGATCAAGATCCACGGCCGTCGATCAGCGTGAAAACATAGTTAAATTTTTTATTCCTATTCAAATTCGACTAAAGTGATTTAATGTTTTTCTCTCTCCTCATTTGAAGGCCCAAACATTATCCAAAATTAGCCAAAATTTATATTCTTACTGATTTTGATGCATAGAATCAAAATATGAAATTGGTTTTGCCTTTTGGGGACTTTTAATAGGTTAAATAATTCAAAACTCACTTTATCTTTCCTCCTTCATTAATGACTCTATTATTATCCAAAAATAATATAACTTCACCCATAAGTCTTATTTATGTTGGATACGAATTTGTCATTATTTCCATTTGTTGAAGTTGTTTGTTATTTTAGATAATGAGTTGAAAGTTTTGCACACTTTCTCTCTCCTAAATTTATCTTCTCAACAAATATTTTCCAAATTGTGTAAAAATTCATACAAAGATATATTTTAACATATAGAACACGAATTTGTCATTATTATTTTTTTGAAGACTTTTATTATTTTATTTAATACATTTAAATTTTATCACTTATTTATCCTTTTAATTTATTATAGGCATCTAGAAACCTTCTAAAAATGTAAAACTTAGTCTATAAGCAATACTAAACGTGTGGAACATGATTTTGACATTAATTAATTTTTTCAACATATATTTAATATTTTTGGTCTTTGAGTCATTTTCTCTCTCCTGAATAAAATAAAATATTTAACATTGACCAAATTAAATAAAAATTCATACATAGACTCATTTTGATATATAGATTACAAATTTGGAGTTAACTTTCCAATTTGAGGAGGTTAGATATTTTATTTCACCTTATTGGCTTATCTCCTATTTTCTTTTAATAAAGACTAATATATGCATTTATCTTCCAAATTAGGTGATACTTGGCCCTTAAGTTTCTTATAAGTCAAGCAAACGAGATTGATATCCAAATTATCTTCATGGGTTTCCACTTATGATTTTTGAGACAATATATTCCTCATTATCTCCTTTTATCCATTATATCCCATATTATTTCCAATTATTACATTTACCATCTCCTTTATATATATTTTGGATTTTCTCTTCTTTTTCCTATTCTGAAAAGTATTAGAAAGTTCTAGGATGAAATATTTTATCCTTTTTTACTTAAGTGGACATTTTACATATTAAGCCCATTTCTAAACTTTTACTGAGGTATTTGTGCATAAACCCAAATATTGAGAGAAAATGTGAACAAATGCTCATTAGGCCATTATATTCTCCACAAAATAAATAGAATGGCCAAAGAAGATAGAAATGAGAGGAAAATATGGGAAAGAGGGTCAAAAGACAAAATGTCCAAGATTCAGTATGCTACACAATATGTGTTTTACTATCAATTCCACTTATGGATGGTCTTTGCATGTTTTATAGGTACTTTGAACTCTAATTGATGGAATCGAGAGATGATGGTTGAATCTAGGGTATCCCCAAGCTTGGAGGAACCCAAAGCGAGATCAAAACCACTCCCAACCTAGCCCAAATGGTCAAAGTATGTATTGAAGCAATAACTTCCATGGATGACCAAGTTCAAGATCCATATGTAGGGGAAGGACCCCATAAGGATCATGATATCAAGGAATGGCCGTTCTAGGACATGCCCCAATCAATAGAATCTTCAAAACATCACCTAGAATCCCAGTAGGCCAGTGCTAGCCAGCATGCCCGTGCTGGCAGACCCAGAAGCCCCAAATTCCCCTATTCATTATGTTCTTCCACCACGCCCGTTCCCATACACCATGACCATTCCCACTCACTCCCAGAACGGCCATGCTATTACCCAAATCTTACATATTTCTGCAATAAAATTCCTACAATGCCCCCACTTAACCTAGTGCTTCCCCGCCACCTATATATACTAGGATGGTGATTGTAGCATGAAGGTTAGATACCCTATAACCACTCTAGCCTACCCTATCCCCTTCCATTCCATTACAACCTCATTCCACCTCCATTTCTTCATCTTCCACCCCAAAAACACCTATTTTAGGGTTTTTGACCATCTTCCACCATACACTCATGCCAACCCACCTTGGAGGAGGGCTATGCTTGAGCTACTATTGCTAGGAGGTGGAGAAGGAGGAGTCTTCACTGAGCTAATCATGTCTTTCCACTTCTCTACTCATTCTTCTTCCTTTCTTCTTGTATTTTCTTGTTCTATGAATAACTAAGCCCCTTAGGTGGGCTATTTGGGGCTCAAAATGTTACTTTGATACCATGTTGGGGGGAAATGATATGTAGCCATTATGATTTCATTTGTTAATGATTATGTTCTACTTCTATCTCATTTCCCAGAAATTGCTTTGTGGTTTGTGCTTGAAATCATCTAGATTCTAGAAAATTGCTTATATGTGGCTCTTTTTGTGAACTGCTCCTAAGTCTAATTGATGGAACCCTAGTTAGCAATTCACCTTCCTACACATTAATCAGTTCTCCTACATCTAGGTGAGAGATCTAAGTAGATAGTATAGGAGCATTTAGTGTAATTAGCTTGGAGCCTTCTCAAGGCTAGAATGTGGGTGATGTGAGTTCTAAAACCTCACTCCCACCCTGCATTACTACCCTCGGCCCCTAATTACCCTAAGAGTTCCTATTCTAGAAACCTAGGATTGACTAGACCCTAATTGAATTCCACCTAAACCCTAACCCAATTGAGTCTCGTAAGGGTAGGTAGGATGTGTTAGGGACTAGTTCCCTTATACACATCCTACCCTATCCATGTCTAGTTAGTAGTTTAGAGAAATTTATCAGCAACTAGCTAGTTGTTTGGTTTGGTAATCTAAATGAAATCATAATGTTCAACACCAGTATGAACTAATGAGTAATAAGTTCCTTGTTAGAATAAGTTAATGGTATTGTTTGATATCTTGCAGGCCAACACCAGTATGAACTAATGAGTAATAAGTTCCTTGTTAGAATAAGTTAATGGTATTGTTTGGTAGTACCCAAGAGAGTAGGATAGTACGTAGTCATGAGAAGATGTCCTGACTTAGATAGACCTAGCTTGAGTGACCTAAGCCTTGAGAGCTTGTCCTAAGCTTCTAGTGAGGTCCACCTTGAAAGTATACATCTCGAAGGAGGATTACGTTCCTCAAGGATAATAAGGATGATATATAAGCCATGTTTGAATATATCCTCATTAATGGGTAAAGACTTCGTTGATAGTTTTGACTTAACATAATGATATGGATTGAAATAGTATATGTGATGCTTATGATTTTCCATACACCTCAGACATGATCTATGCCCAATATTGACAAAGAAAACTTTTGTTGATGCATAGTAAATGGGCTTACCCATATACTAAGAAAACCATGTTTCTTAAAATTCAGACATATCCATACCATTACAATGAATTAAAGGAGATGAAACTCAGTCAAGAAAGTCTTGTGAATTCTCAGAATAGGTTAATGGTATTGTTTGATATCTTGCAGGCCAACACCAGTATGAACTAATGAGTAATAAGTTCCTTGTGTCCGATTTAAAACACTAGGTGAAGGTTAATGCCTATGTGTTGATCGACAAGACTTTAGGTGATCCAAAGTAGTTGGATATGCTAAGGGACACCTGTGAGAATCTTGGATTCAAAGGTGAAGGTGCATCAGAGTTAAGATTAAGGTAGAATCACCATATAAGGATGAAACCTCATGGGAGCTAAAAGTTAACACCATCCTTTTTGCTACTTAAGCTAAATTTGTGGAAAAAATTCATTTGGAGGGAAGGATGTGAGGACTTGGAAATTTTGTATGTTTTTACTTTTTTCTAGAATTTGTAATTGAAAATGATTATTACAAACATAACCCTCTAAATAAGTGTGAATATTTTTTATATTTACTCGTGTCTTTTAGGGACATGAATTAATAACTTAATAGTTTAACAGAGTAAATATAACTTTTTGTGATCCTTTTGTTGGTAATATTGTTTTAGAATGTTGTTTCCTTATTGTAAACATTTCATGAGATTATGTTTAATTTTGGTAACATTGCTTTGGAAATTTATTTCCATGGTTTAAACATTATATGAGATGATGTGCAATTTTGGTGATTTTTCCTTGAATTTAATGCAAGGATTGCTTCAAGGCCAAGCAAAAGATATTTAATATAAATTTTTTGTTGCTATATTTTGATGGTAGAAATGCGGGAGAGAAATAAAGGAAATCATAGAATTACAAGTCATTAAGATTTCTTGGTGGTCTAGATGCTATAATTATATAGTGGGCCACCTATGCATATGCTTTCCATAACATTTTTGTTTTGGCAACAAAATGTTGCCTTTTGGTGATGAAATTGGGTTAGAATAGGTTTTACGTAATAAGGAAAAAACAATCCAAATTTTGTGATAGCTAACCTTATACTTTGAAAGTTATTAATTATACAAAATGGCAAGAGTTCTAAATATTTTAGTTGTTGGAAAATAAGTTTGAAAATATGCCTTGGTAAGAGCAGTTGTTATGACATCACTAATCTTCCTTTTTGGTCCAATGCCTAGTTAAAATGAGTTTAATTATAAGAAAATATTAATTAATGTTGTGACTAACTTGGAAGACCAATTGCAAGTTGTGAAAAGTTTATATGGTCATTCTATGAAATTAATGAGAGAAACATAATTGGAGCTACAAAATGTCACATTGAATGGCTTTGACGAGAATAAATATTTGCAATATAAAATAATAATGCATGACCCTTTGCCTAGTCACATTCAATTAGATTTCATGAGCATAGTAATTAGTAGAAAAAAATTAAATGAAAGGACAAATAATAGGATCATCTCAGTTATATACAATGTTATAATATCATGAGATGCTTTATTTCCATATATAGTCAAGTGATATGGAGATGCTTTATATACCCTCTGGAGATGCTTTATATCATGAGATGCTTTATTTCCATATATAGTCAAGTGATCTCTATCTCCTTGGTTCTCCGCAACTCATAAAAACCTCTTCAATGAAATTTCCTCTTACAAATCCATTTTGGAATATGAGAGGAAGGAAGGTAGATTGTGCCTTGGCTTTTAACAAATCCCCCTAACCACCAACTCTCCCTCACCCTATATAAACATACCTTTAGGTTTGTACAAAGCCCTGGAGACCAACAAAAGGTGCCTATTGTAGGTTCCCAGTCCCCAACTTTGCCTCTTACACTTGTATCGCTTCTTCTCCAATGATCATCTCCATTGCAGACTATTGTATCTCGTGTGCAGTTTGTTGTGTGGGTGTGGTTAGCACAGACTGTTAAATCTCGTTCACCCATTGACTAGATACCATGATCCATGAGTATAGTTTCTAGTATATGCACCAACCCTACTACTGGGTGGGACAAATCTCATCCACAAGATCCTAATCTCGATCAATGAATACCAAGGGATTGAGTAGCTCTCCTTTTCTGGATTTTAAATAGTTCTCTCCTCTCTATGGAAAAATATAGTAAATAACTTAAGCTTGCAAAATTGATAAATTCCTTTAACTAGAAATTACAAGTAAATATTTATCTCCTTTAAAAAAGTATAAGTAATGCAATAACATGTAATCACATCCTAATTATATTCTTATGACCACTAAAAAATTAAAAGAAGCATCTTGTGCATATTTGTTCAAAGTAAAACTGTGATCTCTATGCAAAATACTAATTGCCATCATATGAACCATAAGTGGCACAAGATTAGAGACTTAAGTTGAGCATCCATAATATCTATTGTTAATGTATATACAAGCCAAAATCTCAAAATCAAAAAGTTATATTAAAAGTAGATTTATTTCTTAAAACTAGGTTTGACCCTATGATAACCATATGAGTTATATAAGAGTCCAACTGTTAATGTTTAGGATATATAATAACACAATGGGTGTTATTTGATATTTTCATATTAGGACTTGGAATTGTTAAAATTGTTTAACTTAATCAACTTCATGATAAGGTATCTGGGTTAATTATGAATAACCACTTCTATTAAGCTCTTCGGATTCATGAGTTTGTTGAGTTTTGAGATGCATGATGTGTGCCTTGAATGTTATTGATTTCTATTGGATTTATGAAATCATATGTATGCATTATCAGTAACAGATATTATACAACCCAGTAATTGATACCTCACAATGGTAGTTTTGGGAGAAACCCAATTCTAAGAAAGGAATGTAGAATCATACGAGAAGGTTCTAGGAACCATGAGAGGTGAGGCGAAAGAGTCTAGTAAGGGATACACATTGAGTAGTCTAATGACATGACACACACTTCAAAACTTTAATCAAGGATCCAATTTTAGTAAACCAAGTGAGCTGAGCAAGAGTATGGGTTGAATATAATGAGAAAGGAGATTTTATGTTATCAAAAAATTATTTGATTGATTTGTTATATTGATAGACTTACATGTAAATATTTTGGTTGCACCCCTATAATATAGATAATATTATGATGGCCTCGTATTTTTTTCCCTACGCTTTTGGTTGGAAATGTTGATATGAGAATCTGATTGTCCTTCAAGAATCAAAATAATGCTAAGCAAGGAAACTATAGAGGATTTTACATAATTTCTTTATGTTAATTAGTTCATCAAATGTCAGTTTCCCCTTTTACAAGATATTTTTAACTCCCATGTGGATATCTATCTTCCTTTTGTTAAAACAATACTTTGGTTTGAAGTTGATATTATAGCAAGCTATCTATTTAAATGTGGATCTATTGTTATATCTATATAACAACCCTTCCCTTCTTGGTCCAACTCTCGATTGGGCATAAGAGGAGGAGGCTTTATTACATTTCTCTTCTTGTTTTGGTCAACAAACTTGGTATTCACTCAGTAAATGTTTGACCATCATCTAGCATGTTGTGGTCTTTAGACCCTGGAGAGTCCATATGCATCATAGAGTTGTAGTAAGGTCTCGTCTTTAAATCTTTCATCTAAAATACCTATAAATTCATGGTTCTTTATTTATGGGGTCCTTCCTTCGTTTATGTTGACCCCTATCTATTGTGAGTTTTCCTGGCTACACGACAGACATGGTCTCACGTTTGTGTCTTCGTCGACATCTTTGTGAGGTACTTATCTCTTAACAAACATATTTCTTCTACGTGTTGTTGCTTCTCTTCCAGATCTATCATTTCATCCTGCTGTACCCCTTTCCCCCCTTTGTGGTATCTTATGGATCTGTCTTTTTGTAACGTTGTCATGTTGTCCGCAAACATGAGTGGCTAAACACATTAACTTGGGTGGGAGTAGCCACTAAGGCTCTCCCAACATGTATATTGTCTCTTTCTTTTAAATATACATATTCTTATCACGATTATCTCCATGCACCTGTTTTAATGCTTCACTTGTATGCTTAGCTACCATCTTATGATGTTTGATTTTTGATATCTCGAGAGAGTAATATCACTTTTATCCCAAGTCATGGAGTGGTATGAATGCATGAGAGTGTTGGAATGCTAAAGCTTTAACCTTTTGTTCTGTTGTGAGGTTTTTGAGTTGTCATCTCGAGCGAGAGGCTTCTTTTCGACTTAGATCTATCCTCATCTTGAGAGAGAGTGGAATAGATGTTTGAATGGTTGCTTATAATCTTGATATGAGTATGTAAGAGAGAGATATAGTATTACATGTTGGTGAGGTGCTTTAGTTGGTGAACCCCAACCCGGGTTTTCCCCATATACTTGTTTATAGTTTGTTTCTTTTGCTTCTTTTTGTTTTATTGTTCTTGTTTATTTGCTACCGTTCCTTAGGGAACATCTTTTTCTCCCCTTCTTCGACTGGAGTATAAGAGTGTTTGATTCTGCATTCTTAACATGACCAACCTTGTCCCTGTGTTTGACCCCAATCGCTACATCAGACCCCGTTTATTATTGCGGGGGCCTGAGAGTCGGGTTATCTCTTTAAAAGTCCGACTACTTTAATCCACTCCTTTTGGAAGTGTGATTTTGGCTAGTAAACTTTTTGGTGTCGTTGCCGGGGATAAGGCAAAATGACATTGTTAAGAACCCGAGTCCACTTACTATACTCCCATGCCTCAAGCTTAGCAATAAGTTTGACAACACAGTTACTTTAAGTTTGCTAACATGGGTTTGTGTAGAGTAGTTCGTTTGGACTAGTTTGGTTTCCTAACTTGACTGTACGATCTATTTAGGTACCCAGGAAGAAGAAGCTTGTTCAAATTTACTTCTTTTTCACCATGCCGCCTCGCGTAGACGTTACCCTTTCAGGCGACGAGCGGAACGTGAGTAATGAACAACATCTACCTCCACCAGTAACGGATGAAGATAGAGGTGGCCATTACAATGACGACCATCAATATCAAGAGCAAGAAGAGCAACATGAAGTGGATGATTGTCATTATGAGGAGCGTCGTCATCATCGCAGGCACAGAAGAAACCATAACCACCATGAGCGTAATCACAGGAACAGCGATAGCAAAGACAATGAGGAGGAGGAGAAGACTCTTCAGGAGTTGGCAACTACAAAAGCCAACAACTCAAGATGTCCTGTGATCATCCCAAGGTTTGATGTAGTGAACTTCGAACTGAAGCCAGCTGTAATCTCTATTATCCAGAACAAAAGCTTTTGAGGGAGTTCAAAGAACGATAACCCTTATCATCACCTCGACGCTTTTAAGAATATATGCGACACCATCAAGATGTGGGGAGTTATGCAAGAAGTCATTTATTTCAAAGGTTTCATTTTCTCCTTAGAGGACAAGGCACTATCCTGGTACCTTGGATTACCGCATCAAGCTTTGAATGGATGGAACACATTGGTTGATGCTTTTGTGAACAAGTTCTACCCCACAGAGAAGACTATTCGTAACAGGTAGAAGATCACGTCTTTCACGCAGAGACCATGTGAGAATCTACATGAAGCTTGGGAAAGGTACCAAGAGTATCAGAGAGATTTCCCTCACCATAATTATAAGAAGGGTTTCCTAATAATGACATTCTACAATGGTTTAACACTAGACGAGTGAGTCTTGTGAAATGCAGTAGCATGAAGTGACTTCCTCCGTAAAAAGCCCAGTAGATCCAAGAGAATCATTGAAAACATGGTTGAGTTACAATCTGGGACTGATTATGATAGGACCGACATAGGGTGTGCCAAAAAGGCCACCAATGAAGGGTCGTCAATTGAATCAAAGGCTCTTGAGGCAATCACATCTCAAATACAAAACATAGCCCTTGATGTTCGATAGCTGAAGGAATCAGGAGGAAAGGGGAAGAAGCATGTTGAAAAAGTGATGAAATGTGTCACTTACGGTAAAGGTGGGCACGAAATAGATAACTGCATATACACCCGACCCGAAGAATCAAGTGAAAGTGAGTCTAAGGAGGAGGAAGCTAAAAATGTCTCTTATGCTAACTTTAAGAGACCGGATCACCCATGTTTCAGTTATGGCAACAAAGACGTTGTGGAGAATTCACATCAACAGAATAATCCACCCAAGCAACCACCAGGTTTCGAGAAGATAGGCGGACAAGGTCAATACACCAAAACAAGTACTTTCGATACAAACAAAACCCACTATCAAGGTCAAGGGAAGTATCAAAACTACCAAGCTGCAAGCACAAGTCAAGGACAAGGACAAGCTCAAGGACAAAGTCAGGCAAGGAACAATAGTCAACCTGACTTAGTGGGCCAACTATTTTATTTCATCAAGAGATAGGACACGATAAACAATCAACTAGCACAAAGTGCACTTCCCAACTCTGGCATCCTGAATATGATGCAGATCCAAATGGCAGATATGCAAACACATCAACGCCAGATAGACCAACAGCTCACTCAGTTGGTTGAGCTGGTGAAGAACCCTTCATGGAAGATACCATCTTACACCGAGTCTGCCAAGATGGCAGTCCTTAGATAGGGAAAGACGGTAGAGCACCCTGAGGTGACAAGACTTGAAGAACCGGAGCCAGAGATTATTATAGAGAAATCAGCCGAAGGAGAAAACCAATAAGCTCAAGTTAGAGAACCAAAAACTGTGGAGGACATTTTAGATAAAAGGAGTCAATACTCCCTGAGATTACCATTTCCATACAAACTCATAAAGGCACATCTCAAAAAGAGGTATGAAAAGTTTATGGAGTCAGTGAAAAAGCTCCACCTCGATGTGCCATTTCTAGATGCTTTAGAAGAAATGCCAACATATGCCAAGTTTTTCAAGGACCTAATCACAAAGAAAAGAAGAGGATGAAGGATTGAAACAGTGCACCTTGCCAGTATGTCAACTTCTTTCGTAAAGGCAGAATTACCTACCAAGAAGAAGAACCCTAGAGCCTTTACTATACCTTTTTCTGTAGGGGATAACATTGAAAGGAAGGGTCTCACTGACTTGGGGGCTAGCATCAGTCTTATGCCTTTAAGCCTCACACAATGATTGGGACTGACTGATATGGTCAGGACCAATATGAGAATCGAGTTGGCGGACCATACCTTCAAAAGGCCTGTGGGAGTAGTTGAAGATGTTCTGCTTCGTGTGGGAAGATTTTTCATCCCGTGTGATATTGTTGTCATTGACACTATTGAAGACCCTAAATGTCGTATCATCTTCGGACGTCCTTTCTTGGCGAACGGGAGGGCACTAATTGATGTCACTGATGGCATCATAACTCTGAGGGTCAGAAATGATCACATTGATTTCAAGGTAAAAGACGCCATGAAGGGACCATCCCTGCTCGAATCTGCTTACTTCATGGATAACTACAACCAATATTGTGAAGTAGAAGAAGATACAGCAGTAGTAGACCCTCTTATGAGGGCGTTAAACAATCATGATTTGAAAATTGAAGACCCTAAGGTTGCTGAGATCCTTGACTACCTAAATCAAGACGAAGAAGATCTGAGCGAGGATGAAGAAATAATCGAGACGGTTAAGTATGCCTCTCTAGAACAAGAACCGGAGGAAGAGAAGGCACCTAAACCCAAACCAGAACTGAAGGAGCTGCCTAAAGGTTTGAAGTATGAATTTCTAGATCACGAAAAGAGAAACCCTATTATAGTCAATGCTAATCTAACCGAAGAGAAATTGGAAAGCCTTCTTAGGGAATTAAAACTGCATAGGAAAGCTATTGGCTATTCCGTGGATGATATCAATGGGCTTAATCCTGCCCTATGCATGCACTGCATAAATTTGGAAGAATCAGCAAGACTCTGGTTCAACCCCAGAGGAAGCTAAATCAAATGCTAAAAGAGGTTGTGAAGAAGGAAGTCATCAAGCTAAGAGATGCATGTATTATTTACCCAATCAGCGATAGCAATTGGGTGAGCCCTATTCATGTTGTACCAAAGAAAGGGGGGATTACAGTTGTGAAGGGTGATAAAGGAGATGAAGTAGCCATCAAGACTGCCACTGGGTGGAGAATGTGTATAGATTATTGAAAGGTAAATTAGGTTACGAAGAAAGATCACTACCCGCTTCCCTTTATCGACCAGGTTCTAGAAAGACTAGCGCATCATGAATATATTTGCTTTTTAGATGGTTATTCTGGGTTTTACCAAGTCCCTATCCTACCTGACGACCAGGAAAAGACTACCTTCACTTGTCTATATGGTACATATGCTTTCCGAAGAATGTCATTTGGATTGTGCAATGCCCTTCAACATTCCAACATTACATGATCTCGATGTTCTCAAATTTTCTGGAGGACATTGTGGAGGTCTTTATGGATGATTTTTCTATCTATGGCAGCACTGCAAAGGGTACATTATGACAAAAGGCAAGGACTTCAATAAAACTCAATACTTCCATAGAAGCCCTCAATAGGTACCCCTATCCAATGACTGTGGGTTCTTCTGCCTGTCGGGGATGGTAGCCATTGCCACTATCAGCTTCAAGGTGGAGAACATGCAGTACAAGCAATATCATGCACTAAGGGGTATCTACGCAAGCATGCTCCCCGACCCCAAGTGGGAATTCCCCAACAAATAAAAAAATAAAGAAGGTTTGTTTATACATCTTACTCAAATTTTGAAGGGTGATAAAGGAGATGAAGTAGTCGTCCAGACTATCACCGGGTGGAGAATGTTTATAGATTATTGAAAGCTAAATTAGGTGACAAAGAAAGATCACTACCCGCTTCCCTTTATCGACCAGGTTCTAGAAAGACTAGCGCATCATGAATATATTTGCTTTTTAGATGGTTATTCTGGGTTTTACCAAGTCCCTATCCTACCTGACGACCAGGAAAAGACTACCTTCACTTGTCTATATGGTACCTATGCTTTTCGAAGAATGTCGTTTGGATTGTGCAATGCCCTTCAACATTCCAACATTGCATGATCTCGATGTTCTCAAATTTTTTGGAGGACATTGTGGAGGTCTTTATGGATGATTTTTCTATCTATGGCAGCACTGCAAAGGGTACATTATGACAAAAGGCAAGGACTTCAATAAAACTCAAAACTGACACAGAAGCCCTCAACAGGTACCCCTATCCAATGACTGTGGGTTCTTTTGCCTGTTGGGGATGGTAGCCATTTCCACTATCAGCTTCAAGGTGGAGAACATGCAGTACAAGCAATATCATGCACTAATGGGTATCTACGCAAGCATGTTCCCCGACACCAACTGGGCATTCCCCAACAAATAAACAAATAAAGAAGGTCTGTTTATACATCTTACTCAAATTTTGACACCCCAGGACGGGGTGCAAGATCAGTTTGGGGGAGGAGTCATAAACGGGCCACAGAGGTACTTGTACCTTCCTTTTTCATTTACTTCCTTTTTCATTCACTTTCCCTTTTACTCCTTTTACACCATCAAAAATTTTGAAAATTTTGAAAATTTGTTACAACTAACCTTTTAGAAGCTCGCTTTCTCTCGCTAAATTTTCTAAATGTAGTGTTCCAACCCTCTGAGAGAGAAGAATATGAGCAACATACACAAGAATGCATGAGTAAAATAACAGTCATAGCAATACTGCTATATCTCATTCTTGCAATAAGACATTGTAAATGTAACAACCTTAACTCATAAAACCCCTATAGACTAGAGAACTTTAGTCATACTCCTAAACAACCACCCCCACCTGACACTTTTATCCAATAAAATCCTTGTCTCTATAGAAAGGAAAAAGCTACCCTATTCAAAAAGAATATCCAAAAGAGGCTTGGCCGCCCAGAAAACCAATCAAACTCCTCAACCCCAAACCTAAAAGGAGAAATAAAAAGCCTATATATATATATATATATATATATATATATATATATATGAGAGATGTGCCTCAAAAGATGCCAAAATTTTCTACCCGACTGGTATATTGTTGCACTCATGAATGCAGATATATCGTGCCTGTAAGTAGAAACTTGAAGCCAAGATCACACACCTCCAATCCTGAATGGAATCTCACAAAACCACCTGACTTAAAGTCAGAAGCCCAAAAAAAGGGCAACATTGTTCTTATGACAGTTGTGGGTGAGAAGTTCAGGGGGTAGAGGAAAACACCTAAAATCCTTAAGCCTACCTATACACATTAGCATAGGGCCCGCTGAAAATAAAGAATAGGTGTGAAAGCTACCCTTCGAAAAAGATTTGGCATTAGTACGAGCATTAGCTAAGGGGAGGGGTGATGAGTTGAGAAGGAGAACCCTTTTATAATAGAAGGTTATGACAGATAAAATGAGGTTATGCAACTCAGGTTAAAGGGGGAAGATTGAGACATAAGGGATTGAATACATACACCAACAGTCTTGATGCAAGGATGAGATATGTCAGTCATGCTATTATGTTGTCTTTTAAGCTTGTTCATTCTTTCTCTCTTTGAGTTCTCTAACCTGCACTTAGCCTGAGGACAGGTTTGATTCTAAGTTTGGGGAGTTGATAACATTGTACTTTACGTACTTTCTATATATATTTTACACCACTTTTAGTATAACTTTAGTTAACTTTTCACATAATTTCTTTATCTTTCTGACTAAAGCCTTGTTTAAATGATTTCAGGAATCAACACAACTTAGGTCACAATTTTTGGGAACCGTGACTGTGATTCCAAAGCACCAGACATCTCGAAGCCTCAGACAATAAGCGAAGACCATGACCGCGGTTATCCAGAGATCGCAACTGCGGTTATTCAAAGACTGCGACCGCATCTATGACAAGAATCATGACCGTGGTTATAGGAGGACCATGACCGCAGTTTACTTATTTCTCAACTGCGACCACAGTTCCAGCATACCCCAGAGATCTTGATCATCGGGCAATGAGGAAGACCACGAATGCGATCACTAATGGACTCCTGAAGACCACGATCGCAGTTATCAGAAAACTGTGACCGCAGATGCCAGAAGACCGTGACCGCGGTTCTAAGTCAGTGGAGTGTGCCTATAAATAGCACACCCATCTATCTTCAAGAGGGGGGGAGATCAGATCCTGAGGCTACGAAGTGCTGCTGTGTTCCAGACTCATCTCTGACCATCCATACATCAGTCTTGGATCTCCAGGGGCAAAAGCTGTGGAGAGAGAAGATGGATGCCAACCCCTTCTTTGAGAGGAGAAGGCCATCCGCACAGCAGATCCAGATCTGAAGAAGTAGTGTGTAGAATCACGTGGCAGTATTGAGTTTTATTGAAGTCCTTGCCTTCAGAAGCTTGGGTGTGGTTAGCACATATCGTTAAATCTCATTCACCCCTTGACTAGAGACCACGATTCATGAGCATAGTTTCTAGTATATGCACCAACCCTACTACTGGGCGGGACAAATCTCATCCACAAGATCCTAATCTCAATCAATGAATACCAAGGGATTGAGTAGCTCTCCTTTTCTAGATTTTAAATAGTTCTCTCCTCTCTATGGAAAAATATAGTAAATAACTTAAGCTTGCAAAATTGATAAATTCCTTTAACCAGAAATTACAAGTAAATATTTATCTCCTTTAAAACGAGGTACATCAGGATGATAAAGGGAAGCGGGTTGTACTTCCCTTGACCTGCATCATATAATTTCATAGAAGGGATTGTATATGCATTAAAACCTAGTTTTGGTGTAATTAGTCATGTATAATTAGTCGTGGATTTTGCAATAATTAGTCATGGATTTTGCAAATAATACATATGAACTTATATGTATTATTTGGATAAAGCAATAATTAGTCATGGATTTTGCAAGTTAAACCATTTCTGATAAAATGATAAAAAGTAAAGGACATGTTTGCCCTTAAACGAAAGGGTTTTATAGCACAAAGTGTCATGCTAGAGCTATAGTAGTTCCTAGATACTAAATATGTGGGCAAATGTGGTCAACACATGACAAAACTACCTAAACACCCATGATGAGTATGGATGGTCATTGGATCATGCAATGTTGGAATGTTGAAGGGCATTGCACAATCCAAACGACACTCTTTCGCCTCACTTCTACTTAGTGGACCAACTATTTGATTTCGTCAAGAGACAGGACACGATAAACAATCAACTAGCATAAAGTGCACTGTCCAACTCTGGCATCCTGAATATGATGCAGGTCCAAATGGCAGATATGCAAACACATCAATACCAGATAGACCAACAGCTCGCTCAGTTGGCTGAGCTGGTGAAGAACCCTTCATGGAAGATACCATCTAACACCGAGTCTGCCAAGATGGAAGTCCTTAGATAGGGAAAGACGGTAGAGCACCCTGAGGTGACAAGACTTGAAGAACCAGAGCCAGAGATTATTATAGAGAAATCAGCCGAAGGAGAAAACCCACAAGCTCAAGTTAGAGAACCAAAACCTATGGAGGACATATTAGCCAAAAGGAGTCAATACTCCCCGAGATTACCATTTCCATACAAACTCATAAAGGCACATATCAAAAAGAGGTATTAAAAGTTTATGGAGTCGGTGAAAAAGCTCCACCTCGATGTGCCATTTCTAGATGCTATAGAAGAAATGCCAACATATGCCAAGTTTTTCAAGGACCTAATCACAAAGAAAAGAAGAGGATGAAGGATTGAAACAGTGAACCTTGCCCGTATGTCAACTTCTTTCGTAAAGACAGAATTACCTACCAAGAAGAAGAACCCTGGAGCCTTTACTATACCTTTTTCTGTAGGGGATAACATAGAAAGCAAGGGTCTTGCTGACTTGGGGGCTAGCATCAGTCTTATGCCTTTAAGCCTCACACAATGATTGGGACTGACTGATATGGTCAGGACCAATATGAGAATTGAGTTGGCGGACCATCATCTAGCATGTTGTGGTCTTTAGACCCTGGAGAGTCCATATGCATCATAGAGTTTTAGTAAGGTCTCATCTTTAAATCTTTCATCTAAAATACCTATAAATTCATGGTTCTTTATTTATGGGGTCTTTCCTTCATTTATGTTGACCCCTATCTATTGTGAGTTTTCCTGGCTACACGCTAGGCATGGTCTCACATTTGTGCCTTCGTCGGAATCTTTGTGAGGTACTTATCTCTTAACAAACATATTTCTTCTACGTGTTGTTGCTCCCTCTTTAGAACTGCAATTCACTTATCTGATGTAGAGCTAGCACTGTCGCAAGGTCACTACTTCCTCCTCATCTACCGGATACCCCAGGACCATAGGTCAAGCTTGTTCGGTTAAGGTTGGTGAGGCAGAGCCAGTGGGCAAGTCTCCCACCCACAAGGAAGCCTGATTTGGAGGGTTACTCTAGAATTGGGCTCCATGGGAACATTCAAGTTGAGAGATGCATGGATTTCAATTTATGGGACAAAATTCATGTCTCGTCCATGGAGTTGGATCTATTCAATGTCACTCATCATGGGTGTTTAGGTAGTTTTGTCATGCTTTGACCACATTTTCTCACAGAGTTAGTATCTAGGAACTACTATAGATCTAGCATGACACTTTGTACTATAAAACCCTTTCGTTTAAGGGCAAACATGTCCTTTGCTTTTTATCATTTTATCAGAAATGATTTAACTTGCAAAATCCATGACTAATTATTGCTTTATCCAAATAATACATATAAGTTCATATGTATTATTTGCAAAATCCATGACTAATTATTGCAAAATCTATGACTAATTATACATGACTAATTACACCAAAACTAGGTTTTAATGCACAAACATTGCTTGATAAGCTCTTTCTTGGTGCTCAGGCTTGTGGAAGCCATACCTCTACATCATTTTCATTCTTATGATGCTTCAACAATTGAGGAGCATTTATCATGTAACATTTGCAAGTTAACCCCTCAACTTGGGTAATTTGCACTTTAGTCCAAAACAAGTAAAACATTGTTTCAACATTATTCAAATAGGACCAAAATTGAAACATAAGTTCCTCTTGAGCCTTAATTACTTTTCAAAAGATAAGAGCAAGCATATAATTATCTTTCTTAGACAAAACATCTAGGGTTAAAGCATAACCCAGGTCAGGGATGTTACACTCTCCAACTCTAAAAGAGTTGATTGCAGTTGCTCATCGGGAGGAGGTGGTCGCAGAGCTTAGCTCAGCCAGAGTAGAAGAGCTAGATAGGATGATTGCTAAGTTGGGGGCTGGGCTCGAAGAAAGTAATGATTTCCTCCTCTTCCAACCTCTTAAAGAGAACAATGACTACATCTATGATGGGAATATGGAGGCTACTCTGAAAATGATGGCAGAAGCCAAGTTGGGACAGGCCTCTGAGAAGAGTCACATCAAGGACAACGCCACTACTGAAGCCTCCTCAGAGGAAGCTGGACCAACAGCCATAGTACAACCTACGAATAAAGTTGTTAAACAAGTGGCAAGGGCTTTGCCAACGATACAAGAATCCTCGGCACCTATGGCACAGGAGGAAATGTTCGAGGATGAGGATGGCGGGCTAGCAGCCTTCTTCATAGATGAGCCCGTAAGGGAGAGACAAGATGAAGCCAGGATAGAGTTACATGCAGTAGCTCCTCCTCTTCCCTACAAAATGAAGGACATGGACATGATGGCTGTGTCGCGCATCTCCTGTAGAGATGCCATGTCCTGGAAAATGTCCTCAATGACTATCTACCCAGGTCAGACATTCCGTACAACAACAAGAGTAGACGTCTGTCTAGAGATGACTTCCAGAGGGTTTTCCAGAAGAAGGTGAAAGTACACAAAAGAATGTTCAAGGTACTTTGTGTCACCCTCCTGGAAGAGTTATTACACCCGAACAAGCTGCAGCTGGTCTTCAACGAGACCACGCGTCTGGCCAGCCTACTATATAAAGAAGAATATAGAAGTGTCAGAGCTAAAAGTGGTGGTCTGGAGGAAAGAGACCAGAACTGTTGTGCTACCCATCAGGAATGCAAATTATTGGGCACTAATTGTCTTCGATTTACATGAATGTAAGACGACGGTGTTCAACTGCTGCGCAGTTGAGATGGATAGCACTTTTCTCGTATACAAAAGGAAGCATGCCAGGGATGCCTTGAAGATTCCGATATGCCTACAATGAGCTATCAAAGAGGAAGGCACAAAATTTCAAGGGTCCTGGAAGTTGTTCTCCATCAACAAAAGGGTTCCCCAAGAAGAAACTGGTTCAGGGGATTGCGCCTTAATTGTTCTGCGCATGATGGAAGCCATCAACAAGGGCATCCCCCTGGAAGATCTGAACGTGGAATACTTGCATGGACTACGGGGTGTGTACGTCATGGAAATCATCTACGATCATCGGTTCTTCAATGATCTGGCGATGCCCACATACGCCATACCCCACAGGATTCACATGGACATTCCTCTTCCTGAAAAGGTAGCTTGGAGGAAACAACTCAAAACCATGTGGGTCGATCCGTCTGAACCAGCCAGAGCTACAACTTGGAAGGCGGGCCGGAGTGTAGAGGCTGAAGAAGGTGCGAAGCAAACTGTCGAAGAACAAAAGTAGTCTTCACTGGAAGCAACTCTTGAAGTTCAACCAGCAGAAGAACAACCCGCAGAAGCAGAAGCTGAAGAAGAAGAGATGGGGAATGATGGACCAGATGGGCCGGCAGGAGAAATCACACATTCTTTCGAGAACTTTGATAGATGGAGCTACTTCAGCCTATCAACGGAAGAACTGGCGATAATTATGAGTTCTCTGAAAGAAGACGACTCACCGGGAGATGTCATCTTTCAACGAGATGACATCTGCGTATTAAAAGATGACCTCCGTGAAACATTGAAAACTGGAGGGTATATTTCTGTGAACATGATGTCGGCCTACCAAGCGTTATTAGGGGACTCAATGCCAAACTCACACATGGCATATTTCCTACTGGTAGACGACATCCTAAAAGATTACAAGACAGGAGAAATGGAACGGCTGCAACGATGAATTGAAGCGGCCACGCCATAGCACATCTTCTTGCCAATTCTTCATGACAACCACTGGACTTTGCTACATGTCAACCTTCTGAAAAGGACTATAGTTCTATATAACATCTCTGACATAGCCTTTGCACTCAACAAAAAGACCAACATGATGATAAAAAAGTCTCCTACATCAAAAAAGGCAAATACCTGTGCTGAAGCAATCATTGAGATGATAAGGCAGTACTGCAAAGGGTACGTTATGACAGAAGGCAAGGGCTTAAATAAAACTCAATACTGCCATAGAAGCTTGGGTGGATTAAAACTGTGATCTGCCACATGATCTGGAAGAGAAGAAACGTGAAGGGCATTGCCAACCCAAGTGGCAATGACTCCTAAAGACCGCAATCGTGGTTATCACAAGACCGCGACCACGATTATCACAAGACCGCGACTGCGGTTATTAGAAAACAGCGACCGCAGATGCCGGAAGACCGCGACTGCAGTTCTAAGTCGGTGGAGTGTGCCTATAAATAGCACACCCATCTATCTTTGAGAGGGGGGAGATCAGATCCCGAGGCTATGAAGTGTTGCTGCGTTCCAAACTCATTTCTGACCATCCATACATCAGTCTTGGATCTCCAGGGGCAGAAGCTGAGGAGAGAGAAGACAGATGCCTGTCCCTTCTTTGAGAGGAGAAGGCCATCCACACGGTAGATCCAGATCTAAAGTAGTGTGTAGTATCACTTTGTGCTAGTTGATTGTTTATCATGTCCTATCTCTTGACGAAAACTAGGTTTTAATGCATATACAATCCCTTCTAGAGCAAGGGGGAAAGGGGTACAGCAGGATGAAATGATAGATCTGGAAGAGAAGAAATGTGATACTACACACTACTTTAGATTTGGATCTTCCGCGTGGATGGCCTTCTCCTCTCGAAGAAGGGACGGGCGTCTATCTTCTCTCTCCTCGGCTTCTACCCCTGGAGATCCAAGACTGATGTATGGATGGTCAGAAATGAGTTTGGAATGCAGCAGCACTTCGTAGCCTCGGGATCTGATCTCCCCCCTCTTGAAGACAGATGGGTGTGTTATTTATAGGCACACCACCAACTTAGAACTTCAGTGGTGGTCTTTCGGCATCCGCGGTCACTGTTTTCTGATAATCGCAGTCGTGGTCTTGTGATAGTCGTGGTTGCGGTCTTGTGATAACCACGGTCGCAGCCTTCAGGAGTCCATCAGTGATCGCGGCCGTGGTCTTTCCTCATTGCCTGATGATCAAGATCTTTGGGATATACTAGAACCACAGTCGCGGTTGAGAAATAAGTAGACTGCAGTCGTGGTCCTCCTATAACCGCGGTCATGATTCTTGTCATAGCTGTGATCACAGTATTTGAATAACCGCGGTCGTGGTCTTTGAATAATTGTGGTCATAGTCTCTGGATAACCGCAGTCGCGGTCTCTAGATAACCGTGGTTGCGATCTCCGCTTATTGTATGAGGCTTCGAGATGTCTGGTGCTTTGGAATCGTAGTCGCGGTTCCCAAAAATCGCGACCTAAGTTGTGTTGATTCCTGAAATCATTTAAACACGGCTTTAGTAAAAACGATAGAGAAATTATGTGAAAAGTTAACTAAAGTTATACTAAAAGTGGTGTAAAATATATATAGAAAGTACGTAAAGTAAAGTGTTATCAAAACATTATCTGAAGATTTTCATTGACGATTTTTCAGTATATGAAGAGTCTTTTGATGATTGCCTTACCGATCTTGATAAGGTTTTACAAAGATGTGTAGACACTCATCTAGTTTTTAACTGAGAGAAGTGCCACATGATGGTTAGTGAAGGGATAGTGCTCGGACATAAAGTGGCCAAAAAGGGAAGGAAGTTTCTCCAATGAAAATTGAGGTGATTTTTAAACTTCCTCTACCATCTATGGTAAGGCGGTTAGGATTTTTCTTTGTCATGCAAGTTTTTATCACAAATTCAAAAAAGATTTTTCTAGAATTGTGAAACCCCTCTCTGAGTTGTTGGAAAAAGATGTTGAATTTAATTTTAATGATTGTTATTTGCAAGCATTTGAGGAGTTGAAGGAGAAGTGTACATGTGGTGGCACCTCCAGACTAGAACCATCCTTTTGAACTTGTGTGTGACACATCAGATTATGATGTTGGATTTGTTTCAAGTATGTGGAATGATTATGCTCTGTTAGTTATTTATAACATGTCACATACTTTAAATGATGCTCAGCTTAACTACACCACCACTGAGAAAGAACTTTTGGTTTTTGTCTTTGGTTTTGACAAATTTAGGTAGTATTTGAGGATCTAAGGTGATAGTTTGGACCAAACATGCAGCCATTAAGTACCTTTTGTAAAAAAAGGATGCAAAACTGAGACTGGTCTAATGGAGTTTACTACTACAAGAATTGGACATAGAGGTGAGAGATGAATTTGTAGTAGATGATGTAGTGGTAGATCCTATCTCATCTATAGAGGCTCATGAATCTAGGTTAGAGATACCAATTTTAGAGGAGTTTCCTAATGAACATCTCTTTATGATTAAGAATGAGGATCTATGGTATTCAAATGTTGTTAATTATCTATAATGTAGAGAATTACCGAAAGATTTGAGTATATCGGGAAAAGAAGAGATTTTTGCACTCATTGAAGTCATTCATTTAGGATAACCCCATCTTTCTTAGGCAATGTCGCAATGGTATTTTGAGGAAATGTGTCCCTGAGTGTGATTTTGAGAGTATCCTTGCTCACTACCACTCGATGACCATTGGGGGACACTATTCTATCTTAAAAACGACAACAATGGTCTTGGAGAGTGGATTTTATTGTCCTTCCTTATTTAAGGACATTTACGATTTTGAGAGGAGGTGTAATGTGTGTCAACGCATGGGGAATATCTTGAGAATACATGAAATGCTTCTCAATACCTTTCTGGAGGTTGAGGTTTCTGATCTTTGGGGTATTGGTTCATGGGGCCATTTCTATCTTCAAATTCCAATTTATATATTCTACAAGCCATTGATTATGTGTTGAAATGGTGGGACCAATTCCTATCTACACTAATGATGCTCGTACCATTTACAGATTTGTGAAGGAGAATATATTTTGCAGGTATGGAAAGCCTAGGAAGATAATAAGTGATGCTAGTGACCATTTTAAAAATAGACAATTTGGATCACTATTAAAGAAACATGGGGTAAAGCATTGGCACTTCATATCTGTAACACCCCCTTTAAACATACAACGGAAGAAACACCCACATTGTCCATAACATGGGGTACTTTAGCTCAAAAGGGATGTCACAACCATAATAATCATTGCAAATAAAGTAAACAATAATCATGCATTAATATTGAAGTTGATTTATACATCTTTTTATTGAGTTCTTGAAATTGAAATTAACTAAACAGACATGATTAAACATTATTGAAGACATACATGAAAGTGTCTATACTCATCAGGATCTTCTATTGTAGATGGCACCCCACCATATGTGTCTTTTAGAAACATTGATCTATTCCCTATATTGATCTTCATATGATCTTTCCTTGAATTTTCTCTGTACCTGTGGGCATCAGGCCCCCAGGCATGCATAAAAACCATATTAGAGTAAGTGGCATTGTGTATTTCTATATTAACATAATAACTTAGCAATAAGTAAAAAAATGATACTAAATGAATAGTATATTTGGATTCGCATAACTTAGTCTTAATGGTTGATTATAGTATCTTCGATACTATTACACCAATGGTTCTCATAAGGCTCGTAGGCACATTATTAACATGATGAGGACATATTATTTAACTCATTTCATGATTCATCATTAACTTGACATAATAAACTTTAAATTGGATTTTTCATAAACACGACATAAATCTTGAAATAGAACTTGAGAGCATAAGAATCACATAATAGCATTGATGCAAGAAATATTCAAATATGAAGTACATGTCTATGCATATAACTTAACTTGAGCATAATGATAAAAGAAACATAAGGAAAAATTGAAAACTCATACTAAATACTCAAAAAGCATGATCCCACTTACCTCTCTCTCAGAGGAGATCATAGTTGTTCTTCTTAGTTTGATGAAACCCTATCATGTTCATGTGGTTAAGAAACCCTAGCCATCATGTTCAGCCCAATAACATCAATTAACAATAATCTTTGGTTCTAGGGTTTCATGGGTTCTTTAAACCCTATTTATACTAAGTTTGGTGCTTCGTTAAAACCAAAACAAAAAAGGGCCTGAAACCTATTCCATCATCTATATCTTGAAAAACTGAACAAAATTCATATAAGGATCGACCCCATCTGATCTACCAATTAAAAGATATGAATTTTCATGCATTGGCCAATCAGACCTCAAGAAAATCAATTGATTGCATTATGGGGAAAATACTTTGTTTCGTGGGCCCTTGCTTACATGGCCCAATCATGGTCAGTCGGTTGGTCAGGGCTCTCACTTGTGGTCGTTGGATCAAACAGGAGGCTAAAGACCGAACTTCCCATGAGGGAATGACAATTGAGAAGTAACTAAGCAAGGGCAAACTCGTCAAACAACATCCAGCCATCTTCTTGCTCAACTAAGTGCAAAGACTAGGGAATCGGACCCTGAGTTCACGATTCCAAAACCCAGACCTAGTAAAAATCAGAGCAAGTAGAAACACCGTCGACATCCTCACGGTGCGCCGATCTCAGGGACCCAAACCTCAGGTCCAATAGTGACCTGATGCTCCAAAATGAGCCCAAGTTCGTAAGGTGATAGGCAGAAATAGGGGAGGTGAACCCCAGGTTAGAAGCCAACTCATGCAGTGGGAAACTCAGACACTGATACACATAAAAAATTCCTAGAGGCAACATGAGACCATTGGATCCCTTTTCATGGTCAGAGACACACAGAAAGATTGGGTTGTTGACTCGCCAAACAAGACCAAATGAAGGTCTATAGGGTACAACAACCTGAGTGATCGTAGCATAAACAGGAAAAGGGAAAAGAAAGTATGTAGGTCTTTGATCCTTACCGACAAGCTAATTTTGCATATGGTAACAGGGAGCTGAGTAGACGAGACATGATCGTCGGAGATGCAAAGCAAATAGGTTGGAGTCACTTGGGACACCGTGGGTGAAATTGGAAGAGCAGAATCTCTATCTGCTCCTAGCGGCCATCTTAGGCCCCTAATATACCTGTGCGGGTGACGATGGAGTTGTCTGTAATCCTGGGTGGGAGGAGGAGTCCGAGCCCTATTGGGAATTTCTCAGTTAGGGTAGGAAGTCCCCACAAACTTAGGATCATAACAATTGGAGTGATAAGACAAAGTCATTCGCAAAGTTTCCTCAGGCAGGGGCACATCAATGAGAGAGAACCCCAAAGGGGGAGGGAATAGAGTCACATGAGTCCAGTCATCTTTAGACTCAAGGAAGGAGATGGTCAATCTGACCATCATATCTATATCTGACGACCTTAAAAGAAACATGGTTTTTATGTTTTCTTCTTAATGATGTGTGACACATTATGCGCATGACATTCCGATTGAACGGAGAACCATATAAAATCAATTTAATCAATTAAAAGGTAGCTTATTTAGGGTTAAACTATATAGTAACTTTATAAATTCATTAGAGGGGTCAAATGAAATCCTTATGACTTCAAATTTGGACCACATTCTAATTAGGAAGTCTAGAATCTCCCTATCTAATTAGATTTAGGTTTGATAACCTTTTGTCCATCAATCTCATAAAGGTCATTATCTCAATGTATAAGAATTAAGATGAATTATATTTCGTTCGTGAGTTCTATTTTGAACCAAATTTTGAGTTATGATGGAAAATCTTATTATATTTTAGTAACTTGCATCAATGATTAGGATTTTGAAAATAAAAGTTGAAAATTTACACTTAGGACCCTAAACATATTTTATTTGCAAAATTTGGGATGTTATAATATCACTCTCAGATCAAGGCCAAGTAGAGGTGTCACGTGGGGAGATTAAAATTATTTTAGAAAAGATATTCTCTAGAATTAGAACAAACTAGAGCATACAATTCAATGCTGCCCTTTGGGCATTAAATCTGAATTTTAAAACCCTATATTTTGGACAATCCCATATAGGTTAGTCTATGGTTGGTCATGTCAATTGCTTGCGGAATTGGATCATACGGCGAAGTAGGACTTGAAGAAACTTAACTTTGACCTATCTTTTGCAAGGGAGTGCAACATAAAGCTGAATGAATTCAGTCTTATTAGGATTGACACTTGTGAAAATTTGAGGACATACAAGGATAGAACAAAGGAAGTCCACAATCACCACATTCTACATAGTACTTTCTTAGCAGGGAAACGTTTGTTATTTTTCAATTCTAGGTTGAAGTTGAACTACGGTAATGAGATCAAGATGAAGTGAATCATATGTAGTGGTAAAGGCATTCCCCCATGGGGTAGTGGAGATAAGAGATGGTGAAAAAGTGTTCAAGATCAATGGGGAGAGTCTCAAACACTACTTTGGTGGAGAGGTGTTTCACGACCAAGAAGAGTTGAAGCTCTTAGTGCTTCCTTGAGTTGATTTTCCAAGTCGAGCCTATGACTTTAAAGAGGGACACTTATGGGACGAAACCCACTTTTGATTTTTGTTATTCATTTCTTATTAGATAGTTCATTTTGTTCTTTATGTTATTTAAGTCATTTATTTAGACTTTTATGTAAGGAATAAGGTGTTGTGATGTGTTTGTTAAGAATGCAGGAACAAGTAGGGTCGATACTATTGATACCATTATCGGTAGCACCAACACTTGATCTAGATAGGGATAGAGAATTTAATAAAAAATCTTGGTACCAACGATAGGAAAGTTGGTGGCACTAAACCCTTATCAATTAGAGGCGTCAAGAAGCGGGCTGAGTCGGTAGCACTGATGGCATTGTCAGTAGAACTGACTTTTTATAAAGTATTGCAATAGAGATATAGAAAAAGTTCATTGTTAGTAGTGAGAGGCATCTCGGTGATACCTAGTCGCATGGGTTGAGGACGACAGACTACACTTTAGCTCAGAGCCACGAACACCCATGTCGGTGGTATCGACTCTTTTTTATCATGACTCTGAAGCTTCAACAACATCATATTAGTATTACCGAGATCACTTTTGGGAGCACTAATGACCATTTAGTAGAACTGACGATGGTCATCAATAGCAACAAAAATCAAGCCAGAGGTGCCCAAATTTCAACTAAGTACTAATCATGCCATTGTCGGTAGCACTTATTTAGGAGGACAATACATGTGACCCTACATCCAAGAGCCACACATGAGAAAATCAAATGGCTAGACACATTTAACATCCAATGGCTCCATTCTTGCATTGGTGTCACTAACATAGGGTTATCCACATGTCGGTGTATCGATGGCTCACATGCGTCAATATCGATGGAGAACGCCAATGATCACAAGGATTGATCCTATTATCGGTACCACTGACAAAAATTCAATGGCATCAATCCTACACGACTAGGGTGGTTGTCAACTATAAAAGGGGATAGTGTGGGGTTATCTCAAATCACACCCAACACTTCCCCTCTACTCAAACAGACGTGTTACTTCTTCAAGAAGTGAAAACAACATTTCAATGGGTGGAAATCTTCTTCAAAGATCTACACGAGCTTCCTTATCCTCCTCCTCTATTCTATCCATCAAGTTTAAAGATATGGAAGCCATATGTGCAACACCCTCCTCCACCCTTGTTCCACATCAACTGATTACAACATCAATGATGATGGAATTCCATGATCAGGGACATAACAAGATTTATGATACGCTACAAAAAATTAGAGGTAGTTTCTACTCAATATGGGGACTGACTGTTCTTAGATGAGGTTGGGTTCATCAAGAACTTCTAGCACATCTGCACCTAGAAGAAGATGGTAGGTGATCAACCTTTCTTTGGTAATTGTATAACCTACCTTGACATTTTCCTTGAGTTCCTCACCACACTATAGGTATGATGCATCCCTGAGCACATGGAAGGATGGGAAGCTAGTTGGGTCAAATTTAGACTCTTGAACATTGACCACCACCTCACTTTGAGCAACTTCAATGCCATCTATAGATGGTCAATAGATGGTGTGTGGTTCATCCCCAACGAATGTGACTACATCATGACATGTTGTCAAATGACTCCACTTTCACAAGGCTTTAGCATCAGCTGGCATCTATTCTCTATGGTGGACATCAAGCACCCTTTTCCCGCATCTTGCATTGCCATCTGATGAATAATATATTATTCATGTCCACTCAAGTGTATGAGAAGGTATAAAATGTTGATATGTACATCCTATGGCCTTCTTATCCATCAGAAAGGAGAAGGGCAATCTCGACATGTTCTTCCTCTACAACGTCCCAAGATTTAAGGCCTTGTACAAAATGATCTTAAATATAATGATTGGACTACCCAATCACCAAGGTGCACCTCCTATTTAGGGAGCCCATCACTAAAGAACTTTGTGGTTAAGCATGATCAGCCTAGAGTAGTACTAGGATGGGTGACAAATTAGGAAGTTTTTCCTAGCTTGGGCGTGAGTGAGGACAAAGTACATAGTTAAGGTTAGTGGTGGTCTCTGGGGCCAATCGTCATTCCTAAAACTCTACTAGAGCCATGGGCAGTGGCATGGGCATTACAAATGGTATCACAACTGAAACCCCTCCAGTAGGTGGAGCCCACATGGGCATGTGGCATGCTAGTCTCTGAGTCATGGAGTCTAGGCATGTTGGAAAGGGCTATTCATGGTGATGGAGCCACCCTTGCATAGCAATCCATGGTTGGGAGCTGGTGTACATGGACATGTTGGGTCTGCACAGAAATGGGGAAATATTATGGGGCCACATAGTTGAGCCTTGATGAAGACGCCAAGAGTCTAAGTGGGAGAGATTGTCACGTGATAGGATTTGAGGCCTTGGATAAAATGATCTTAAAAGGAATGATTGGAATACCCATATCACCAAGGTGAACCTCCTTTTCAAGGAGCCCATCACTAAAGAACATTGTGGTTAAGCATGCTCAACTGAGATTAGTACTAGGATGGGTGACCAGTTGGGAAGTTTTTCCTGGCTTGTGCGTGAGTGAGGACAAAGCGCATAGTTAAGACTAGTGGTGGTTTGTGGGGTCAATCGTCATTCCTGAAATTCTACTAGAGCCTTGGGTAGTGGCCTAGGTGTTACATCCTCCTTCACATAGTGGTTGTGAAGAAAGCCAACCTAGAGGGAGACCCCATTCATTTTGAGGGACTTCTTGCACATCTTTCCATGCATCTCTGCCTCATCTTCTCAAAGACCAATGCCCTCCCTATGCTATCCAAGCTTTAATTCAAGCATTTCAAGCATGCACAATTGATCTCCAAATACTAAGTGATAGTATACACATGTTGCACTCAGGATGACGTGTCAGGGAAATGTTTCTTCCATATCATATCTTCCACTTGAGAGGCATAACCATCTTCACTAGATAGCAGTGTGCAAGGAAGCACTACATGTCGGAGAGGAAGAAGAAAAGGTTGAAGATGAAGAAGAAGAGGAAGGAACTGAGGAGGATGAGGAAGAGGAAGCCTCTATTCCTTTATGCCACATCAACACATGCATTACATCCCTACTGACATGCTACTTTGGTCTCATCTACACCATCACCTCCACCACTAGGAGACTCCTTCTCCATGAAGGGCATGCATGGGATGTTTTGATTTAAAGAGTAGGGCCAACACCAGAAATTTGCCACCCTGACTCAAGTTTAGGAACATCTTCTTCGTCAGTAGGAGGAAACTTAGGACAATGAACGCCTTCTCCAAGTCAATTAGGAGAACATTCATACACACCTACGATGTATAGAGTATTACCAACAACCTCTTTTTGATCATTATTGAATTTAGGGAAACTGCTACGTAACCTTAGCCACCAACATGCTTGTTCAACCTCCATATTTCACTAGCACCTTCTACCCACAAGATCCTACATAATTCTAGGAACTCCCCCCCCCACACCAAAACACTAATGATCATTTGGTACCCCCATTCCACCTCTTTAATTGATTCTTAACTATCAAGACATAGTTGAATTCAAGCTTGGGGGCATAATGGAACATATTTCTCTTACATCACTTTTATCTATCTTAGTTTGCATTTTCTATTTTAGTTTACTTTTCATCATTCTTTTAGGATCCACATCTACCTATTGTAATTTTGAAGTTTAATGAATCATGATCCCATCTATATAGATAAAAGGGTATTCTCTATGCATCTATATAGACTTTGAATTTGACTTGATGCCTTGTTCTTTAAGATAACTTATTATATCTGAGACAATATTAACTGGAGGAATTGTTTGGATTAGTCAGCATGTAGACATACTGAATGGATGAAAAACTTATTTTAACCCTAAGGCATGTGTTGTGATAAGGATGTTTGAGTCCAAGCTAACCAATCAGTAACATGACCTTTAGTGTGAATTCTAGAAACAATCTCTAACAACATGTTTATTTCACGGGACACTGAGAAGGGTGGGACTTTGAATCCTAACAAAAGTCTAATCCTTTTTTTGGTTGCTAAAAAGGCAATAATAGGATAGGTGACAAGTGTTAGTCAAGTCCTGAATGTGTCGAACATTTGATTTTCAGCCTCTCCTGAGTATGAGGATACATATCACCCCGATAAAATGTTGTTGACACCTAGAGGCCAGAAATCTCATTGCATTATGGACAACATGTACCCTTCCACTGACAGGATGCAAAGTAGAAAAGAATTGAAACATGATACAACATGTATCTATGTTCATTGACTTGTGATGATAATAATTTATGAAATATAGGCATCATTTCCTAGAATTTGCTAGAATCATGTTTTGATTTGGTACAAAAATTGTAAGGCCCTTGACCCAGTCTTTTGAACTAACCCTATTTGTTTTGGCTTTATTAAGTGCTTATAACCTAAATATAATCCCTTGATATGGTTTTGGACCTTGTAGAGATCTTAAGTCTCTAGTTTGAGCTTGTTTGGATGTTGTTTGTGCTTTGTGTGCTAGTTTGGTGCAAATTGAATTTTACTCAAAGTAGGGAGTGAATGTGCAATTTGTCACATTTAGAGTGTTCATTCTCTCTATTTTCTTCATGAGAGAGAATTTAGTGCATTGGGGTGCCTTGTTTGATCCTTGGATGAGTGATGACGTCACTAGGGGTGATCAGGGTTTCTAGGGTTATGATGTACCTTGACCTTATGTACATTGTTGAGGGTGGTGAACCTTGTCTCAGCCCTGAGGGGGTGTTTGGGGAGTGTCGTGACCGAGACATTGTTTTGTCTTTACTGAGATGGTTGAGTTGTCTTGGGTTGAGACAATGATCTTCTAGTGAAGTGTCTTGACCTAAGTATGTTGATGTTTCTTTTGTCTCAACCATTGTGTGTTTTGATGTGTTGTCGTGAGCATGGATGGTGCTCGTTGGTGGGTCGCAGCTAAGACTAGACATATCAAATGGGTGGGTGAGTTGGGTTTGGGTTGGGTCGTTGTGGTTTTGGGTCTCGCGGGTGTGGGTCAAAAAGACCCACTGTTAAATGGGTGGGGAAGTAGCACACCCAAACCCGACCCAGTGGGTTGCGGGTCGCCCGCGGGTGCCCATATAATATGTGCACAATGAAAAGATGTTGCTTGTTTCCTCACTACAAAAAAGAGTAGAATGATTCATTAATAATCTTCAATGTAAACATAACAAAATGAGAGCAAGATTCCACTACTTTTTGTGTCCAACACAATGTAATATCTATTATGATGTTTTGAAATAAAATGTAAGAGAAAATGAAAAATAATTATTTTTGCAATGTACAATAAAAAAACTAAATGATATAGATGTTACAAATAGCATAACATATTACCATAACAACACTATATTTTTTCATCTTATGCTAAAAGTTCTTGATGTTTCATGTTCTTATGATTGTCCAATACATAAAGTGAACAGAAAGAGAATATAATTGTTATAATTGAATATAAAACATGCATTATACTATATATTCATTAGCATAAAAATAATATAGAAGTTAACGAATTCGTTTCCACTAATGTAAACAATTGACAAAGGATATCAATAAAGAAAGTTAGACTTTAACTCTTTATATTGTATACATTACACGTCATCAATTTAGTTGATTGATAAATGTACAGGTGTTGCATGTCTTAAGAGTCATATAGATAATATATTTATATTAATATATTATATAGTTAAATGGGCACCCGCGGATGCCTGCGGATCACCCGTGAAACCCACTAAATAAACGGGTGGGTATGGGTTTGGGTGATTTCTAACGGGTGGCAAATTTCACCACCCAAACCCAACTTAAACGGGTCGACCCGTGGGCGCCCGCGGATTTTCACCCAGTTTTACATGTCTAACTAAGACCATGTTAGGGGAGACCCAGGTAGGTTGAGACACAACATAGGTGTATCACCGCCTCATGCATGTGTTTTTTAAGTGGTTGCATGTTAGTTTCTTGGGTGGATATGTGTCTCTTTGGTGCCTTTAGGTGTTGACACCTCATCTCCACCCTACCTCCCTCGTCCTTTGGTATATAAACCCTTTCTTCTTCTTGAAAGTGAACCTTTCAGTCCTCCTTCTTTCTTCCTCTCTTTTTCTCATCCTTGGAGCTTGGTGGAGAAAAGAAGGACTGATCCTTGGAGCTTTAGTGATCGGATCACTTGCATGTGGTGATCCTTGCTCATCTTCAACCTTGGTAAGTGTTTGCTTTTCTATGATGGTGTTTCCTTGGAACTTATACCCCATATCCTTCTCTTTTGTTGGCCTTATACCATGATCCTCTATGGTGGTCGTTTTAGGAGAGAAACCCCTCATCACAAGGGTCATGGGCCATGTTTTGACAAGGTAGACCCATGTGTGAGGAAGTTTCCTTCTCTCCTTCATTTTTCTTTGGTTTGGCCTAGGGATCCTTGGTCCTTTTTCTCGAGAAATCTTTGACCCTGGTGTCTTCTTCTTCTTTATGTAATCTTGTGGACAAAAGTGGAGCTTCGTCCTCCCTTGGTGATCGTGTGCTTGGAGCTTATGAACCTTGGAGTTGATCTTCTCTAAGGTGGGTTTTATAACTCTCTACTTTCCTCTATCATTAACACTCTTAATATTATTTGCATATTGTTGTTTCTCATTATAAAAGGTGACATGAATGTGTTAGTAAATGATATTATGATTTAGAGTTTAAGTGATAATGGTTATCATGCTTGATATATTTAAAATCTAAAACCCTAATGTGAGGGACCCAATTTTGGAGATAGTTTTCTCTAGGTGTAATATACTATTTTAACCTCTAAGTATGACATTAATGAGCTAGGTGATTTATCTTAGTTTGAGGTTTAAGATCTTGTAGTGTTATCATGAACATTAATATCCTTCTTAAACCCTAATCTCTATGTGCATGTTTTCTTGGTGGCTTGAGAGTATGGTGTTACATGCAGCTTGAACTTTAGTTTTATCGCCATGATCTAAATCCTAATTTTCATGTCCTTCCTTGGAATTTTTGGGTGTTATCTATCTTATCTTGAGGTTTAGTTTTCTCTCTCCAAGGTGGTTTTTTCCAGATAATTTCCATGATGCTCATTTTTAGGGTTTGATGATCTTGGACCATGAGCTCTGATCTTGACGACGTTTTGTGAATTTGATGTTTGGTTCCATTTTAGTAAGATATTAAGTTTTCTCGTGTTTTGAGTCGAGACATATGTGTACCTTTGTGTTTGAGTTTTGAGTCGAGACATTTTATGAATGTGTACCCTTTTGGTCTATATATGCCTTTTCATGACCTTGAGTCGCGGTATTGTGTTGGCCTATAGTCAGAACATTGCTTATGTTGTTGGACGAGATGCATTGCTTTGATCACGATCGATATGCTATGTCATGTCACAGTCGTGATGTTGTGTTAGGGGATGCTCACGATGTTGTGTTATATAGTAGTCGTGATTCTTGGGTTGGCTTTGGTCGTGACACCTGGGTTGGCATTGGTCGTGACGCCCTGTAGTCGAGTGTTTGTGATGTTGGTGTTTGCTTGAGATCATGACATTGTTGTTTGGTTGAGGTCGTGACGGTGTTGTTTGGTTGAGGTTGCAATGTGTTATTAGTGGTGGTCGAGACACAAGGTGACGTAGCAGTTGTGGAAGGATGGTAGGTGTGTTGCATTCATGATGGGATGGTGATGCATCATGGTCGTGACCCTACATGAGTGTTGTTCTAGTCGAGACATGCGTATGACGAATGGTTGGTACATACATGATGCATGGATGTTATCTATATACAACATAATGGGATGAGTATATGTATAACTAAGAATGATGTAAGACTTAGTACTATTAAGGCAATGATCTAATCATAAACTAGTAATGAGGCTTAACCTAATGCACTCCAACTTTGTGGGAGGCGAAGAATTTAGGGTTCAGTGATTGCCTGTTATAATGGAACCCTAATTAGTTATAAGAATGAAAACCTAATCCTAGCTTGGGTCATGTGATATATATTGATTATCATGTTCAGAATGAACATTATACTATGTGGTTTTCTCTCTCTTGGTTATAATCCCTAACCTTGTAGGTGTCATGAACTTGAATGTCATGGCTAGTGTATGCTATGGTGACTATGATGTGCTACATGTTGACTGAGCCCTGATGAAGCATGATGAGACACATTTGATATAGGAATGATGTGACTAAGATATTGTGGCATGGCAGAGGCTTATCCCTAGTGAGAGATGTTATCCTCCAAGTGATGTATGAGGGATTATTATCCCTAGTGATGTGACTATGAGGATTAGTATGACATGGTAGTGATAATAAGTGGTAATGGTGATAGCCTTGTGGAAGGAAATGACACAGTGATACCCTGAGATGATGTGACAAGTTCACACCTTATATGTTTCATATCTTCTGAAGTTGTTTTATAGTTATGCTTTCTAGATTCACTTGTATGATGAAGCCTTTATTCACCCAATTGGCATAACTAACAAAGTGAAACCTTAATCATGTAGTTGCCATGTGCCATAGATCCATTCTAGTGTCAGCCTTAGTAATGGGTGGTGAAACGAGTAACTCCTATGCAAAACTCGGAGCACATATTGTTGAGTATGCATGGACAGCTTGGTACCCTAATATCAAGCAAGTAGAGGATGGTTGTGGTCATGCCTCAGTGATGTGAATAACTATGTGCTTATGAGACTTCACTGGATTGGCGATGGGCCATACCCTGGTAGGAGTGTGACTGTGGGTCATAGCTCAGTTCACTAGCATTGTGACATGTACCAAGATGGACTAGGTTGTTTATATGGACAGCCATGCATGAGATGATCCTTCAGTTGACTATATGTCACTTTCACTCTTGTGTTGACTAAGAGGTGTTGGAGGGGTCTTGGAGTCCGGTTCTTCCATAGACCTTGTATGGTACCGACAGTTTCCCTTCACAGGGGGCGATTGGATTTGTGTAGTATGACTCAAATCCTCAGAGAATTCATAAAAGATGTAATACAATCATGTAGTGTATTTGTTTAGGGACAAATAAGGATAACATTGGATGAGCCTTTGCCTTGTCTTTTATACTATTTATTTTATAACAGTCAAACATGTTCTTCATATTCCTTCTAAAATCATAGAATGTTCTACTACTCAGTTGTAGATACTTGAACTGCTTAAACAATGTTAATTGACATGCTTATATCATTTAGCTGAATCTATTTATATGTTAATAGTGTAATCTCCTATTTTAGTTATTTCTGCTTTTAATAGATGTTGGCAGAGAGTTATAACTCTCATTGGGACGTTTCATCTCATGCCTTGGGTTTTACAATCTTTTAGGTGGATGTGTTTGCGGAGATAGAGATCACGTTGCTAAGGAAGATCTCCTGAGATGTGTAGTTGTTGGATCAGGGATATGCAACTAGTGTCAAGTAATATAGTCATATGTGTCATTCCTATACACTCAAGTCTTGGGGGATGTTTTCATAGATGTTGTACATCAGTTTGAGTTCTTGAGTCTATACAATTATGGTACATAGATGGTTTGTGTACATGAGCAGGTTATCACATGCAATAGGTTGTGTCTAGTTAGCCAGTGAACAACTTATGTAACTCCTTTTGATATGAATGAAATACAAGTGGCTTCAGTTTATGGCTTCAGACATGATGAGTTTAGCTTGATGCATAATTATGAAATCAGTTTTAATTTATCATGTTTTGTGGTAATATCGTTATTAGTGTTAATTCTATGTTTGGTTTAGAGTAATCTCGCTTTGTGTGAAAAAGGGTGTCACATTTGGTGGTATCAGAGCTATAGGTTTGATGAGTCTACAGGGATATTAGGACCAGGACTAGGATGTTGTCTAAGTTGATAACATGACATAACACATGGTGCATACTACCTAATCCCAGTACTTGAGTGACGTGGCCAGGCATCCAACTATTGAGGAGAAGGTGAGTATGGAACTTTTAGGTTGCTTTATTCCTGATTACTCTGATCAAGTCATCATTTCAAAACAACCTAAAGAGTGTAATTACATGAATCATGGTAATAATACTTTCATCTTACTCTAAAGAAGGAAAGAACTACATCATGACCTATCAGAACTTGAATTACTGATAATCATAAAAGAAAGACATGACACTATAAAACATGAATTTGAACACATATAAGCTATAAGAGATCCCTGAAGTGGTGATCCCAAGGAGTTTCTAAAGTAAAATATAGATAAATCCATGTTAATAAAGTAGGTCAAGGTGTAAAATTCACCTAAGATGAGGAGAAATCCTAACATAAGTATGATAAAAGGTGGCACACGAGATTAATGATGAACTAATAAAGTGGAATCTAAGATAACCTCAGATCAACCTATGTGAATAAGAAAGTTCTAAAATGAAAACCTTCATGACATATGAAAGAGTTAATGAGGAGTAACCCCTGCTTAATGAAGGAAATGTGAAGTATGATAGTTTACCTCTTAAAAAGGAGTTGGAAAATGTATTAAAACAAGAAAACATACATGAGGATGATGAAAAATAACCAGAAATGAAGTAATAAAATGCATTAACATTGATGATTCCTATGCTGATAGAAAGGAAGCCAAGTTGAAAAAGTTAAAATGATACATAAGAATTTGTAAACATGTATTATAATGAAGAGAATTGGTAACCCCTTCCCTTGTTAGCTGGACTGTTGAGACAGTCACTAGTGAGATCGACCTTGAGTTTATAGATAAGAGTACCATAGCAGAAGCATGGTGGGCCCTTAACCCATAGGGTCATGTGATATCACCATGGTATAAAGTAAAGCACGTGGGATCTTGAGGAAGACATGCATAGTAAGTGCTTGTCTCTTTTCGCTTAGGATTTCGGGAGCAATATCCCTGTTAGGGGTTTATGGTTGTAAGACCCCTGACCCGAGTTTTTGAACTAAACCTTTTTTTTGGATTCATTAAGTTCTTAAAACCTAAATCTAATTCCTTGAGATGGTTTTGGACCTTGTGGAGAGCTTAAGTCTCCAGTTTGAGCTTGTTTGGATGTTGTTTGTGCTTTGTGTGCTAGTTTTGGTGCAAATTGCAATTTACCCAAAGTAGGGGGTAATTGTGCAATTTTTCACATCTAGAATGTTCATTCTCTCTCTTGGCTTCATTAGATAGAGTGTGGTGCATTGGGGCACCTTGCTTGATCCTTGAATGAGTGATGACATCACTAGGGGTAATCAAGGTTTATAGGGTTATGATGTACCTTGACCTTGTGTACCTTGTTGAGTGTGGTGACCCTTATCTCGACCCTGAGGGGGTGTTTGGGGAGTGTCATGACCAATACACCTCCCTTTCCTGGTTTTGTCTTAATCGATATGGTTGTGGATTGTCTTGGATCGAGACAATGGTCTTCTAGTAAAGTGTCTCGACCTAAATATGTTGATGTTTCTTTTGTCTCAACCATGGTGTGTTTTGGTGTGTTGTTGCGACCATGGATGGTACTCCTTGGTGGATCGCAACCAAGACCATGTTGGGGGAGACAAGCAGGTGGATACACAACATATGTTGTATCACCACCTCATTCATGTGTATTTTAAGCGGTTGCATGTTAGTTTCTTGGGTGGACATGTGTCTCTTTGGTGCCTTTACGTGTTGACACCTCATCTCCACCCTACCTCCCTCCTCCTTTGGTATATAAACCCTTTCTTCTTCTTTCAAGTGAACCTTTGGGTCCAACTTCTTCCTCCCTCTCTTTTTCTCGTCCTTGGAGCTTGATGAATCAAAGAAGGATTGATCCTTGGAGCTTTGGTGATTGGATCCCTTGCATGTGGTGATCCTTGCTCATCTTCAACCTTGGTAAGTGTTCGCTTTTATTTTGATGGCATTTCCTTGGATATTCTACCCCATCTCCTTCTCTTTTCTCGAACTTAGACCATGAATCCTCTATGGTGGTCATTTTGGGAGAGAAACCCCTCATAACAAGGGTCATAGGCCATGTTTTGAAAAGGTAGACCGATGTGTGAGGAAGTTTCCTTCTCTTGTTCTTCCTTCTTCTTTAGTTCGGCCTAGGGATCCTTGCTTCCTTTTCTTGAGCAATCTTTGACCATGATGTCTTCTTATTCTTGAGGTGATCTTGTGGCCGAAAGTGGATCTTTTGGTGGAGCTTCATCCTCCTTTGGTGATCGTGTGCTTGGAGCTTGTGAACCCTTGAGTTGATCTTCTCTAAGGCGGGTTTTATAACTCTCTACCTTCCTCTATCATTAGCACTCTTAATCTTATTTGCATATTGTTGTTTCTCATTATATAATGTTCCCTTAATATGTTAGTAAATGATGTCATGATTTAGGTTTTATGTTATGATGATTATCATGATTGGTATGTTCAAAATCTAAAACCCTAATGTGAGGGACCCGATTTTGGAGATAGTTTTCTCTTGGTGTAATATATTGTTTTAACCTCTAAGTATGACGTTAATGAGTTAGGTTACGTATCTTGGTTTGAGGTTTAAGATCTTACAGTGTTCTCATGAAGATTACACTCCTTCTTAAACCCTAATCTATGTGTGTATGTTTTCTTGGTGGCTTGAGAGGATGGTGTTACATGCACCTTGAACTTTAGCTTTATCACCATGATCTAAATCCTATTTTTCATGTCCTTTCTTGGAAGTTTTTGGTTTTATCTCTCTTATCTTGAGGTTTAGTTTTCTCTCTCCAAGGTGATTTTTCTAGATGATTTCCATGATGCACATTTTTAGGGTTTGATGATCTCAGACCATGAGCTCTCATCTTGACGATGTTTTGTGTCTTTGTTGCTTGGTTTTGTTTTGGTAAGATATTAAGTTTTCTTGTGTTCTGAGTCAATATAGATGTGTACCCTTGTATTTGAGGTCAAGACATGTTTAGTTTTGGTCGAGATATGACTTTTGATGTCCTTGACTTGCGATGTTGCATTGGTCTATAATCAGGATGTTGCTTATGTTATTAGACGAGACACATTGCCTTGATCGCGGTCGCGATGCTATGTCATGTCGCGGTCACAAAGTTGTGTTAGGATAGGCTCAAAATGTTGTGTTATATAGTAGTCGTGATGCCTGGGTTGGCTTTGGTCGCAACACCTGGGTTGGCTTTGGTCGTGATACCCTGTTGCTGAGTGGTTGTGATGTTGGTGTTTGCTTGAGATCACTACGTTGTTGTTTGGTTGAGGTCGTGACGTTGATGTTTGGTTGAGGTCGCATCGTGTTGTTAGTGGTGATCGAGACACATGGTGACATAGCGGTCGAGATAGGATAGTAGGTGTGTTGCATTCATGATGGTATGGTGGTGTGTCACGGTCGTGACCCTGCATGAGTCACTCCTACAGAAAATGCTTTTTACAACGGGAGATAGACAACAGTTCTGATGATTGTGTTGTAGTTAGCATACTTATCACAACAATCCCATTTTTGTGTTGTATATTGTATATTTTATACAACACAAGTCATTTACAACATTCCAAACCTGTTGTAGTATAGGAGGATACTACAACAACTGCTAAAGTGTTGTAATAGGTTGTAGTATCACAACATATTCAAAACCGTTGTAAAAGATGTTATTTACACAACATATTTTGACCTGTTGTAATAGTCACATGTTGTAATAGACCATCATTACACAACGCAGACTCACCTGTTGTAGTATGTATTAATTATACAACAGGCCTTTACATGTTGTATTTGGTACATGTTGTAATAGACCACCTTAATACAACATATTAAAACTCGTTGTTATATCCCAACATGAGACAACATACTCCAACCTATTGTTATATATTATAATTACACAACATGTTGTAACATATTGTAATATCCACACATAAAACATCGTTGTAATAGACCTCCATTACACAACGTAAACTAAACCATTGTAATATACCATAATTACACAACATGATATCACCTGTTGTAATAGCTACATATTGTAAAAGACCATAGTTAAACAGCACATCATATTCACATAATTCTCTGAATTTTTCAATTATTCTTGTATAATATATGTGTGTGTATCCATTATGATATTCACGTATAATATTCTCTTTTATATATATATATATATATATATATATATATATATATATATATTAATTCTATAGTTTTAAACATCACTATATAATTTTGATATTGTATCCATTAATTTTAAATACTTCTATCTGCATTTATATTTCATTAATACATAATATTTATAAATGCAGATAGAAGTATTTAAAATTAATGGATACAATATTAAAATTATATAGTGACGTTTAAAACTATAGAAATAAAACACACACACACACACATATATATATATATATTAATTCTATAGTTTTACACATCACTATATAATTTTGATATTGTATCCATTAATTTTTAATACTTCTATCTGCATTTATATTTCATTAATACATAATATTTATAAATGGAGATAGAAGTATTTAAAACTAATGGATACAATATTAAAATTATATAGTGATGTTTAAAACTATAGAAATAAAACATATACATATATATATATATATATATATATATTAATTCTATAGTTTTAAACATCACTATATAATTTTGATATTGTATCTACCTGCATTTATATTTCATTAATACATAATATTTATAAATGTAGATAGAAGTGTTTAAAACTAATGGATAAAATATTAAAATTATATAGTGATGTTTAAAACTATAGAAATAAAACATATACATACATATATATATATTAATTCTATTGTTGTAAACATCACTATATAATTTTGATATTGTATCCATTAATTTTAAATACTTCTATCTGCATTTATACTTCATTAATACATAATAATTATAAATGCAGATAGAAGTATTTAAAATTAATGGATACAATATCAAAATTATATAGTGATGTTTAAAACTATAGAAATAAAACATATATATATATATATATTAATTCTATAGTTTTGGATATCACTATATAATTTTGATATTGTAACCATTAATTTTAAATATTTCTATCTGCATTTATATTTCATTAATACATAATATTTATAAATGTAGATAGAAGTATTTAAAATTAATGAATACAATATTAAAATTATATAGTGATGTTTAAAACTATAGAAATAAAACATATATATACATATATATATATATTAATTCTATAGTTTTAAACATCACTATATAATTTTGATATTGTATCCATTAATTTTAAATACTTCTATCTGCATTTATATTTCATTATTACATAATATTTATAAATGCAGATAGAAGTATTTAAAACTAATGGATACAATATTAAAATTATATAGTGATGTTTAAAACTATAGAAATAAAACATATACATATATGTATATATATATATATATATATTAATTCTATAGTTTTAAACATCACTATATAATTTTGATATTGTATCCATTAATTTTAAATACTTCTATTTGCATTTATAATTCATTAATACATAATATTTATAAATGTAGATAGAAGTATTTAAAATTAATGGATACAATATTAAAAGTATATAGTGATGTTTAAAACTATAGAAATAAAACATATACATATATATATATATATTAATTCTATAGTTGTAAACATCACTATATAATTTTGATATTGTATCCATTAATTTTAAATACTTCTATCTGAATTTATACTTCATTAATACATAATATTTATAAATGCAGATAGAAGTATTTCAAATTAATGGATACAATATTAAAATTATATAGTGATGTTTAAAACTATAGAAATAAAACACATACATATATATATATAAATATATATATATATTAATTCTACAGTTTTAAACATCATTATATAATTTTGATATTGTATCCATTAATTTTAAATACTTCTATCTGCATTTATATTTCATTAATACATAATATTTATAAATGCAGATAGAAGTATTTAAAATTAATGGATACAATATTAAAATTATATAGTGATGTTTAAAACTATAGAAATAAAACATATATATATATATATTAATTCTATAGTTTTAAACATCACTATATAATTTTGATATTGTGTCCATTAATTTTAAATACTTCTATCTGCATTTATATTTCATTAATACATAATATTTATAAATGCAGATAGAAGTATTTAAAACTAATGGATACAATATTAAAATTATATAGTGATGTTTAAAACTATAGAAATAAAACATATACATATATATATATATATTAATTCTATAGTTTTAAACATCACTATATAATTTTGATATTGTATCCATTAATTTTAAATACTTTTATCTGTATTTATATTTCATTAATACATAATATTTATAAATGTAGATAGAAGTATTTAAAATTAATGGATACAATATTAAAATTATATAGTGATGTTTAAAACTATAGAAATAAAACATATACATATATATATATATATATTAATTCTATAGTTGTAAACATCACTATATAATTTTGATATTGTATCCATTAATTTTAAATACTTCTATCTGCATTTATACTTCATTAATACATAATATTTATAAATGCAGATAGAAGTATTTGAAATTAATGGATACAATATTAAAATTATATAGTGATGTTTAAAACTATAGAAATAAAACATATACATATATATATATATATATATATATTAATTCTATAGTTTTAAACATCACTATATAATTTTGATATTGTATCCATTAATTTTAAATACTTCTATCTGCATTTATATTTCATTAATACATAATATTTATAAATCCAGATAGAAGTATTTAAAATTAATGGATACAATATTAAAATTATATAGTGATGTTTAAAACTATAGAAATAAAACATATACATATATATATATATTAATTCTATAGTTTTAAACATCACTATATAATTTTGATATTGTATCCATTAGTTTTAAATACTTCTATGTGCATTTATATTTCATTAATACATAATATTTATAAATGCAGATAGAAGTATTTAAAATTAATGTATACAATATTAAATTTTATAGTGATGTTTAAAACTATAGAAATAAAACATATACACATATATATATATATATATATATTAATTCTATAGTTTTAAACATCACTATATAATTTTGATATTGTATCCATTAATTTTAAATACTTCTATATGCATTTATATTTTATTAATACATAATATTTATAAATGCAGATAGAAGTATTTAAAATTAATGGATACAATATTGAAATTATATAGTGATGTTTAAAACTATAGAAATAAAACATATACATATATATATATATTAATTCTATAGTTTTAAACATCACTATATAATTTTGATATTGTATCCATTAATTTTAAATACTTCTATCTACATTTATATTTCATTAATACATAATATTTATAAATGCAGATAGAAGTGCTTAAAATTAATGGATACAATATTAAAATTATATAGTGATGTTTAAAACTATAGAAATAAAACATATATATATATATTAATTCTATAGTTTTAAACATCACTATATAATTTTGATATTGTATCCATTAATTTTAAATACTTCTATTTGCATTTATATTTCATTAATACATAATATTTATAAATGTAGATAGAAGTATTTAAAATTAATGGATACAATATTAAAATTATATAGTGATGTTTAAAACTATAGAAATAAAACATATATATATATATATATTAATTCAATAGTTTTAAACATCACTATATAATTTTGATATTGTATCCATTAATTTTAAATACTTCTATTTGCATTTATATTTCATTAATACATAATATTTATAAATGTAGATAGAAGTATTTAAATTAATGGATACAATATTAAAATTATATAGTGATGTTTAAAACTATAGAAATAAAACATATATATATATATTAATTCTATAGTTTTAAACATCACTATATAATTTTGATATTGTATCCATTAATTATAAATACTTCTATCTGCATTTATATTTCATTAATACATAATATTTATAAATGTAGATAGACGTATTTAAAATTAATAGATACAATATTAAAATTATATAGTGATGTTTAAAACTATAGAAATAAAATTATTCATAGCAATCTTAACTTTATTTAAAACTTTGTTTTTGGTCGGTCAAAAAACGTGTTACTATATAAACCAAAAAACTATAGTGATGTTTAAAACTATAGAATTAATAGTGATTTTTAAAACTATATAATTTATATATATATATATATATATATATATATATATATATATATATACACACACACACATATGTGTGTGTATTTTATGTGCACCAGCGTGTCTTATGTACTACCATCATAGTTTTTATTTTAGTATTTTCTTATTTTTATTGCTATATTAGTTTTCTTTTTTTCTATGTTTACAATAAAATGCATGTATATATTTTCTTTATTTTTATAATTTTAAACTTATTATATAATTTTAGTACTATATTCATTAATTTTAAATAATTTTATGTACATTTATAAATATTATGTATTAATAAATATAATATTCTATTAATATTTTTATTATCTTCAGTTATTATTTCAGATATATGGCTAATTTCATATAAGTTAATGTAGATTATATTTATTTAGCAATTTCACATATATATGTATATATATCATAATAAAAAAATATACATGGTATCATAATAAAAAAATTTAAAAAAGAAAAACATCGGCCCGCCCAACGGGTAGCTGGGGGCGCGGCGCCACGTGGCAGTCCCACGATGAAGACGCCAGTCAGACCGGCGTCTTCATCGTGGGACTGCCACGTGGCGCCACGCCCCCAGCTACCCGTTGGGCAGGGCCAAATTTGCTATTTTTGAGCTAATAGGGGTGAAGACGTCATTCAGTTCGGCGTCTTCGACCCTTTCTCTCTCCCAAACTCAATTATTCAAGTAAATTTGTTCCAAACTCGTTCATTTTAGTCATTATACCCGTCTATTTTGATTTTTTTTCCTCTTTTCCTCCGCGCTTTTTTTCTCCGCGCTTCCTCTTTTCCTCCGCGCACAGTTTCCCCAAAATTCACCGCAACCAACCCAAACCCCCCGCCCGCAAACTGCCCCCCCCAAGCACCGCCGACGACTGGAAAGTGCCGCAGCATGACTGGAAAGTGTCCCAGACTGGAAAGCGTCCCAGAGCATCGGAGCTGGAGATCGACGACGACTGGAAAGCGGAGCTCACCGCTAGACGACCGGAAAGCGCCGCTGCCCTCTGCGTTTCGCACCCACCTCGAGCTCCCTTCAATCCAAGGTAACCTCTACTTACACGGAGATGATCCTTCGTTCTCTACGAGGCTGTGTGAAAAATGTTGGTTATTTAGGTGTGCTTTCCCATAAAACGGTAACTTCTCCCTGCTCTGTGATTTCTTTGGTTGAGCTATTTTGCCTTGTCTGTAACTTACAGACGGATGATCCAAGGGAAGATGCATCTTCTCATGCTTCCTTGGCTGTTCTAAAAGATATGATCACACCCAGTTGGCGAATCTAGCCTTTAGGAGGTCACTTGGGAGTTCACTTAGTGCATTGCTCCCAATTGCAAAGCTTACTTGCTTTAATACTATGTTGAGAGCATGAATCATATACTTCATTGAGGAACAACTTTATATGAATACAACTTAAGAGGGATAAAGTAACTGAATAATGGAATTGATATATGGTACTTTTGATCCAAACAAGATTCTAGTGTAGTTCACAATCAAGTTTCATAGAGACCCAAAGTGTCAATAGCAATATAAGGTACTCTGATATGATTATTGCCTTGAATATCTCTTTATTATGTGTGATTTGGTTCAGGTTCATCCATGTTATCTTTATTCATATCTTGGGTTCTGTGATTACTCCATGGTGATTGGTTGGCTCATATCAAGTCATTGTATTTATAAATCATATGATACTAAATATATTAGTATCAACATTATATCACATACTAATATATGTCACACATGTTTATACATATACATAGGCTATAATCATATATACTTGTGTTATGAAGAGGGTATTAGTATATTAGAGCATATTTGTCATATATGTATGTATACAAAATAATACTATAAGAATGGGATTATGTCTCATTCATCTCATCATTACCGTGTTCATCTTTTAATATACCTATTCACATTCATTCTTCCTGAATCAGGTGTCTCACTTTATTATGTGGATTACCATGTTCTTGGTGGCTGTGCTTTCTTTGGTTTTGCAATCTACATTTCTGTTTTGATTTGAAGATGGATGGGGCAGGGAAGTTGCTGCTGTTGTACTTCTTAGGTGGTGTTGGTTGATTCTGGAGTGTTTATTAGTTTGTTTCTTTCCTTCTTAATGAGTTGTGGTTGAAGGCTGAAGAAGTGTTGGTTGTTTATGTGCTGAAGAAGTGAGTCTGGGTGATTTTGGCTGTCATGTTTATCTTTGGAGGCAGTAGGTTCGTGATGCCCTGGTTCTGGAGGCTGCCTTTTTCTTTTCTAGATGAGGCTGAAGGTTGTTCGGCAGTTGGTGCCTTTGTTCGTATGCTCCCCACTTGCTTTGGTGATGGTTTTTGAGGTTGGTTGTTGGGGGATGGTTTTGCTCTGCATTTCTGAGTCTATTTTTTGCGTTTCTGAGTCTATTTTGAGGTTGTTGATTCTTGTTTTGGGAATCAACAAGTTTTGTACAGTTACAAAACAAAAAAATGAAAAAAGCAACAGGAGTCACTACCATCAATATAACAAAGTGTTAATCAACCATCCATCACAAAAGAGACCATAAAGTTTCAGTTGGACAATGGACGTGGGGGTTTGTTTGTTGTTGGTTTAAGTGCAAAGATTTGTTTAAGCTAGTGTTGATACAATTAGATGGCAACTGGATTGTGGGTTATACAGTTTGTTTATCTTAAATTTTACTAGGACCATGACCATCTAGTGGCCTCCTATCCTATGTATGGTCTATGATTCTTATCTAGTTTTAGCTAAGTATGGTGTAGGGCTCCCTTAATTGGAGGGTTGTTTGCAACTATGCCTTGTTTGCAACTATGCCTTCCCTACAAGAACTATCCACATATTTGTACTCACCCCTTTTATCGTTGTGCAGTAATGGATCGAAAGTGGATGTCTTCAAATCGCTTATCTGAAGAGTATGAAAAAGGAGTGGATGAATTTGTAAGGTGTGCAATTGAACATGTAGGAAATGATACTAGACTTCTTTGTCCTTGCACAAAGTGTGATTTCGATAAGCGGATTAACAAAGACGCATTGCGTCATCACTTATTTCGAGACGGCATTGATACGACTTACACACGATGGATACATCATGGCGAGAGGGAAGATTTTCATATTGTAGATCAGAGAGAACAATTTGAGGGAGGCGAAGGAGACACATTGCAGGACATGGCTTACAATGTAGAAGAAAAGATACGAGACTGTCCTAAAATGTTTGAAAGGTTAATGACTAACTCTGAAACACCATTATACAATGGTTGTGTTAAGTTCACCAAATTATCTGCTGTTTTAAAGTTATATCACCTGAAGGCGAGCAATGGTTGGTCTGATAAAAGTTTTACGACCTTGCTACATCTCTTGAAAGATATGCTTCCCGAGGATAATGTGCTTCCTCGTCGCACTTACGAGGCAAAGAAAGTGCTTTCATCCATGGGCCTTGATTATGAAAAGATACATGCATGCTCCAATGATTGCATTTTGTATCGAAATGATCATGCTTTGAAGGACAGTTGTCCAGTCTGTGTAGAACCACGATACAAGAAGGATGGAAGCCCTAGTAAGGTGTTGTGGTATTTACCAATAATACCGAGATTTAGGCGCTTGTTCAATAATGCCGATGATGCGAAGAAGTTGGTTTGGCATGCTGAGGATAGAAAAAAGAGATGGTTTTCTTAGACACCCTGCAGATTCTCCGCAATGGATGACAATCGATAATATATTTCCAGAATTTGGTGGTAATCCTAGAAACTTAAGACTGGCACTTTCTGCAGATGGAATGAATCCCCATAATTCCGGAAGTCATAGTACATGGCCTGTAATTTTGGTTATATATAATCTTGATCCAGATGTATGCATGAAACGCAAGTATATGCTTTTGACTTTGCTGATTTCAGGACCAAAGCAGCCTGGAAACGATATTGACGTTTACTTGGCTCCACTTGTAGAAGATTTAAAGATTCTGTGGGACAAGGGTGTTGAGTTGTATGATGCATACCTCAAAGAGAATTTAATATGAGGATGATGCTATTTTGTACAATTAATGATTTCCCGGCATAGGGAAATCTATCTGGGTACAGTATCGAAGGACATCTTGGTTGCCCTATCTGTGAAGATGAGACCTCTTTCTGCCAACTGAAACATGGGAAGAAAACTGTTTATCTCAGCCATCGCATGTTCTTGCCTAAGGATCATCATTATCGTAGAGTGAAGAAAGCTTTTAATGGAAAAGTAGAACTACGAAGAGCTCCACGACCATTAACCAGACAAGAAATCTTCACTAAGGTGAAACAGTTGAAAGTAAAATTTGGAAAAAAGAATAAATCTCCAATTCTCAAAGGTCTCTACAAGAAGAGGTCTATATTCTTTGATATTCCTTATTGGAAGTCTTTATATGTGAGGCATTGTTTAGATGTGATGCACATAGAGAAGAACATATGTGATAGTCTGATTGGAACATTACTTAATATCCCATGGAAGACAAAAGATGGCCTCAAGGCAAGATTGGACATGGTTGACATGGGTATTCGAGATAGATTGGCTCCACAAATGAGGAGAAGTCGGACCTACTTGCCCCCAGCATGTTACACACTTTCAAAGTCTGAGAAAGCTATATTTTGCGGGTTCCTAAAAGGAGTTAAGGTTCCATAGGGATATTCTTCAAACATGAGTAGATTTGTGGATATGAAAGATTTGAAACTGTTGGGCTTGAAATCACATGATTGCCACATCTTAATACAACAGTTTTTGCCGTTGGCTATCGTTCCATTTTGCCTAAGCGGGTTAGAAATGCAATCACTAAACTTTGTATGTTCTTCAATGCTTTATGCTCAAAAGTCATTGACCCTGAGACGTTGGACTCATTGCAAAATCATATCATCATCACTTTGTGTCAGCTTGAGATGTACTTCCCTCCTTCATTCTTTGATGTAATGGTTCATTTGACTATGCACTTGGTTAGAGAGGTCAAACTATGTGGTCCGGTATTTTTACGTTGGATGTATCCGTTCGAGCGATATATGAAGCTATTAAAGGGGTATGTGAAGAATATATATCGACCAAAGGGTTGTATGGTGGAAAGCTACATAGTAGAAGAGGCTATTGAATTTTGTGTCCAACATTTATCCAATGTTGAAGCCATTGGTCTTCCTAAATCACGACATGTCAGAAAAATTGATGGACAAGGCAGTACAGGATGCAAGTTTGTACGGCTTTCCACTGATGAATTACACATAGCGCATGTGTATGTCCTTCGTAATACATCTGAGGTTGAACCATATGTTAAAGAACACATTGATTATTTACAAACTCGTTACCGATCTAAGAATGAGAAGGATATAATGAACTTACACATCCGTTGTTTCGCCGAATGGTTAAAGAATCGTATTAGTGAACAGATTGAGCATTCACCAAATTCTATTTCAAAGACCTTTAAATGGTTATCTGTGGGGCCTAAATCAACCGTGTTGTCATTTGCAAGTTATTTTATAAATGGATACACTTTCTATACAAAATGTCAAGATGACAAAAGCATGATGCAAAACAGTGGGGTGTCTTTGGTATCTGAAGCTTTGCACATTGCTAGTGCTAAAGACAAAAATCCAGTCTGGTGTGACATGTCCTATTATGGTGTAATCCAAGATATATATGAGTTGGACTACAACACGTTTCGGATTCCTATTTTTCGTTGCAAGTGGGCTGAAAATGATAAGGGTGTACGCACAGAAGATGGATTGATCTTAGTGAAGCTAGATAGGGAGGGATGTAAACGCGATCCATTTATAATGGCATTACAGGCAAAACAAGTTTTCTATGTGATAGACACAGCTAACAAGGGCTGGTTTGTAGTCTTATCTCACAGAAGAAGGCCCCATGAAGGAGATGATGATGATGATGACATCGTTTTAGAAGAAGAAACTTATTTGTCTTCAATCATTCCATCGATGTTTGTAAATGATGATCTTGTTTTTGAAGAAGAAGAGATATGTGCTGGAGAAGATCATAATGACGGGACATTTGTTGATGATGTCAGTGTGCATAAAAATAAAAAATAGCGTACGCATAAGTGAGAGTAAGTATTGGCATTTTCTTGATGTGCACTAATATCTTTCTGTAATGAATGTACATATGTCTTAAATTTTGTAAGATTTTATTATGTTGTTTTATATGCAGTTTGCTAATATTTTTTTGTACCAAATTTTGTTGTAGATGGCTTCCAATGAAGACGACTCAATGACCACAATGATTAGTAGGGGCCGTACCACAATGCCTAAAGTTTCGAGAAAGAGACGTAAAGGACAAAAAATTCAATTGGAATGGAATTCAGAAGGACAACCAATTGGGAAAACTCGAAACATTTTCAGCAGCTATATTGGAGTCACATCCTGAGAGCGAGTTCCAATCAACATCGATACTTGGAGTGATGTGGGAGAAGGTCTCAAGGACCTTATTTGGGAAGAGATTGAGGTGAGTATGTAGACGTTAATATTGTTTGTATATTTTTTGTATGAAAATATTATATTATATTTTATGTGTATGTGATTTTGTTATTTGTAGGGTGTTTTTTCGATTGGATCTATCAGAAAGCAGTGGGTATTACAAAGAGCCAATGATAGATGGAGGGAATTCAAATCTCGGTTATCAAGAAAATTCATGAGGGACGAAGATGGAAACATATGCAAACACCCACCCAAAGAATATGATTTTATATCTGCAGATCAATGGGAGGATTTTTTCATGAGTCAATTGACCGAAGAATTTAAGGTGATAATATAAACTAGTGTACTTTTGTTGTTTTGCTTGTAAGACATTTAAATATATTTTCATATTTATTGTTTGTAAAAATAACCAGAGAAGAAGTAAGGATGGAAAAGAATTATCGTCAAAGAATGAGTATCGGCCTAGAATTTCTCGTAAGGGATATGTTGGCCTAGAGCAAGAAATTGTAAGATTTGATTCATTTTAAAGCAATTTGTGAAATTTCATATAGAGGTATAAAAGTATTGTGGTTTTATCATATTATAAATAGATCAGTGAGAATAGTTTAGATCCAGTTATTTCAAAGATTTCTAGAGCAGAATTATGGAAAAGAGCTAGAATGGACAAAACCGGTGTTGTTACTAGTGACAAGGTCAAGGAAGTGGTGTACAAGATTGTAAGTTTAATTTTTTATCTCGTTGATTTTTCATCACAATATATAGTTTTTATTATTTTTACATATGTATGTTTTATATTTTGCAAGGATGCTCTATCTCAGGAAGTTTCTGAGGGACTCATTACTGAGAAGGGATGTAATGATGTGTTAACAATGGCATTGGGAAAAAAAGACCACCCAGGACATGCGAGGGCAACCGGACCAGGAATAACAATTACAAAATATTGTCAAAGTGTGGCTCGAACAGATGATCAACCATCCCATATGTTGTTACAAATGCAACAGACCATTAAATCTTTGGCCATGAAGATTAAGTATCTTGAAGGGAAGAATACGGGCAAGGATCTCGACAATGTTGGGGATACATACCAATACCCTACTTCCAAATCTAATTGTCCACTTGCACAATTCTCACATCTACCTGAGGTAATCAACAAGTCTGTTATGTAGTAAATGTTAGAGACAGTCATTTCTCATGTTGACAATATCTATATTTGATTTTTGTAGGGCTATCACAAGTGTATTTTGATGTTGGATAATCCATTACGTTCAGTAGCTGATGGAAGGGTGTATATATCTCATACAAATGAGCCAATTATCCTTCACAATGTGGCATTGGATCCAAAACACAAAAAAGTGATAATTGATACCCCGTTGATGCCTGAAGAAAGTGTGCCAATACCTTTAGATATGGCTGAAGTTTATCAAGTTTGTCAAGGCATAGGCACCTACCTTCCTTGGCCTACAGAATTGATCAAAATAAATATGAAGGTATATGCGATAACTTGACAGTGTTTTTATTAATTTATTGAAATGAATCATGTATATTAATAAACTATATTTTTTATTTTTATAATCATATGTAAGGAATCCCAAGACTCGTTGTCTCAAAGAAAAGTGAGGGAATCAATAAGCACACAAACAGGAAATTCAAAAACTAGAAAAAATTGTGATGAAGTCTCAAGTCCCGTCAAGCCAACATGCAAAAAGCCTCCAACGAAGCTGAAAATGTTGATGGTGTATGTGGAAGATGATGAGAATTGTAACATCTCTCTATAGATGTCTAAAGATGTAGTAGGTTACACACATGAGCTAATTATCACACCGGAATTGGTTAAAATATGTCATGATAAAGACCAACTAGAAGCCTCGCACATATCAGTGTACATAAAGTAAGTTTCTATACGAGTAATATGTGTTTCTATACAAGTTTCTATGCAAGTACAAAGACTAATTATGTGTTTCTATACAAGTACAAAGACTAATTATGTGTTTCTATACAAGTACAAAGACTAAATATGTGTTTTTTTGTAGGCATTTGTTCAACAAAGTGACCTCAGGAAATATATTTAATATATTTGGATTTATATGTCCACATTTTATAGATCTGCTATACAATGATAAAGTGGAGACTCGGGCGCAGTACATAGCAGATCAGTTCATTCGAGGGAAGAAACAAAGATTAGAATTGTTCTTTATACCTTATAATGTAGGGTACGCATACATTTTGTCGATTGTTTGTTATTTGTTTACTTTAAATGTTGCTTAAAAATACATTAATCTTAAAATGTAATACTCATGTATGCGTAGGGGACATTGGATACTTTGCGTCTTCGACCCTATGTGGGGTAAGTGCCACTATCTTGACCCGTTACGAGGAAAATTACGTGGGAACATGGAAAAACTCATGGAGTTGTAAGTACTTCATAAAACAATTTCAATTACATAATACATGTATTGAAAGTTCCATATATAGTTACTAATGCATAGAATTCTTGATATGAATTTGAATAGGTCTCATAAAGTTTATCAAAAGAGAGATGTCCAATATAGGAATAATTTGAAATGGGAAATTATCAAGGTAATTTACCATTTTGATCCAAAAAATACTGCTTTCTAATTCACCAATAGAAGTGTTGTTCTAGTTTCTTCAGATTCTGCTACTTGATTTGATATGGTGTTATTTTTACAAATGCTCTTATTTTTACATATATCGATTAGATCTTCTTCAGGTCAATATCATCAAGGGCATCCAAGGGCAATTGTTAATTGTTGTATGTGATATTCTTAAGTGTTTCTTCCTTCACTTCATAGGACGACCAGGAAGAATAAGGTTCTCTGACTATTTTATGTTATAGGTGCTTAATAGTGACAATGGCAATATACAAATGGCACACAACAAAAGAAAAAGTCATACCTCAGGATCCTTAAATACCTTGTCATAGAGTTCTTTATAGCTGGGATGCATGGGGTCGACCCTGCTAAGAAGTCATACCTCATATTAACTTAGAACTAGATCCAATGAAATCATATCATTCCTGACTACCTGTCACAATCTCTTACAAATGAGTAATATCCAAGTGGACTTCCTGTCAAATTAGTTTTCCGTTATGATAAATATTAGTATAATCAAAATATATATATGTTGGGCATCAATAGTTTACCAGGTCAACTTTTATATATTGCCAATAGTCACAGACATTTCAGTAGATATTTCTGTGGCTTATCAAAGTATAATCAAGGAAAACACAAACATCATGTCAGTTCTTAGTCTATCACTATCAAATTTCTTCAATTCAGAACTATTAGCATAATATAAACAAATAATGAGTTTACTCATATATTAGTTTCTCACATGAAAGGGACTCCAATTATTCTTAGTACAAACAGTAAGCATGTGCTAAATTATTGTCATATGCAAGGAACTCCCATTATTCTAAGTATAAACAGTAAGATTTGGTTCAAAAGAGGCAATGCCATATTTCAGAGACAAAACTCACAGAACAAACAATTCCAGACTAAAATGTACAATTGTTTGTGGTGATAAGGGAAATAAACAAGTAGGTACAGGGGAAAATTTGGTATTTAGTGACTGACAATATAATTGAGTGTATCTAGATAGTTGTGTATGGAGTATTAGCATAAAACTGTGTTGCTTCTTTTCAGCAGAGATGTACCAAGAAGAAGCTCCAGGAAGGACAACAATGTATATGCATGAACCAAGTTATAAAAGGTGGAAGGATTTGCAAGAGTTGATGATCCTCCTAAAGTTGTAGATTTATGTTTACCCTTCAACTGGCCTCATGCAATCAAGCAAGCTGACACCATTACAAACTTGAAGCGGGATTATCAAACAAAGATAAAAGATACAATGAATGAATAAACATCACTTAAGAAGAAAAAACATGCATTTTATGACATAACTAAGCAGGATAACATTCCTTAAAAGTATTTATAAACTATTAGAACATCAAATCACTTATTAAAAATATATTATTAAAAATGAAGCATTCATGACTACAAGTGTATCAAGTAATATATGACATATTAGGATAAGATCATGCATGCTAACGGGGGCTTATTGTAACTTGGGACCTAAGAAGAGAAGCCAGTTTCTAACATTTCAAAGAATCTATTTATTATCCAACATTTGAACTGCAAAGGAAAAGAGCACGTTCTGAATGTAAATTTTGGAACTTCAACAATTCATTTCGGTGTAGGAGATTAAGGTCAGATAACGTCCATATGATATAAATTTAACCCTTAGTCACTTTAATTAGATTGTATAATCTTCCACTGGGCTATAGGTAGGAGGAAGCAGTGAAAGAAATTGCTAAAGAAATGGGAAACGTTTTTGCAGTAGAACAACCAGATCTCAAATGGAACTTTTGCAGTTATGCATAACGATGTTGCAATATATCAGGTTATTCCAGCTGACTTAGCTCCAGATCAGCTGTAGAACTTTATCAGCTACAACCAAATCATACATGTTTACAACTTCCTGTATTACAATATTATCAATAAAGAAAAAAAATACCAAGTAGGGACTACCTGTTGGTTTAACTATTGAGTTAACAATTTGATTTTCTGAGTGGTCTCAATTCAATCCAAAATTGGAGGGAATGTAATCAGGAGTTATTGTTCCTAGGATGAAATTAGCATATGTGGCAGCTCTCTTCCATTCCGATAACAAATAGGACCTGGGTGTGCATCCACTTATTCATGTTCGACTCTAAATGTGACAAACTGGAACTTCAGTTTGGATCTACCGGTTGAATCAATAGTGTTGATACTAATCTATGGAGCCCGAATCACACCTCCATCTATCTATGTTTCTTGTACATGTTCATCACTACTAGCATAGTAGCTCACATCAGTTTAGGTATCATCCATATCAAACCTAGTGAGTGGCTTAGTCGTCTCAAGTTCATTTGTTGCTTCATTATTGTCAATTTACCAGTGGAGGTGTTCTTCCTACATAGACTTGCCAACATTTTTAGAGATGAAAGAAGGTGGGTTCTTAACTAACTAGAAATATAGATAAATTTTGTCTATGTTATCGTGGAAAATATCTTATTCCTGAAAGTGAGAGGAAATGCAAAGGATGCTTCAAGAAATCCAATTTAGACTCTTGTTCTATGGTTGATGTGGAGGCATCCTTGAACCTTTTTCTCATAGATTGAGAGTAGAAGGAATGGTCAATGGAGTTAATTCAAGGCTTGGGGAGGTAACCATATTAGTAGGATATACACAGTAGTGGTATTTGAAGGCTTGAGGAGTTCTAAGCTTGTCTGGGATTTTGAGGCACCGTCAACTGCTTGATTAAAACTTTTCTGCCTCTTTACAATAATGGCCCCATAAATGTTAACAGTGGCATACACTAACGATGAAATTTGCCATGTCATTATGGAGGGTGTGGTGAACTAGATTCTACTGTAGAAAATGCAATTGCATTCACTGATAATGTAATTTGCCATGTCATGAATGGTTCTAGAACACCAATCTTATTTAATGCTCTCATTGGTGTACATATGAATCAACTCTTAGTCAGATAACTATTGTCAGGTGGAGTTCTGAAAACATTGCCTATATAACAACTACAAAATCACAATCATGGCTCTGCATTATTGCAAAAACTCAAGACATGGCACATTCAATGGAACAATATTAAAAACTAGAGCTTTTTCTCCCATTATCCCTGGAAGCGAAGGATCCAAGGTCATTACCCCTACCCTAAAAATAAAAAGAGTCGAGATGATGACTTTGACTTGTCAATCATCATGTAACAATAAGAACTACCATGTTCAAGTCTACAATGATTCTATGGTTCTTAAAGAACACTTTAGTTCTTAGATATTGAACGCCTACCCAAGAGAATACAAGCCAACTAAATCTAAAACTCCATTGTGGATTTTCAAGCAATCCAATAAAGAATGGAATACATTCCCCTTCATTCATTACTCCTAAGACGGTGGTATCTAGTGTTATCAATCACATCTTGGATTGGGAGGGGCGAGCATCATGAAGGAATTGTTATTGAACAAAAGTATTCAAGGTAGACATAACTAAAATTCTCTAGTTGTTATAGATGGATACTAATGAGGATACATATAAGAGATCTATGAACTACGTAGACCAAATGAGGAGGTTATTAGCTATTTAAGTACTAAGCATCATGGGGAAAACTCTAAAATTATCAGCATTCCAACTATGATGTAGAGATATTATAATGGTGAACTCAAGACAGAATGCTAGATATTTCACTGATGATAGTAGATGTTCTAGCTGCAATGAGGGAAAATAGATCACCTTCTATGCCCTGCATGATTGCAGTCATGGACAGGGTATGTGGAAAGTAATGGACGTGATGGAATTTACATGTACTGCATGACCGCTACTCCACAAAAATCTAGAGGAGTTGTAGCTAAAACAATGATTGACAAAGTCAGAATAGACTGTGGAGAGGGTGGCATCATATTCACGTTAGATTACAGAACCATTTTCATATGTGGGTTAGCGCAACAATTCAGCATGTAGGGCATCCCTGGTATCCTTCTCTAGTGAATGTGATGTCTATAAAAGATATAGTGTACTCATAGAAAAATCATATGTTGAATGACACATTCAATTTGTCATCAATTTTCATTCTGTCTCATTTTCAATTCTTATTTGAAACAACAAAAAAGAAGTAATGGTTAGAGGTAACTTAATGCATAACTAAAATAAGATATGATGTGCCAACATAAGCAAGGTAAATCCATAGAAGACATCCTTTGAAATTATCATGCTCTCCTCAAAAGCATTGCATACTAATAAATGATCTTAACAAGGATATTGGTTTTGTTATTATGTCTGTCCAGGCATTACTACCAGTTGTCTCGAGATCAGAGTAACAGAGCATAACAATAAAATATTAAATAACAGTAAATAAATTTCAAAAAGAATAAAGCATACATTGATGGTAGATCAAAATCTCATATCAAAAGAGCTTCTTGTAACTCCTTTATTATTGTCTTACTCTAACAAGGCAATGTGAAACACGATTCATAAATTGAAGTCATAGTATAGGAAGCAGGATGAAGACTACTTACATGTGATTTGGAGATGGTTAGACATTCCTTAAGCGTAAGCTTCCTACTTTAGCTTCTTGTATCTTTTATCCAGATTACTGTCTATCATTGTCTAGCTTCAAATATGAATCAAGCAATAATTTGAAACGTGTTCTGAACTAGGTAGAAGAACCATATGTCGACGGACCAAATTTCATACTTTCTAGTTATAGAGAATACGTATTGACCAAATTGCATACTTTCCAGTTATAGAGAATACTTTATGGAAATAACTGAATGCAGGAGGTGAAACACAACAATACAATTCCCTGTGCATAATTTTCAACAAACATTAGAACTAATATTATTTTATAACAATAGAAACTTTGTCTATGTATAAGCTCAACAAGAAAAGCTATGTAATCATAAGATATAAGATAATTTGGGTCTAAATCAGAGGACGTGTATTGTAGTCCTCATAATTCGTGATTGTCTTTACTGACATTATGACTTCTATAATAGTTCGGTTCTTCGTTTGATCTACTGGTTGACCCCTCTGGTTGATTAAGACTAAAGGTGTATTGTATTTTTTCATACGTTAACATTGTCAACGTGCAACCGTTTGAGTGGTAGAAATTCCCTGTATTAGAATAGAATATTATGCTGCGGCAACCAAGTAAAATGAGGCAACAGACATGGAAACTATATCCCTTCTCAACGAATACCAAAATAACATCGCTAGAATGTCATATAAAGAGAAACTAATATTCTAACTTAGACAGAGAAAAAGGAACATATTCATTTAATACATACACCATCCAGCATATTTGATGATGCAATGTATGTACAAACAGGATGCATAACACCATGGAGCAAATGATCATAGACCATATCCAAACAATATCATTCACAAATAACATTCACTGATTGTACAATTACCACATAATTTATAACTAAACAGACTACAAAGTAAAAATATGCCTGATCTTATGCAAATAGGACTATAAATCAACTTAAAGTTGCTTACAGAGAAGACAAAAGTCAAATAAAAAAACCATAAAACATAACAAGTCACAAATTGGTAGGTCATATCACTATAGGAAGATCATTTCACATGCAACAATGACATTGTCCAATATCCACCTTCGATATAATTCTTGTCACACATCTTCTCAACCTAAAAATCATATTAAAAAAGTAATGTCCTTTTGGAAAACAATGTTTAACGTTATTCATATTGACTTCAGATTTGAATATTTTCTGTATGATAAATCTTGTATCAAAAATATTGGCAAATCAGTACCTGCCATGTTTCAGTCACTGTTGGAATTGATGTAAGGTTGACTTCTTCATGGGTTTGAATCTTTGCAAATGTTCCAGGAATAGCATTTTTTTTTCTTTTTGCACAAAGATTTGAATAATTTTGATTATGTTTACCTAACAAGTTCTCACAATTATTTGGATAACAAATTAATATTTATTTTTTATAGTGTCTAAAGCAGCTGAACAATACAGATTGCGGGTATTATGTGTTGAAGTATATGAAAGACATATTTGATGTGAGAAATAGAAATATTCATGAATGTGTAAGCTACTTAACATTATATTCTTTTAGTTTGTTCAAATTTCTAAATAAATTGAAAAAATCACAATATGTTGATATATTTGTCATATGATTGCAGTATTATTCGAACTATATTGGTCGTTGCTTCAACCAAGAGGAAATCGATGAGGTCCGAAACGAGTGGGCGACATGTGTTCTTGAGCACACATAAGATTATGTGACATGTGGGGGAGACATTTGTTCTTTACCATAGATCAATGTGTGAAACTTTTTAAGTTAGTTTTCAGTTCGATTCTAGAGTGGATACTCAATACTTTTTATTATTGAATCGTTGTATGGATGATTTAATATTAATTAAATTTAGTACGAGTTTCTTTCAAGGTTTGATGGAAATTTTGTTCAACTATGTGTTTGTTTGTGAAATGAAAAAGTATAATGGCATATTTATTATAATTTATTAATAATATGGTTAATTTGATCAATACAATTGGTGTGATATATGACCTTTCAAACACTAATCAAAGACAACAGTTAATAATATGTTGTAAAATGTATGATTCTACAACAAACAACACATGTTGTGTTATCCACACCTATTACAATAGGTTTGTCAGGAAAAAATACACCTATTACAATAGGTGTTTCTAATGAACTACAACATGCATAACCTGTTGTATAAATTGTGTATATTACAACAGTCACACACCATGTTGTCTAAACAATCTTACTACAATGGTTAAATGTATGGAAAGACAACATACTCCAACTGTTGTATAAACATGTATATTACAACAGGTGCACTGCATGTTGTAATAGACCTACCTATTACAACAGGTGTGTTTAGTGAAAGACAACATGCTTCGACTGTTGTATAATATATATTACAACGGGTGAACCGCATGTTGTAAAAAATACCCCTATTACAACGGGTGTGTTTAGCGAAAGACAACGTCGTTCAACTGTTGTATAATATATATTACAACAGGTGCACCACATGTTGTGTAAAATACCCATATTACAACATGCCATTCCTTAAAAGACAACATGTTTCAACTGTTGTATAAAATACATCTATTACAACATGTGATCACATGTTGTGTAAAGCACCCCCCCATAAGACCACACGATCTAATACGACGGTTAACACCTGTTGTAAATTGAGAAAAGGAACTGTTGTAAAAAGCATTTTCTGTAGTAGTGAGTGTTGATATGGTTGAGACATGAACATGATGGATGTTTGGTATATACATGATGCATGGATGCTATCTATATACAACATAATGTGATGGGTATATGTATAGGTATTAATGATGTAAGATTTATTACTGTTGAGGCAATTATCTAATCATAACCTAGTTATGAGGCTTAACCTAATTCACTCCAATTTTGTGGGAGGTGAAGAATCTAGGGTTCGATGATTGCCTGTTATAATGGAACCCTAATCAGTTATAAGTATGAAAACCTAATCCTCGATTGGGTCACGTGATATAGCTTGATTATCATGTTGGAATGAGCATTATATTATGAGGTTTTTTCTCTCTTGGATATAATCCCTAAACTTGCAGGTCTCATGAACTTGAATACCATGGCTAGTGTATGCTATGGTGACTATGATGTGCTATAGGTTGAATGAGCCCTGATGTAGCATGATGAGTCACATGTGATACAGGAATGATGTGACTAAGGTCATGTGACTTGGCAGAGGCTTATGCATAGTGAGAGATGTTATTTTCTAAGTGATGTACGAGGGATTATTATCCCCAATGTTGTGACTATGATGATTAGTCTGACATGGCAGTGATAACAAGTGGTAATGATGATAGCCTTGTGGAAGGAAATGAGACAATGAAGCCCTAAGATGATGTGACAAGTTCACACCTTATACGTTCATATCTTTTGAAGTTGTTTTATAGTTGTGCTTGCTAGATTGAATTAGGGTTTGTTTGTCCACTTAAATGATGAAGCCTTAATTCACCCACTTGGCATAACTAACAAAATGAAACCTTAATCATGTAGTTTCCATGTTCCATAGATCTAGTCTAGTGTTAGCCTTGGTACTAGGTGGTGAAACGAGTAACTCCTATGGGAAACTCGTAGCACATATTGTTGAGTATGCGGGGACAACTTGGTACCTAATATCAAGCAAGTAGAGGATGGATGCAGTCATGCCTTAGTGATGTGAATCAGTATGTGCTTATGAGATTTCACATGAGTGGTTGTGGGCAATAACCCGGTAGGATTGCGACTACGGGTTGTAGCTCAGTTCACTAGCATCGTGACCTATTCCAAGGTGGGGTAGGTTGTTTATATGGACGGCCCTGTGTGAGCTGGTCCTTTAGTTGACTATATGTCACTTTCACTCTTGTGTTGACCAAGAGGTGTTGGAGGGGTCATGGAGCTCAGCTCTTCCATAGACCTTGTATGGCACTGTCGGTTGCCCTTTGTAGGGGGCGGTTGGATTTGGGTGGTATGACTCAAATTCTCATGGCATTAGTAAAAGATGTAATACATCCGTGTAGTGTATTTTTTCAGGGACAAATACGGATACCATTGGTTGAGCCTTTGCATTGTCTTTATATTGCTTGTTTTATAAAAGTCATACATGTTCTTCATATTCCTTCTAAAATCATAGAAAGTTCTACTGCTCAGTTGTAGATATTTGAACTTCTTAAACAGTGTTAATTTCCCTGCTTATATCATTTAGCTAAATTTGTTTATCTATTAATAGTGTAATCTCCTATTTTAGTTATATGTGCTTTTAATAGATGTTGGCAGAGAGTTACAACTCTCGCTGGGACTTTGGTCTCACTCTATGGGTTCCACAATCTTTTAGGTGGACGTGTTTGCGGAGATAGATATCACATTGCTGAGGTAGATATCCCGAGGTGTGTAGTTGTTGGATCATGGATATGCAGCTAGTTTCTATTAATAGAGTCCTATGTGTCATCCATGTACACTTAGGTCCTGGGGGGTGTTTTATAGACGTTGTACATCAGTTTGAGTTCTTGAGTCTATACGATGATGGTACATGTACATCCCTGACCTGGGTTATGTGTTAACCCTATATGTTTTGCCTAATAAGGTTCATTAGATGCTTAATATTATCTTGGGAAAAGTAATTAGGGCTCATGAGAAACTTATGTTTCAATTTTGGTCCTGTTTGAACAATGTTGAAGCAATGTTTGCTTATTTTGGACTAAAGTGTAAATTACCCAAGTTATGGAGTTAAATTGCAAATGTTGCATGATAAGATGTTCCTCTGATGTTGAGACATCATAAGAATGAATATGATGTAGTGGTATGGTTTTCACAAGCTTGGGCACCAAGATTAAGCTTGTAAAGCAATCCTTGTGCATTAAAACCTAGTTTTGGTGTAATGTGCAATTTACCCAAAACCTAGGGTTCAATATGAAAATTATCACTTCAATAAGGTCCCTAATGTTTCTTGGCATCATTTAGAGCAAATAAAATGAGAGGGGCGTCTCATTTGAATTAAGTTGGAGGAGAGAGAATCTTGATATTAAAATAATCAAGATTTAATCCTAATTGAAACCCTAATTCAATTTAGGGCAAAAATGAATGTATTAATTAAAGGGCCTTCAACCAAAATTAAAATGGTTGGATTCAGATGTGTGTGGATGAGCTTAAAGACTTGCAAAGGCATGAGAATATCCTAAGGAGGTGAAATTCCACTCACCATTATTATAAGAAAAAGAATTTCCACTCAAATATGGATATTCTTATTATAAGGGTTAAGGTGCTTAATTTCTTTTCCCTTAATTCATGGATAATGGAAGGGAGTTCGGTGGGGATAGATATGCCCTTGCATGCAAGAAACCAAGGGGGAAGTGGTGGCAACAATTTTGGAATTAAAAGACTTTTATAAAAGATTTTCTCTCTCATCAATTTTCTTATAAAAGTACCCTTTCCAAGCCAAAACAAAGGCTTTTTCGGATTCTTTTCTTTTCCCTTGCTTGGAAAACGACCACAGAGCTGTGGAGGATCAGGAGGACGACCCCCAACCTGTTGGTAATGTTTTTGACCTCCTTTCACCTTGAATCCATGGTGAAAATTGAAAATCAATGCATGAATTCTTCATATCTCGACCCCCTCTTCAATTCTAACCAATTCTTTTCACTCAAAGCTTGAGGACGACCCTTGGAATAGTGAAAGGAGTTGCATCCACCATTGTTTGTGTGAGCTTGGAGCTTTGGAGCACAATTGGAGGCGGGTTTTATAACTTGAACCCTTAATTTTATTATTGCAATCAATTCCTTATCAATTGGTGATCATTTCTACATTTCTGAAATTAAGCTTGGTTGATTGATGCAATCTCCATGGAAATCACAGTAGATTTCGTGAGTTTGGAGCTTGATGATGATGACATCATCATAATCACACACCTCCCCAAATATCTAGGGCAAACAGTTTCACCAAATCGTTTGGTGACCAAACGGTTTGCAAACCGTTTGGTGGTTTGGATTCTAAACCATTTAGAATGGTTGACCATTTGATATGGTTGACTATTTGCATATATATGTTGTGGTACTTGGATCTTGATCCATTGGTTCCAATTTGTTGACCTTGATGGTTTCAAATGTGATTGATTCCTTAATTGCAAACCATAATCGGCTAAGTGTTGATTTTGAAATTGGTTGAGATGATGTTTTGGGTTGATTGACCCAAACGGTTTCAAAACCATTTGGGGATCACCCAAATGGTCTCAGGACCGTTTGGGGGTCACCCAAGACCGTTTGGAGGTCTAGGGTTAAGTATGGCTAAGTGTTTGAAGGTCCAATGGTACCAAATTGAATTGCAACTAAGTGTTGATTTGATAATCAATCAAATGGTCCAAAACCCTAAGTGGATGTCATGGATTTTGATGATGGAATGGGAAAACAGTCTCAAGACCATTTGGAGATCAACCAAATGGTCTCAAGACCATTTAGTGGTCATCCAAGACCATTTGGTGGTCATCCAAGACCATTTGAGGTCAGGTCATATCATGTGATGATGATAGTTCATTGATTTCAATTGATTTGATTCCACAATGTCAACCATTGATGGATCCTCAATTTCAAACCCTAAGTGATGGTTTCTTGATTATCAAACCTAGTTCAATTGGGTTCAAAACCCTAAATTGAAGGTCTAATTGAATGGTGATTCAGTGATCCAATTGATGAATACTTTAGTGGTTCAATTTATAATTGGTCCATGGATTGAAACATTGAGTCGATTGAGTGTTGAAGTGCCTTTTTGGTCCATGCGGTTTTGAGAGGTTTGGACCAAACGGTCTCAGGGCCGTTTGGGTCCAAACGGTCTCAAGACCGTTTGAGTCCAAATGTTCTCAAGACCGTTTGGGACCAAACGATCTCAAACCATTTGGAGACCCAAAGTGAAAACGGTTTCAATACTTTATCTAATTGATTTCAAGTACAACTTGTTCAAATGGTTTTCAACCAATTGATTTATGAGAACCAAGATCATTGAGGGTCTAAGTAAGTAACATTGTGAAGATCAACATGGTTAATCCATTTGAATATCTCATGTAATTTAAGGTCCAAAATGGTGAACGTATTTAGATATAGAAGGATGATTATATGAAACTCTATTGAAGAGTATTACTATGTGAAATCCATAAATGTATGGAGTATTCTATGTGAATCTTCAAATTATAAATATGGATAATACTATTCCTAATAATGTAATAGTGAATAATGTTATGACAAATGTAACCCCTAGATAGGTTGATGATGGATATCCTTATATTAATAGTTCCTAACTCAAGGATGAGTCCATAGTATTGGCAACAATTGTATAATCTAAGTGAGTGACTAATGACCAATACCTTACATGATAAATGTGATGAACTAGTGCATAAAGTATTAGGATGGGGAATACCCTAATACAAGCTAAGTGTATAAACTCAAGTAAGATAAAGGTGTTGAGGGAAGTGATACATTAAGATATGATAGATATCACATCCAACTCTCCAAGCTATACCTTGATGTCTTATAAGTCCAAATGCAATTGGATGAATGACACATGAGATGTGTCATGTCAATGGTTATATTGAGATGTAATGCACCCTATTGAATGTAGGCTAACATACCTTATGAAAAGGTTAATCCAAATCAATAGACTATGATACAATCATATTCTGATAAAGATGAGAGAGAAACTCATACTTTGTGTTGATAATACATTCAATGATGAATGATGAGAATAAATAAGTATGGTTGAATACTTATGTTATTCATATTGATTCCTTGCTATGTGAATCCCTAATATAGGGTAATGCTATGTGAAACCCTAACATAAGTTAATGCTATGTGAACCCTAATATAGGGTAATGCTATGTGAAACCCTAGTATAAGATGATGCTATGTGAAGTCTTAACACAGAGTAATCCTATGTGAAACTCTAATACAGATTGATGAGTTATGAATGTAATAAGATAACCCTTATTTTGTATGGTACTGATGTGAAATAGAAATCATGAACCCTAAAAAGAGAATAGTGATACTACTTAGTGTTGTATGATACTGATTTGAAAGCATTATAATTGTTATCATGAATACTAATCATGCAGGGATGATGAGATGAGATGCATAGCCAGGTATGGGCTATAATGTTTGTTTATTGAGAATGTTTTATAGGCTTTATAAGCCTTCATATGCTTTGAGTAGTAAGAATCATTAAACTTTGTGTACTGTGTGCAATACTTTGTGTAGCAAGATTTATAATGTCCTTGGTCAGATGACCTGAAGGTATGAAGTTACCTAATAAGTGGTAACAAGTGTTCTATGATGAGATAAGGGTTCAAATACCCAGATTCTATAATCATGATAATAAACTTATTAAGAAGTGGAAATGTACTTGATGAGTTGAGGGACTAAGATCCCAACACTTTGTGAAAAGAGTATGGCTACAAGCCATGACTTCCCAATGACAATGCCAGGCATTAGATATATGATCTAAGCCTGAAGAGAGTTAATGTTGTGGTAATGATTCTATAGTGAATAAATATTATACATGTTCTTAATATTCCTTAAAGGATAAGTGACATGTTGATTCTATCAAGTTATAGCTGCAATGCTTCTGATAAGAATAATGTTCTAATCTGTTAGACATTAAAATATCTGCTGTCAAATAAATATGACTCCTCTATTCATATCTATCTTCTTAAGATGCAATAATAATGTTTCTAGCGGAGAGTTATATCTCTCACTGGGGCATTTTACCATTGTCTCACCCCCGTGGGAATCACATTTTTAGGTGGACGCAGACGAGGAGGTAGGAATCCTTTAGTAGGTCAAAGACAGAAACAGCAGCAGTAGGGACAGTAGTGAAGTCTCAGGTGGAGACACTGGCTATTATGCCTTGTACAGATGTAAATAGAGTCCTATGTGTCGTCTCTGTACTCTCAGGTCCTCGGAGTAGTAGTTAGTGCTTTCGAGATTTTGGCTCAGTGCCTCGAGATTTTCATACTGCCTGTGTTTAGTTTAACAGGGCAGCTGATCTTGTAATTCACAGAAAGAGATGATACAAGTTATGTACTTTTGAAAAACAGAATGTATATGTGTTACTTTTGTTCTATGTGAGAAAGTTTTTACTTGATGGATCTTTTGATAAAAATGTTTTAATTTTTAGTGATTTTTGGTAATCCACTGCTTAGCGAATGCTTCCACATTAGTTAATTATGTTTTTATGAGTTGTATGCCACAATATAGATATGGTTTGTGTACATGAGTTGGTTATCACATTCAATAGGTTGTGGCTAGTTGGTGTAACATCCCTGACCTGGGTTATGAACTAACCCTAGGTGTTTTGCTTAAATATGTGATTAGATGCTTGTGGTTATATTTTGAAATGTAATTAAGGCTTTTGAGGAACTTATATTTCAATTTCAGTTCTTTTTGTATAATGTTGAAACATTGTCTTGTTAATAATGGACAAAAGTGCAAATTACCAAAGTTGAGGGGTTTATTTGCAATTTTTACATTTTAAGATGTTCCTCTGATGTTGAGACATCATAAGAATGATTATGATGTGGTGGTATGGATTCTACAAGCTTGAACACCAAGATATAGCTTGTAGAGCAATCCTTGTGCTTTAAAACCTAGTTTTGGTGTAATGTGCAAATTACCCAAAACCTAGGATTCAACATGTAAAATATACCCTATAGAGGATCTCTCATGCTTCTTGGCATCAATTAGATCAAAGAAAATGAGAAGGGCACCTCATTTGAATAATTAAGGTGGAGAGATAATCTTGATATTAAAATAATCAAGATTTAAGCAAATGGCCCTTTAATATATACAACTTATTAAGATGTTTTCCTTTAAATCTTGGATAATGGAGGAGTTTGCATGAGATTAGAAGGTGGCCACGTATCCAAAGGATGGAGCAAGCTTTGATGGTTTTAGCTGGAAAATAAAAGAAGATAACTCTCTTTTATCTAATTACCTTAAAGACCCATAAATATATAAGGAACCTTTTTCCAACAACATAAGGGATCGTTTCCCTTAGTTATTTTCTTCTCAAACCTGCTTTGGCCGACCAAGGAGGATCTGTGGAGCATAGGAAGGACGACCAAGCTGGTTTGGTAAGTATGGATCACCATCTAACTTGAATTCATGGAGGAAACCATAAAACAAGGTTGGTTTATTGGTTTTCTTTACACGATTCTTCTTTCTAGCCATCTTCTCCATCTAAAACTTGAAGAATGAAGCTTGGACAACACCTGGAGCTTCATCCACCATTAAAGCTACGAATCTTGGAGATCTGGATCAATCCTAGAGGAGGGTTTTATAACTCTAAACCCTTAAGCTTTGCTTTTGCATTCTTCTTTCCTAAAAGCATTGCTTATACTTCTTCCTTAGACACCTTTGTGTGTTCTTGCTATCATTTTCTGTGAAGAACAGTCCTTGTTCTTGAGGTAGAAGATGATGACGTAAATTCCTATGTTTATCCAAGTTTTTACTTTAGCAAATGGTCTCCAACCCTTGCTCAAACGGTTTCCCAAACCATTTGGGAGCAAACGGTTTCAAATCGTTTGATTGCAAACGGTTTTAACCAAACCGCATAGAAGCAAACGGTCCAAGACCGTTTGGAGGCATTGACCAGGTGTTGACCATTTGGGGGTCTGTTGAAAAACATTTAGATCAAAAGTCTATAAGTAATCATCAATTAATTCCAAGTGGTTTACCAATTGAAGGCCAATCAACCACCTAAACCCTAATCGGGTCAATTGTTGATTTCAATATTTTAATCATGTTGAAGTTTGGTTTGAGTGACCCAAATGGTTTCAAAACCATTTGGGGATCACCCAAACGGTCTCAAGACCGTTTGGTGATCACTCAATATCGTTTGGAGGTCTAGGGTTAAGTATAGTTGACCAATTGAGGATCCAATGATAGCAAGTTGATGTATAATCGATTGTTGATTTGGTGACCAAACCTAGGGTTCAAACCTTAATTAAATAACTTGGTTTTTTATAAAATAATGGGAAAACGGTCTTAAGACCATTTGGAGGGTATCCAAATGATCCCAATACCGTTTTGGAGGTCTAGGGTTGACTATGGTCAAGTGGTTGAAGATCTAAAGGTAACAAATTGAAGTACAATTGATTGTTGACCTAGTGATCAATCCAATGAATCAAACCTTAATTGGTTGAGTTAGTTTTTGATGTTGACTTCAGAAAATGGTCTCAAGACCGTTTGGAGATCATCCAAATGATCCCAATACTATTTGGGGTCAGGTCATGATCAAATTACATGATGGTTCAATGGTTTCAAATCAATTAGACTCACATTGAAACATGTTGAAGGGTAATCAATTTCAAACCCTAATCCAATCGATCCAAGCCCTAATTGATGATCAATTGAGGGTCAATTGAGAGTCAAATCAGTTGAGGGTTGACCTAATTGACTCAATTGATGAGTGGATAACAAGTTCATGATTGATTGAGGGGTCTAACATTGAAAACCCTAACTCAAGTGGTTGAGACACTTTTTGGTCCTTGCGGTTTTGAGGTGGTTTGGACCAAACGGTCTCAAGACCGTTTGGGTCCAAACGGTCTCAAGACTATTTGAGTCCAAACGGTCTCAAGATCGTTTGGGACCAAACGGTCTCAAGACCGTTTGGGACCAAACGATCCCAAACCGTTTGTGCTTATGCGGTTTCAAGGTTGGTTATGTCCATGCGGTTTCAAAGTCAAACAAGACCAAACGGTCTTCATGAACAAACGGTCTTCACCCCATCTTGGGCAAACAGTCTTGAGTGTGCACTTTACCAAACAGTTTCAAAAGTCAATAGGACCAAACGATCTTCACTAAATGGTTTCAAGGGTAGTCCAAGACCGTTTGGAGGTTTAGTGTACAAGACCGTTTGAGGTCTAAAAAGGTTAAGATCGTTTGATGCCTTAGTGGTCAAGATGGTTTAGTAGTTGATTAACCTAAACCACATATATACTTAGAGTGGTTAAAGAACCAAGTAATTAGTTGATTGAGACATGATGTGATCAATGGTGATTATAATAAAGGTATTCTTGATGGGATAAGAGTGGTTAGTACTCTTTGAACAAGTAAGCCTTAATGATCACAATAGTAATGACATGACCCATGATGTCAATGTTGAATTGACTTAGCATAATCAAGGGTGATGCAAACATCAACTTATAGAAAGAGGAGAGAGAAGACTTCTTATATGAATGATTAATCAAGTAATGAATTCCCAATATGGATGGATACCTAATTAGGGTAGGATCCATGATAGTGAGATCATGAAACCCTAATTATGATAACTAATGAATCATAACCCTAATTGAGGGTATTAATGGAAGTAATCCTAATACATGATGATGGTATGATCTCAATTCATTGTATTGTGAATAGTAAACCCTAATTCAGGGTAATGTGATGAAATGTGAATAGTAAACCCTAATTCAGGGTAATGTGATGACATGTGAATAGTAAACCCTAATCTAGAGCAATGTGATAATGTGTACAGTAAACCCTAATTCTGAGTTATGCTTTTAAACATGAAACTCAATGTTTGAATTATGAAATGAGGAAACACTATTCCTAATTAAGAAAAAGGGGTTGGTTAACCCAAACTGAATTAAAAAGGGAAACCCTAACCCTAGTAAGGGCATCGTGATACAACCCTTGAATTGTAAGGTTATCTTTGTTTTGCAATATGCTGATTTAGAGATAATGTGCCTATTATCAAATAAATTGATTATGCAGGTCTTTATGAAATGGTGAACATAGCCAGGTAAGACCTATGATGTCATATTCATTGAAAGCACTTTATAAGCTTTGAAAGTAAAGATTTGTTATGTTTCCTAGTGAGAGGTAACATATGAGACTCATAGGTTGTATGAGCCATGAGAAATATCTACATTTCTATAATCATGTTCATACTGTTAAATGATTTAATGGAAATATGTTACTTGGTAACAAGTGTTTGATGATCTAAGGGTTTGAACACCCATATTCTTGAATCACAATGATGAGATGGTTAGGGATAGATCAATGTTAACTAGATGTGAAATGAACTTGACACAATTATTACTCTTTCTTTATAGCAATTGTCTTATTGGTCTATGTTTGAAAACATGCATGATGCTAAAAGAATGGCATAATGTACTTAAATAATCAAGTATAATGATATCATGTAGAGCCCTGACCATAGATCCATCATTGTCAGAAATTAAATGATGGTGAAACAAGTTTTCCTAAAGGAACTCCTGGAGAGCATACTTTTGAGTATGTGGGGGTTATGGACGTGAATATCCTTACGTCCTAATGGAGGAATTGATGTGAGACGTACATTTAATATCTCAATCCTTCATTATATGCATATGTTGGGATGATGTATCACTAATCTCCCGATGATGTTGTTAATGCCGCATCGATGTGAGATAAACAAGAAATCCCTCAATGGCGAAGAGAGTACAGCATGCCACTGTAAGTCTAATAGCGAAGTTGCCAGAATACCCTAGAAAGCTATTATAGCAGAGACACAAGATGTCCTACATATTGTACCTCACACTGATTGAGGAAGATGAGGTCATAGAAATTCAGCTCTTCTGATGACCTATGTATGGTACCGATTGTGATTTCGTAATGGTCAGTTGGAGTATGAGTGGTATACCTCATCTCCTCAGGGCATAAATATGTTTGAAAAATGTAATCAGCTGTATAGCATAATTGCTTAGGTTTAACTACGAGAAACAATGATTGATGATACATTGTTTATAGTGCTCTAGTTGAATAACTAGTATACATGTTCTTCATATTCCTTATTAAATGTATGACTTGCTATTCAATCAAGTTATAATTGAAATGATTGCATAAGTTATATTGTTCCAGTCAGTTATATAATGAATTGCCTGCTGTTAAATAATTATAATTCTACTGCTCAATGTTATTCAATTATTTTGCAATAACAATGCTCCTGGCGAAGATTTATAACTCTCTCTGGGATAATTATTCGATTGTCTCACCCCCGTGGGATTCAACTTTTTAGGTAGACGCCGAGGATGAAGAAACCCTTCAGTGGGTGAGCAACAACAACAGCAACAGCAACATCCGAGGCAGCAGTGATCCTCATGTGGAGACGATGTCTGTCAAGTCTTATAGATAGAATGTCCTATGTGTCATCTTTGTACTCGCAAGTCCTAGGAGTCAGTAGATGGTTTAATATAGATCTAAGATTTTTGGCATAATGCCTCGAGATTTTTGTATACTGATCATGTACAGTTCAACAGGGCAGTCAGTGTTATGACTCTCGAGATGTGATATTACAGAGATGTAATGATGGGTCAGTTTGTAAATAACTTATCTTGTTTCTTTATGAAAGAATTTTACCGTTTCAGGTTCTCTTTACAAAAAGTTTTAATTTTTAGTGATTTTCAGTAATTCCGCTGCTAACGAAACGCTTCCGCGTTAGTTTAAATTCGTTGATCTTATTTTCTCGAGACGGTCGTCACAATTTAGTGGTATCAGAGATTTAGGTTCGTTGAGTCTAGAGAGACATAGGACTTAGGTTGTAGAGTTTGTTCTAGTGTCTTCCAGTATATCTGATAGTGTCTTCTGCTCATTTAGGAGGAGAAGAGAAAACTAAAGATGTTTGGATCACACGAGGAACACGTTGTTGAGAGTAGTGTTGTTGCACCTAGAGAAGGTGCAAGAGACCAAAAAAGGGAGGAACTTGTACCTGAACCACCCCAGATCAATCCAGCTGACATGGGGAACCCATCCTTCCAAGACATGTTTGGGTAGTTTATGACTGCCATGACACATATGACTGATAGAATCCCTATACATGTACCTAGGGCACCTACCTATCCAGAAGGACAAGGATCTGACAAGACGTTTGAACGACTATGCCAGGTTGGAGCCATAGAGTATGCAGGAATAGCTGACCCAGCAGATGCCGACTTGTGACTAACTGAACTAGAAAAGGCCTTTAGAATCCTGAATATCCCAGAAGCTGAGAAGGTTAGACATGTTGTGTATATACTCAAGGGGAGTGCTGGTCACTAGTGGACCATGGAGGAACAGAAAAGGCTTGATGTGGATATTGAATGGGAAGTTTTCCGATGGGAATTTATTAACATATACTTCCCTAAGATGTTCTTGGACGAGAAAATCTTTTAATTTGAGAGGTTAAGACAAGGATCGATGAACATTAGTGAATACAAGGCTAAGTTCATGGAACTGTTGTGGTTCTGTCCGCATATGGCAGCTATAGATGAACAAAGGATTAGGCATTTTAAGAAGGGGTTAAACACTGAGTTGACCACCCCTGTGTCTGCTCTGGAGAATAAGGAAAGGTTTGCTACATCTGTGGAGTCGGTTAGGAGGATAGAGAGGTCTGTGGCAGAGAAGCGACAGACCAAGAACAAGAAGATGTACCCCCAATTCCAAGGATCTTCATCCAAAGGTTTCAAGAAACCGAGGTTTTTTGTGCCTACACCACCACCTAGATTCAGTACCCAGACACAGTGGACATCAAATAGGGGTAGAGGACGAAGCTTACCATTAGAAGGAGCTCGTAGCTCAGCATATGAGTCGGTTATAGGACCACCAAAACCACAACAACTGAACAGAAGTTGTTACATTTGTGGAAAGATGGGACATCTGATGAAAGATTGTAGAGCCAGAGAAGTGAGTGTGACTCAACCTCAAAGGCAAAGTCAGCAAGGTTCTCAAAGGAGACAGATTCCTGGAGGAGCTAGAGGATGTGGACAAGCATCCCAAGTTGGATCATTGGCACCTGGTCATCGAGCACTGAATCAACCACAGGCAACGGCAAGGTTTTATGCGATAAATCCACCTAAGGCAGTGATCAACCCTCGGGTTGTGGCAGGTCAGATGGAGTTGTTTAATTCTGATATGCCTACATCTTGCATTGTATCTATTTTAATTGATCTGGGTGCTACGCACTCCTTTATCACTCGAAGAATGATTCTTGACTGCAACCTGACTATAAGACATAGAGCAGATAGTTTGTTGTTAGAAACTCTGTTGATGGGATCTGTTGTGTTGTAGGAGATATGTTCTCCCTGCATTCTCTTCTTTTCAAATCATCGCTTTCAAGTGGATCTTATATCACTTGAGATGCATGGATTCGATGTAATCCTTGGGATGGATACCTAAGAAAGGTATAAGGTAGTCTTGGATTGTGAGTCCAAGCAGGCTGTGTTCACAGATGATAGTGACACATGGATCTTTCAAGGAGATAGAAAGATTCTTCCCACCTGTCTTGTGTCGGCTATGGTTGCTGAGAAGCTGATGAGATAAGGATGTTATGCATTCTTGGCTCATGTGGTAGATACCATCGTGGAGAGTCCTAATCCTGCTGAAGTTCCTATAGTCAGGGAATTTGAAGATGTATTTCCTGAAGAACTTCCAGGTGTACCTCCACCCCGAGAGATTGATTTTGAGATTAATCTAATCCCGGACACACAACCTATAGCACAAACACTGTATAGGATGGCGCCTGCTGAGATGGCAGAACTCAAGAAACAACTACAAGAGTTGCTTGAGAAGGGTTTCATCTGACTGAGTACTTCACGCTGGGGTGCCCCGGTCCTTTTTGTTAAAAAGAAAGACGGGTCAATGCGGTTGTGCATTGATTATAGACAGTTAAATAAAGTAATAATAAAGAATAAGTATCCTCTGTCGAGGATTGATGATCTCTTTGATTAGTTGTGTGGTGCAACTGTCTTCTCAAAAATAGATTTGAGGTCGGGATATCACCAACTATGTATTAAGGAGGGTGACATACCTAAGTCTTCCTTCAGTACAAGGTATGGTCAGTATGAGTTCACAGTTATGTCATTTGGACTAACTAATGCACCAGCTGCATTTATGGAACTCATGAATAGAATCTTTCGACCTTTTCTCGATCAGTGTATAGTTGTATTTATAGATGACATACTGATCTTCAGTAGAGATGCTCAGCAGCACGAACAACATCTTCGTCAGGCTCTAACTTTGTTAAGAGAGCATGAGTTATATGCTAAGTTTAGCAAGTGTGAATTCATGTTACCAGAAGTATCTTTCCTTGGGCACGTGATATCTGCTTCAGGTATACGTGTTGACCCTAAAAAGGTAGAATCTATCCTACAATGGGAGCAGCCAAAGACACCGTCGGAGATCCATAGTTTCTTAGGGTTGGCAGGTTATTATCGGAGGTTCATTAAGAACTTCAGTTCTATAGCCTTACCCTTGACTAAGTTGACCAGGAAGGATGTTCCTTTTGCCTGGAGTGACAAGTGTCAGCAATCGTTTCAGTTGTTGAAGGAAAGGTTGACAAATGCACCTGTGCTTGTGTTACCTGAGCAAGGGAAAGGGTATATAGTTTTCTGTGATGCCTCTAAGAATGGACTAGGATGTGTGTTAATGCAGGATAAACAAGTGATTTCTTTTGCTTCTCGACAGCTTAAGAAACACGAGGAGAATTATCCGACACACAATTTAGAACTAGTTGTCATTGTCCATGCTTTGAAGATCTGGAGACATTAACTCTATGGAGAGACATTCCAATTTTCACAAACCATAAAAACCTAAAGTATATCTTTTCTCAACATGAGCTTAACATGAGGCAATGTCGCTGGATGGAGTTAATCAAGGACTATGATTGTACAATTGATTACCATACAAGAAAGGCCAATGTAGTTGTTGATGCTTTAAGTAGGAAATTAGCAACACCAGCCTTAGATAGAGCACAGTTGAATTCTTTGGTATACTCTAGGAGGGATATGTTTATCTCCTTAAGACAAGACAATGTAAAGTTAAGAGTATCATTGTTATCAGGGTTGTTAGCTGAGATGCACATCTAACCTACTCTAAGACAGCATATTAAGGAGGCACAACAAGTTGATGCTGCAGTTCAATAGGTTAGATCAAAGTATGGTAATGAGAAACGAGAAGGTTTCCATGATTCAGATGATCAAGTAGCTTGTTATCATGGTAGAGTAATAGTACCGGATGTGGATAACTTGAGGAAGTTAGTTCTGGAAGAAGCTCATTCTTTAATGTATGCTATACATCCAGGAAGCACCAAGATGTATCGAAACTTGAAAGATATGTATTGGTGGCTTGGATTGAAGAAGGACATTGCTGAGTTTGTTATGTGGTGTCATGTGTGTCAGCAAGTTAAAGCTGAACACCAGAAGCCTACAGGAACAATGCAACCTTTACCCATACCACAATGGAAGTGGGATCATGTAACTATGGATTTTGTGGTTGGTTTACCTAGAACAGCCAAAGGACATGATTCCATTTGGGTAATAGTTGATAGGTTGACAAAGACAGCACATTTCTTACCTGTCAAAACAACCTATTCTGCTGAGAGATTGGCACAGTTGTATGTAGATGAGATAGTGCGGCTGCATGGAGTTCCAGTTACCATTGTTTCTGACAGAGGTCCCCAGTTTATGAGTCATTTTTGGGAGCGACTTCATAAAGCCTAAGGCACATAGTTAAGGTTTAGTACAGCCTTTCATCCTTAGACTGATGGACAATCAGAAAGGACTATACAGACTTTAGAAGACTTGCCTAGAGCATGTGTTCTTCAGTTTATAGGAAGTTGGGATTTGCACCTAAGTTTGATAGAGTTTGCCTATAACAATAGCTATCAACATAGCATTGATATGGCACCCTATGAAGCTTTGTATGGTAGATGTTGTAGATCTCCCTTATTTTGGTATGAAATCAGTGAATATCAATTTTTAGGTCATGATCTTGTGTAGCAGACCACCGAGAAGATTAAGATAATACAACAATAGTTGAAGATTGTACAGGATAGGCAGAAATCTTATGTTGATAAGCGTCATAGATCTTTAGAGTTCTAGGTTGGAGACAGAGTGTACCTCAAGGTCTCACCTTGGAAAGGAGTTCTTAGATTTGGAAGGAAAGGAAAGTTAGCTCCTAGGTTTATGGGGCCTTATCCAATTGTTGAATGAATTGGAAAGGTAGCTTATAAGTTAGAGTTACCATCAGAGTTGCAGAAGTTACACCCAGTGTTCCACATTTCCATGTTAAGGAAATGTCATCTTGATATAGAATCAGTTCTGCAACCTATGGAAGTAGAATTGAATGATGATATATCTTATATAGAAGGACATGTGCTGATCCTAGACAAGAGAATTAAAAAGTTGAAAAAGAAAGACATAAGTCTTGTAAAAGTCCTCTGGAATCATCATGGTGTTGAAGAAGCCACGTGGGAACTATAGGAAGAGATGAGGAGAAAATACCCTACTCTTTTCTTGTAATATGTTTTTGTAATGATTTCGGGGACGAAATCCTTGTAAGGGGTGGATAATTTGTAACATCCCTGACCTGGGTTATGAACTAACCCTAGGTGTTTTGCTTAAATATGTGATTAGATGCTTGTGGTTATATTTTGAAATGTAATTAAGGCTTTTGAGGAACTTATATTTCAATTTCAGTCCTTTTTGCATAATGTTGAAACATTGTTTTGTTAATAATGGACTAAAGTGCAAATTACCCAAGTTCAGGGGTTTATTTGCAATTTGCACATGTTAAGATGTTCCTCTGATGTTGAGACATCATAAGAATGATTATGATGTGGTGGAATGGATTCCACAATCTTGAACACCAAGATATAGCTTGTAGAGCAATCCTTGTGCTTTAAAACCTAGTTTTGGTGTAATGTGCAAATTACCGAAAACCTAGGATTCAACATGTAAAATATACCCTCTAGAGGATCTCTCATGCTTCTTGGCATCAAGTAGAGAAAACAAAATGAGAAGGGCGCCTCATTTGAATAATCAAGGAGGAGAGATAATCTTGATATTAAAATAATCAATATTTAAGCAAATGGCCCTTTAATATATACAACTTATTAAGATGTTTTCCTTTAAATCCTGGATAATGGAGGAGTTTGCATGAGATTAGAAGGTGGCCACGTATCCAAAGGATGGAGCAAGCTTTGATGGTTTTAGCTGGAAAATAAAATAAGATAACTCTCTTTTATCTAATTACCTTAAAGACCCATAAATATATAAGGAACCTTTTTCCAACAACATAAGGGATCGTTTCCCTTAGTTATTTTCTTCTCAAACCTGCTTTGGCCGACCAAGGAGGATCTATGGAGCATAGGAAGGACGACCAAGCTGGTTTGGTAAGTATGGATCACCATCTAACTCGAATTCATAGAGGAAACCATAAAACAAGGTTGGTTTATTGGTTTTCTTTACACGATTCTTCTTTCTGGCCATCTTCTCCATCCAAAACTTGAAGAACGAAGCTTGGACAACACCTGGAGCTTCATCCACCATTAAATCTACGAATATTGGAGCTCTGGATCAATCCTAGAGGTGGGTTTTATAACTCTAAACCCTTAAGCTTTGCTTTTGCATTCTTCTTTCCTGAAATCATTGCTTATACTTCTTCCTTAGACACCTTTGTGTGTTCTTGCTATCATTTTCCATGAAGAACAGTCCTTGTTCTTGAGGTAGAAGATGATGATGTAAATTCCTATGTTTATCCAAGTTTTTACTTTAGCAAACGGTCTCCAACCCTTGCTCAAACGGTTTCCCAAACCGTTTGGGAGCAAACGGTTTCAACCAAATCGCATAGAAGCAAACGGTCCAAGACTGTTTGGAGGCATTGACTAGGTGTTGACCTTTTGGGGGTCTGTTGAAAAATATTTAGATCAAAATTCTATAAGTAATCATCAATTAATTCCAAGTGGTTTACCAATTGAAGGCCAATCAACCACCTAAACCCTAATCGGGTCAATTGCTGATTTCAATATTTTAATCATGTTGAAGTTTGGGTTGAGTGACCCAAATGGTTTTAAAACCATTTGGGGATCACCAAAATGGTCTCAAGACCATTTGGTGATCACCCAAGACCGTTTGGAGGTCTAGGGTTAAGTATAGTTGACCAATTTAGGATCCAATGATAGCAAGTTGATGTATAATCGATTATTGATTTGGTGACCAAACCTAGGGTTCAAACCTTAATTGAATAACTTGGTTTTTGATAAAATAATGGGCAAACGGTCTTAAGACCATTTGGAGGGTATCCAAACGATCCCAAGACCATTTGGGGGTAACCCAAGACCATTTGGGATGTCTAGGGTTGACTATGGTCAAGTGGTTGAAGATCTAAAGGTAACAAATTGAAGTACAATTGATTGTTGACCTAGTGATCAATCCAATGAATCAAACCTTAATTGGTTGAGTTAGTTTTTGATGTTGACTTGATAAAATAGTCTCAAGACCATTTGGAGGTCATCCAAATGATCCCAAGACCGTTTGGGGTCAGGTCATGATCAAGTTGAATGATGGTTCAATGGTTTCAAATCAATTAGACTCACATTGAAACATGTTGAAGGGTAATCAATTTCAAACCTTAATCCAATCGATTCAAGCCTTAATTGATGATCAATTGAGGGTCAATTGAGTGTCAAATCAGTTGAGGGTTGACCTAATTGACTCAATTGATGAGTGGATAACAAGTCCATGATTGATTGAGGGGTCCAACATTGAAAACCCTAACTCAATTGAAGTGGTTGAGACACTTTTTGGTCCTTGCGGTTTTGAGGTAGTTTGGATGAAACGGTCTCAAGACCATTTGGGTCCAAACGGTCTCAAGACCATTTGAGTCCAAACGGTCTCAAGATTGTTTGGGACCAAATGGTCTCAAGACCGTTTGGGACCAAACGATCCCAAACCGTTTGTGCTCATGCGGTTTCAAGGTTGGTTATGTCCATGCAGTTTCAAAGTCAAACAAGACCAAATGGTCTTCATGACCAAACGGTCTTCACCCCATCTTGGGCAAATGGTCTTGAGTGTGCACTTTACCAAACGGTTTCAAGGGCAGTCCAAGACCGTTTGGAGGTTTAGTGTACAAGACCGTTTGAGGTCTAAAAAGGTTAAGATCGTTTGATGCCTTAGTGGTCAAGATGGTTTAGTAGTTGATTAACTTAAACCTCATATATACTTAGAGTGGTTAAAGAACCAAGTAATTAGTTGATTGAGACATGATGTGATCAATGGTGATTATAATAAAGGTATTCTTGATGGGATAAGAGTGGTTAGTACTCTTTGAACAAGTAAGCCTTAATGATCACAATAATAATGACATGACCCATGATGTCGATGTTGAATTGACTTAGCATAAACAAGGGTGATGCAAACATCAACTTATAGAAATAGGAGAGAGAAGACTTCGTATATGAATGATTAATCAAGTAATGAATTCTCAATATGGATGGATACCTAATTAGGGTAGGATCCATGATAGTGAGATCATGAAACCCTAAGTATGATAACTAATGAATCATAACCTTAATTGAGGGTATTAATGGAAGTAATCCTAATACATGATGATGGTATGATCTCAATTCATTGTATTGTGAATAGTAAACCCTAATTCAGGGTAATGTGATGAAATGTGAATAGTATACCCTAATTCAGGGTAATGTGATGAAATGTGAATAGTAAACCCTAATCTAGAGCAATGTGATAATGTGTACAGTAAACCCTAATTCCGAGTTATGCTTTTAAACATGAAACTCAATGTTTGAATTATGAAATGAGGAAACACTATTCCTAATTAAGAAAAAGGGGTTGGTTTACCCAAACTGAATTAAAAAGGGAAACCCTAACCCTAGTAAGGGCATAGTGATACAACCCTTGAATTGTAAGGTTATCTTTGTTTTGCAATATGCTGATTTATAGATAATGTGCCTATTATCAAATAAATTGATTATGCGGGTCTTTATGAAATGGTGAACATATCCAGGTAAGAGCTATGATGTCATATTCATTGAAAGCACTTTATAAGCTTTAAAAGTAAAGATTTGTCATGTTGCCTAGTGAGAGGTAACATATGAGACTCATAGGTTGTATGAGCCATGAGAAATATCTGCATTGTTATAATCATGTTCATACTGTTAAATGATTTAATGGCAATATGCTACTTGGTAACAAGTGTTTGATGATCTAAGGGTTTGAACACCCATATTCCTGAATCCCAATGATGAGATGGTTAGGGATTGATATCCCAATGTTAACTAGATGTGAAATGAACTTGATACAATTAGTACTCTTTCTTTATAGCAATTGTCTTATTGGTCTATGTTTGAAAACATGCCTGATGCTAAAAGAATGCCATAATGTACTTAAATAATCAAGTATAATGATATCATGTAGAGCCCTGACCATAGATCCATCATTGTCAGAAATTAAATGATGGTGAAATAGGTTTTCCTAAGGGAACTCCTGGAGAGCATACTTTTGAGTATGTGAGGGTTATGGACGTGAATATCCTTCCTAATGGAGGAATTGATGTGAGACATACATTTAATCTCTCAATCCTTCATTATATGCATATGTTGGGATGATGTATCACTAATCTCCTGATGATGTTGTTAATATCACATCGATGTGAGATAAACAAGAAATCCCTCGATGGCGAAGAGAGTACAGCATGCCACTGTAACTCTAATAGCGAAGTTGCCAGAATACCCTGGAAAGCTATTATAGCAGAGACACTAGATCTCCTGCATGTTGTACCTCACACTGATTGAGGAAGATGAGGTCATAGAAATCTGGCTCTTCTGATGACCTATGTATGGTACCAATTGCGATTTCGTAATGGTCGGTTGGAGTATGAGTGGTATACCTCATCTCCTCAGGGCATAAATATGTTTGAAAAATGTAATCAGCCGTATAGCATAATTGCTTAGGTTGAACTACGAGAAACAATGATTGATGATACATTGTTTATAGTGCTCTAGTTGAATAACTAGTATACATGTTCTTCATATTCCTTATTAAATGTATGACTTGCTATTCAATCAAGTTATAATTGAAATGATTGCATAAGTTATATTGTTCCAGTCAGTTATATAATGAATTGCCTACTATTAAATAATTATAATTCTACTGCTCAATGTTATTCAATTATTTTGCAATAACAATGCTTCTGGCGAAGAGTTATAACTCCTGCTGGGACAATTATTCAATTGTCTCACCCCCGTGGGATTCAACTTTTTAGGTAGACGTTGAGGACGAAGAAACCCTTCAGTGGGTGAGAAAGAACAGTAGCAACAGCAACATCCGGGGCAACAGTGATCCTTAGGTGGAGACGCTATCTATCAAGTCTTATAGATAGAATGTCCTATGTGTCTTCTCTGTACTCTCAAGTCCTAGGAGTCAGTAGATGGTTTAATATAGATCTGAGATTTTTGGCATAATGCCTCGAGATTTGTGTATACTGCTCATGTACAGTTCAATAGGGCAGTCAGTGTTATGACTCTCGATATGTGATATTACAGAGATGTAATGATGGGTCAGCTTGTAAATAACTTATCTTGTTTCTTTATGAAAGAATTTTACCGTTTGAGGTTCTCTTTACAAAAAGTTTTAATTTTTAGTGATTTTCAGTAATTCCGCTGCTAACGAAATGCTTCCGCATTAGTTTAAATTTGTTGATCTTGTTTTCACGAGACGGTCGTCACAGTTAGCTAGTGAACAACATTATGTAACTCCTTTTTAATACAAGTGGCTTCAGTTTATGGCTTCAAACATGAATCAGTTCATCTTGATGCATGGTTATGAAATCAATTTTAATTTACCCTGTTTTGTGGTAATATTGTTATTATTGTTAATCCCATTTTGGTTTTGAGTAATCTCGCTTTGTGTGACAAAGGGTGCCACAAAAAGCATGAGTGCCAATAAAGTTGTGTTATTTAACTGAAATTGACATTCTTGAACTCCAAGGATCAAAGTGGTGAATGAATTCTATTGAGTTGTTTATGTTATATTAGATTGAAGATAAATATTGAGAAATATCATCCAAAAGATGATAAAAAGTTAAAACTTTCTTGTGCATATCAAACATAACATAGGATTGTAAGAATTCTATCCTCCACAAATTCCATATGTCTTAGGCATCCACTCATCCCATAGAATTTCTTTCCTATAAACAAAACATATCCTAAGATTACCATGTTATACATGTTGATAGGATAGGGACATAGACCACATTTAAGCTTAACTGATAAGTTAGGGTTTACATGGACAATTACATGCTTGACCACAATATTATTATTTAACCTTGATTAGTAATGAGATGTCTAGTTTTAATGTTTTAAAACTAAGGAGAAACTCTAATCATGCTTTTGATTTGAATGATAAGGGTTTGACAAGTGTGAACCCTAATCAACCAAATTTTATTTTTGATAGTATATAAATACAAAATTTGATAGGTGTGGTTGTATAGTAAATGATTTTTCATATTTCTATCAAACTTGGATTTATGTGAAATTTGAATATGATATGGATAACTCATAGTCATGACTTGAGCATATGATGAGATCCCAGTTTTAGTTGATATAGAGATAGCCCATAGATATATGTGGGAGAAGGAATAATGATACTTGAGAAAATAATTAATAAAAGGAATATTATTTGGTAAGATTATCAAACTAATAATGTATGATTGCATATAATTCAATTATGAATCCAACGCAAAAAGAATGAACCAAATCAGAGTTAAAATGAGAGTGGTATGGCCTTTTTAGTAGACATGTGCAGAGATGACTTTTGGTCTACTTTTTCAGGGACTGTCGAGCGGGCCTAATAGGCCCGTCGATCGATGAGAATGAGTTGCACATCTGCCCAGGATATCCAATCATAAAATGACCATAACTTTTGCTATATATGTCCAATTTCAACTAAACAAAGTGTGTTAGAATTGTAATTCAATTCTTTATACTATCAAGCCCTTAGACTAAAGAAGAGATGGCCTGGAAGGTGATTAGAGGGTAATTTTTGGGAGGAACGTGAATAATAGTTGGAGATCGACAAATTGGCCATAGATCCTTCATGGTAAGTAGTTCTAGATAGTAAATCCCTTCTCTTTTACCTCTTTTTTCCATCGATATCTTATATTAGACTCACTGGAGGTTCTATTCCTCCTTTCTTCATATACTTCCTCCAATCGGCCTTTTTGAAGTTGTAGATCTAATTTTGCGTAGTTAGAAATATGTTTGGGGGCTATAGACTTGAATCCAAGCCTTCTAGACCACAAATTGGGACTTATAAAGCTTAGATCCAAGGTCAGGGACCTATAATTGGATCTAGGTGAGCGGATATTTCCTTTAAATAGTAAATTGCACAAAATTGGATTACATCCACTATAAATCTTTAATTATTTTGTATGCAACTATAAATCCTAAATTTTCCATTCAATTCAGGCTTTTGTAAATTGATCTAGAAATGAATTAAATAATGGCGTGATGAATTTCCAATGTTGAAATCATATTAGCATTGGATATAAAACATCTAAAATGTTAATTCTAAAGTTATTGTAGAAATTATAAGATATATCGAAATCTAGAGTTTTTGGTTATGTTTGAGATTGTTGTATAATTGAATGAAGAAATTTGCCTATTTGAATCTCCTTATTTGTAAATGATTTTTATACAAATGCTTAGAATAGATATTTCAGTTATTATCTCAGAATTTATGTGATGTTATCAGTGTTTCCTTGATATCCCAATAAATATGGTAAAACCCTATACGTGTAGTAAGCTGAAAGTTTGCGAATAGACATCATAAAATCCAACAAAAGTGACCCTTTTTTAATGTGACGGGCTTATTTATACAAGGTTATTCCTGATTCAAAATATTTTTAGTGAATGGCATGGAAACCCTCGTTTAGTTCATTCCAAGGTTTCATATATATGTTCGGATATATGTGAACTACTAAAAGTAGTCTGTGTTCAGTTAATGTTTGTGACACATTAAATCCTTATATGAGACATGTGATATGTGAATGAGGTAAATGAAACCCTAAAGATAGAGCATCATGTGTGTAACATCCCTGACCTGGGTTATGTGTTAACCCTAGATGTTTTGCCTAATAAGGTTGAGTAAATACTTAATATTATCTTGGGAAAAGTAATTAGGACTCATGAGAAACTTATGTTTCAATTTTGGTCTTGTTTGAACAATGTTGAAGCAATGTTTGCCTATTTTGGACTAAAGTGAAAATTACCCAAGTTGAGCGGTTAAATTGCAAATGTTGCATGATAAGATGTTAATCTGATGTTGAGACATCATAAGAATGAATATGATGTAGTGGTATGGTTTTCACAAGCTTGGGCACCAAGATTAAGCTTGTAAAGCAATCCTTGTGCATTAAAACCTAGTTTTGGTGTAATGTGCAAATTACCCAAAACCTAGGGTTCAATATGCAAATTACCACTTCAATAAGGTCCCTAATGTTTCTTGGCATTATGAAGAGCAAAGAAAATGAGAGGGGCGCCTCATTTGAATTAAGTTGGAGGAGGGAGAATCTTGATATTAAAATAATCAAGATTTAATCCTAAGTGAAACCCTAATTCAATTTAGGGCAAAAATGAATGTATTAATTAAAGGTATTTCAACCAAAATTAAAATGGTTGAATTCAGATGTGTTTGTATGAGCTTAAAGCCTTTCAAAGGTACGAGCATATCCTAAGGAGGTGAAATTCCACTCACCATTATAATAAGAAAAAGAATTTCCACTCAAATATGGAGATTCTTATTATAAGGGTTAAGGTGCTTAATTTCTTTTCCCTTAATTCATAGATAATGGAATGGAATTCGGTGGGGATAGAGATTCCCTTGCATGCAAGAAACCAAGGGGGAAGTGGTGGCAACAGTTTTGGAATTAAAAGGCTTTTATAAAGAATTTTCTCTCTCATCAATTTTCTTATAAAAGTACCCTTTCCAAGCCAAGACAAAGGCTTTTTCGGATTTATTTATTTCCCCTTGCTTGGAAAACAACCAAGGAGCTGTAGAGGATCAGGAGGACGACCCCCAACCTGTTGGTAAGGTTCTTGACCTCCTTTCACCTTGAATCCATGGTGAAAATCGAAAATCAATGCATAAATTCTTCATATCTCGATCCCCTCTTCATTTCTAACCAATTCTTTTCACTCAAAGCTTGAGGACGACCCTTAGAATAGTGAAAGGAGTTGCATCCAACATTTTTTTCGTGATCTTGGATCTTTGGAGATCAATTGGAGGTGGGTTTTATAACTTGAACCCTTAATTTTATTATTGCAATCAATTTCTTATCAGTTGGTGATCATTTCTACTTTTTTGAAATTAAGTTTGGTTGATTTATGCAATCTCCATGGAAATCACAGTATATTTCGTGAGTTTCAAGCTTGATGATGATGACATTATCATAAGCACACACCTCCCTAAATATCTAGGGCAAACGGTTTCAATGTTGAGTCCAAACGGTTTCACCAAACTGTTTGGTGGTTTGGTTTCCAAACCGTTTGGAATGGTTGACCGTTTGAGATGGTTGACCATTTGAAGATATATCTGTGGTGCTTGGATCTTGATCCAATGGTTTCAATTGGTTTGATCTTGAAGGTTTCAATGGTGAATGATTCCTTAATTGCAAACCCTAATCGAGTAAGTGCTGATTTTGAAATTGATTGAGATGTTGTTTTGGGTTGATTGACCCAAACGGTTTCAAAACCATTTGGGGATCACCCAAACGGTCTCAAGACCATTTGGGGGTCACCCAAGACCGTTTGGAGGTTTAGGGTTAAGTATGGCTAAGTGTTTGAATGTCCAAAGGTACCAAATTGAATTGCAACTAAGTATTGATTTGATAATCAATCCAATGGTCCAAGACCCTAATTGGATGTCATGGTTTTTGATGATGGAATGGGAAAATGGTCTCAAGATCGTTTGGAGATCAACCAAACAGTCTCAAGACCGTTTGGTGGTCATACAAGATCGTTTGAGGTCAGGTCATATCATGTGATGATGATAGTTCATTGATTTCAATTGATTTGGTTCCACAATGTCAACCATTGATGGATCCTTGATTTCAAACCCTAAGTGATGGTTTCTTGATTATCAAACCTAGTTCAATTGGGTTCAAAACCCTAAATTGAAGGTCTAATTGAATGGTGATTCAATGGTCCAATTGAAGAATGCTTTAGTGGTTCAATTTATAATTGTTCCATGGATTGAAACATTGAGTCGATTGAGTGTTGAAGTGCCTTTTTGGTCCATGCGGTTTTGAGAAGGTTTGGACCAAACGGTCTCAAGACCGTTTGGGTCCAAACGGTCTCAAGACCGTTTGAGTCCAAATGGTCTCAAGACCTTTTGGGACCAAACGGTCGGACCAAACGATCTCAAACTGTTTGGTGACCCAAAGTGCAAACAGTTTCAACATCTATTTTGTTCAATTGGTTTCAAGTACAACTTGTCCAAATGGTTTTCAACCAATTGGTTTATGAGAACCAAGATCATTGAGGGTCTAAGTAATTAACTTTGTGAAGATCAACATGGTTAATCCATTTGAATATCTCATGTAATTAAAGGTCTAATATGGTGAACCTATTTAGATACTTAATGCAATTGAAGATTTCAATGGTTAACCCAATTGATCACTTTGTGGAATTGAAAGTTTAATTGGTCAATACTTTTGAATTCTTTATATAATTGATGGTTTAATTGATTAGACCATTTGGACATCCAAAATGATCAAAGGTCAATCAGCTATGTGATTATTAAAGATGTAGACCCATGATGATTGTGAAGGTTAACCCTAGCTATGTGTACTCAAGTGAAGAGTTGACCTAGATTAATCTTGGAGTAGTTAACATACTAAAGAGGATGAGAGAGAGAATGAGAGAGATGAATGCTTACATAATTAAGCCCTAATTCTCTCATTATGAGTAAACTATGTGATTAGGGTTGATCCATAATAATGAGATCATGAAACCCTAATCAATGAGCCCTAACCCTAATTAGAGCAATACTATGTGTGAAACCCTAATTAGAGCAATGCTATGTGTGAAACCCTAATTAGAGCAATGCTATGTGTGAAACCCTAATTAGAGCAATACTATGTGTGAAACCCTAATTAGAGCAATACTATGTGTGAAACCCTAATTAGAGCCATACTATGTGTGAAACCCTAATTAGAGCAATGCTATGTGTGAAACCCTAATTAGAGCAATGCTATGTGTGAAACCCTAATCAGAGCAATACTAAGTGTGAAATCCTAATTAGAGCAATGCTATGTGTGAAACCCTAATTATAGCAATGCTATGTGTGAAACCCTAATTAGAGCAATGTTATGTGTGAAACCCTAATTAGAGCAATGATATGTGTGAAACACTAATTAGAGCAATGCTATGTGTGAAACTCTAATTAGAGAAATGCTATGTGTGAAACCCTAATTAGAGCAAAGCTATGTGCGAAACCCTAATCTAGGGCAAAGATGAGTGTTATTATAAATCCAGGGTGATGATGTAACCCTAATTAGAGGTAAGAGAAACCTTACTTGGATGTGAATAGAAAACCTTAATCCCTAAAATGGGGTAAGGTGTATGAAAACCTAATATAGGGTAGTGCCACTAATCCTATGTGAAGACCTAGCTAGCATTGGGTGATGTGTTGTGAAATCCTAATTTCACATAATACTAGGTGAAACTTTGATATAGAAGGATGATTATGTAAAACTCTATTGAAGAGTAATACTATGTGAAATCCATAAATATATGGAATATGCTATGTGAATCCTCAAATTATAAGTATGGAGAATACTATTCCTAATAGTGGAATAGTGATTAATGGTATGACAATGTAACACCTAGAAAGGTTGATAATGGATATCCTTATATTAATAGTTCCTAACTTAAGGATGAGTCCATAGTATTGGCAACAGTTGTATAATCTAAGTGAGTGAGTAATGACCAATACTTTACATGATAATTGTGATGAACTGGTGCATAAAGTATTAGAATGGGGAATACCCTAATACAAACTAAGTGTATGAACTCAAGTAAGATAAAGGTGTTGAGGGAAGTGATACATCAAGATATGATAGATATCACATCCAACACCCCAAAACTGGTATACCTTAATGTGTTATAAGTCCAGGATAATTGGATGAATGACACATGAGATGTGTCATGTCAATGGTTACATTGAGATGTAATGCACTCTGTTGAATGTAGGCTAACATGCCTTATGAAAAGGTTATTCCAAACCTATAAACTATGATGTAATCATATTCTGGCAAAGATGAGAGAGAAACTCATGATGTGTGTTGATAATACATTCAATGATGAATGATGAGAATAAATAAGTATGATTGAATACTTATGTTATCCATATTGATTCCTTGCTATGTGAACCCTAATATAGGGTAATGCTATGTGAAAACCTAATTTAGGGCACTGCTATGTGAAACGCTAATACAAAGTGATGCTATGCAAAGTTCTAACACAGAGTAATCCTATGTGAAGCTCAAATACAGACTAATGGGTTATGAATATAATAAGATAACCCTTGTATTGCATAGTACTGATATGTAATGGTGTCATGATCACTAATCATGTAGATATGTTGAGATGATGAGCATAGCCAGGTATGAGCTATGATGTTCTATATACTGAAAATGTTCTATAGGCCTTATAAGCCTTCATATGATTTATTGCTTTGTGAGAGGTAACCTACAATTAATAAGTCATGTGTGTCACATGATGTGCTAATTATCTTATATTGTTTATGATCTTTGTGAACTATGTGCAATGCTTTGTGTAGCAAGAATTATAGTGTCCCTGGGCCAGATGATATGAAGGTATGAAGTTACCTAATAAGTGGAAATAAGTGTTCTATGGTGAGTTATGGGTTCAAATACCCAGATTCTATAATCATGATAATGAACTTATTAAAAAGTGGAAATGTACTTGATGAGTTGAGGGACTAAGATCCCAACACTTTGTGAAAAGAGTATGGCTATAGGCCATGACTCCCCAATGTCAATTCCAGGCATTAGATATATGATCTAAGCCTAAAGAGAGTTAATGTTGTGGTAATGATTCTATAGTGAATAAATGTTATACATGTTCTTCAAATTCCTTAAAGGATAAGTGACATGTTGTTCTATCAAATTATAATTATATTGATTTTGATAAGAATGATGTTCTAATCTGTTAGACATTGAATTAACTGTTACCAAAAAAATATAATTCCTTTGTGTATATTTATCTTCTTAAGCTACAATAATAATGTTTCTGGCAGAGAGTTATATCTCTCACTGGGGAAATTTACAATTGTCTCACCCCCATGGGAATCACATTTTTAGGTGGACGCGGACGAGGAGGTAGGAATCCTTCAGTAGGTGAAGGGTAGCAACAACAGTAGTAGGGACAGCAGTGAAGTCTCAGGTGGAGACACTGGTTGTTATGCCTTGTATAGATATAGATAGAGTCCTATGTGTCGTCTCTATACTCTCATGTCCTCGGAGTAGTAGTTAGTGTTTTCGAGATTTTGGCTCAGTGCCTTGAGATTTTATACTGCCTGTGTTTAGCTTGACAGGACAGTTAATGCTTGTAATTCTCAAAAGGAGATGATACAGAATATGTACCTGTGAACAAGAATGTAATTATGTTACTTTGGTTCTATGTGAGAAATTTTTCCTTTGATGGATCTTTTGATAAAAAGGTTTTAATTTTTAGTGATTTTTGGTAATCTGCTACTTAGTGAACGCTTCCGCTTTGTTAATTATGTTTTTGAGAGTTGGATGCTACAATGTGAATCAAGTATTTTCATACCAATGTTTCTCAATATGAGATGTGGTGATGCCCAGTAGTTCTCTTTACAATAAATATTACAAATGATTTATAAAATGAACTATTTATAGAGCTAACCTAAGAAATGTTGATGTGAGGATTGAATCGTGAATTCAAAGAGTGATTAGACATTTACATGCCCTGAACACTATAAAATGCTCACATGAGGTCTGCATTATGGAGAGGAACTATGCTTCCCAACTATAGGTCTAGGTAAGCCAGAACACACCAATAGGGTGTGGGGGTCTAGGCCATTGAGGGAGGACTCCTTAAATTATTAGTATCCAACACAAACTGAGGATGTCAGTGGTACCTGAGTTATGGGTTGTAGCGATCAGTGGACATCTTCAACAGGTCCACTGGTGCACAAGAAGCTTGCAGCTTTGACTCCCTGCCCGAGTACCCAGGTTGAGAGGAGGACGATATATCCTACCACCCCCATTAGCCGTAGAGAGCCAGATTGTGGCAATGCCAGCTGCAGGTGTGTCATTGAGACTACAGACTTAGGATTTCGAGCATGCTTCTAAGTCTTATACAATGAGATCATAGCTTGTTGCGATAGTTTCACATGTTGTGGTACACTTCATCTGGGTCAGGGCATAATGAGATGAATGAGAGGTTAAACAAGAGTGTGCAATCATTAATTATTACTTTGTAGTTATCTGGAGTAACATGTCATATGTATGTTTTTGAGTTACTAGTTCCTTTGTGATTATTCAATAATGTGCAATTATTGGTTTACTCCTTGTGCTTATCTAGCATAATCGTGCTAAATATATATTGGTGAATGCTTTTTTTTATATCTCATTACTGTTATACATTATTTTTTGGTTGCTCAATAATATAATTTTAACTATTAAAGTGCTTTGAATTGTTTCTTTGAAGTACACATTCACTAAGCGAGTACGCTCACCCCTCTACTCACAAATTTTTAAGGAAACCATGTGGATCTGAAGAATGTCAATGTCAAAGTAGATCTGCCACAAGAGATAAGTATTAGATTAGCTAAGTTCGTTTGGTCCTCATCACTCTAGATCCTTGTATAGCTTTGAGAGTGTTGTAATTGATGATGTATAACTTTGTTTCCTTAATAATAGAGAATTTATCTATTTATCATGTTGTATGTACATGGAAGTGTGAGAAAAGGAATGAATGTTAGATATGTATCTTTATTTTTGAAATCAGATTGGAGTAATCAAGTTTTAATTTCCCTTATAAAGTTAGTTTATGTGATTAAATGTGACCAAACAAAGACTTGAAATCAAAGAAAAAGTTAGGAGTGATATTTGGATTATGTTAAGTCCTCAACTTATGCCCTAAACTCATGATTCGTGTTTCCGTTGGATGTGGGTGTAACATATCATGGTTGGGAAAGGCATTATCTCTCAGTCATGTGATCTCATCCACCTCAGTTCATTTTCATTCACCACCATATGATGATCAAGTTTAATATAAGCTATTTTCTTCCTGAGTGCATTGATTGGCGTGATAGATAGCATATAGTTAGTTCTTCTTCTTATACATTAGAAAAGAAAAATGCGCATACCACACCTTATGAGCATTTTAGTCTTGCATAACAACTCTTGCATATAGATTAAATTCATCATTTCGTTTGTTATATATGGTGTATCTTTATTCTCCACTTTAGCTTTTTCCATTAAGAAAGAGAGAAGTAAAATGTACATCCTTACTCAATCTCCAAAGAATAGAACACAAAAGAAATAGTGAAAAAATATAAGCTTGAACTATTAGTTTTGATACAATAAGGGATAGAAAATTTATTTGAAAAAAAATAAAAGTGGAGAACATGAGGAAAAGGAATCCTATGTTCAAACTTTCATATTGTCTCTATGCAATCAATAAAGAGGGAGTGGGAAGGTTCTTCATGTACACACCTTTCTCTTACTCATCATTAGGATGAGTCACCTTTTGCATGCACCATCTCCACCCTTTAATAGTAGGCAATAGAAGACATTCATTTTCATTCCATCCATCTTATATGTTCATATTTTATTTCATTGGTAAATACTTTGGATCATTCTTGTGAGTATTTTCATAGCCACCCATTTTTACCACCCATTGCTCTACATTGTAGGCCACCACAATGATTTTTTCCTTCATCCATGTTTACTTGAAGAGCTGCATCTGGTGTAGTTTATTTTTGTAGATCAGAGCAATGTAGATAGGAAGATTGTATGGTTCATGAAACATGTTTCCTACTGACCATGAAGTTAACTGCTTCATATTGATAATGTTTTCATTTATCGTATGGTGGACATCTTTTATGAGCATTATTGATCGCTTCAGAGTATTTACTTGTTCAGTGGTTGGTGAGGGTTGGTTTGGGACTGACATGTGGGGGTTGTTAGGAAAACCAATTCATATCTATTTGTCTTCCTTATTACTCTTTCAAACAAATTCAAGAGTAGTGTTGCTCGAGGAAGAGCCACAATGAAGCTTAGGGTACTTTTATGCATTGATTGTGTCACTTTTCACATGCTATTTTATGGTTCTTTGAGCATAAATATTCTCATTCGGATATGTTTTTTTGCTTTGTTCTATTATTATCATGTAAATCATCTATGCATAAATTATCACTAAATCCTATTAAAATAATTGATTATATGGTCATTTTCCCAGACTTATGTTTTTGTCCCCCTTATTTCAAGCAATATGAGTATTTATTGATCAACTCGGTGCCACTGATATCCCAGTCTATGGTACGGACACCTTACGCCCAGGAGCAGAACAAGAAAATAAGAATCATCACTACTAAGGGGGAACTCAGTGCTACCGAGCATTAATTCAATGCCACTAAGATACAAACTCAGTGGTATCAACTAAAGGTTCATATAACATCAGAGATGCAAATTTATTATCTAATGTTACTGATTATAGTGTCACTAGTATCAACCTCAACATCCAGACACCCATAAGAATCAACTTGGTTCTAACAATGCATTTTTTAGTAGTACCGACATAGAGCAAAAATGGGAAAGAAGTCACTAATTTGGTGATGTCATCACCCTATCGGTGGTACTAAGCTAGTGCAATTAATGTGGATTGAAAATTAACTTTGATCTAATAGTTGTGAATTAACAAGGGTTAGTCTTCACTTATGACCTAAGGAGGGTGACCATAGAAAGACTATCATGCACATTTTAGATGCACAACTAACAGGAGTGGAGACTGAGAAGATTGGTGCCAACCGGATGATCTAGGCACTTCTAAAGGGCAAATTTGCAACTAAAAGGTTGTTGATCGTGTTGTTCATCAGAAGGGATCATTGAGTCAACTTATCGAGGAGTGTCTCTATCAATTTTCTTATGCTTTACTTCTCTCTTTTTCTGTTCTTACTGTGATATGATGATGAACGTGTAGGGTTGAACCTCTCTTTTCCCTAGGACCCAGGAGTAGGATGGTGTATTATTGTAATTGAATTTGATGGTTCTATAATATAATTTCCTTTGTTCTGAACTTGAATTGTTGATATCGCTAATGGTTTTTTTATACTCAATTAATGTAAACAAAGTCATATACTTCTTATTGCTTTGGGAGAATGATTATAAGTTATAAAATTTGGAAATTCACATAGATAATAATTGCTTTAGGAGAAGGCTAACAGCTATGAAAGAATAATACATAGGAAGTTATTATTTTCTTATACTAATTTTAAACTGCTACAAGAGTGGGGTTTGTCTTAATTTGAGTAGTACATTCTTTGTGGGAGCTGGTAGTGCTAGTTATGGGTCTTTAGTTCACAAGAAGGGTGATTCATTATAGATGAGGAGAACTCAGTTGCAATATGTGTTGTGGTGAAACCATGAGTTCTAAGGAATCTGTTAAATCTTTCTTACAACCACTTAAATTCAATTTTCTCAGTTCCTATTTTTAGTTAAATAATCGTAAATTAAATCTCTCTTTGGCCTATATGATTAGTTTTACTTAGTAATAGTTTCTGGTGAACAATTTTTTGAGTTTGACAACTCAAGCTTCTTTGGCCTATATTACATGGCACGTGCGCTTGAAGTTTACACACACATTCTATGTGTGTCACAAAAGTGTGGCCAGGTTGGGCATATCAAACCTCAATGCCCCAACCTTTAGAAGGTTGCGGAAACATCTCATCTACAAGCACCTCAAAAGTTGCAACCACAGCAATGCCCACAACCCCTAAGGAACAAAAATGATCAGTAAGGACATTACCCACCTGTTGAGAGATGTACATGACATATATTTTCCATAAATGCCATGGAGGACACTAATGATAATGAGGATATTGAAGGCATTGTGCATTTACTCTAGTACCCTATTAAAGCCTTATTTGATTATGTATCTTCAAATACCTTCATAGCTTCTGAACTTGTAACAATATTAGAATGGAATATGTATATATGAAGCATGTCATATAGGTTCATACTCATAGTGGTTGGGTGTGTTATAACTATCTTAAAATACATCTTATAGACTTGTGTATTTTTGGAAGAATATTTGAGTCGGACTTCATCCTACTCAACATGACAGCCTTTAATGTTATCATGGGGATGAACTAGTTGAAGAAGTTCAACATGACTCTATTTTATGATGAGAATAATGTCAACTTACTACGCACTGATGGTGTGTGCCTCTATATTAAAGGTAGGTTGTGGGATGATGGATAGTTCATTGTGTAACGTCTGTCTCACAAAACACAAGATTAACTAAGCGGAAGCGAATCATTTGCAGCGGATTACTAAAAATCTCTAAAAATTAAAACTTTTTGCAAAGAGATCCTCACATAGGAAATATTTTTCTTCGAGAACCAAGTATAACATTTACATTCTATTTCAAAGTACATGTTTTGCACTATCTCTTCACGAGAATTACAACATCAGCTATCTCAAGACATAATATACAGACAGCATATAACTTCGAGGCATCAAGCCAAAATCTCATATCGATTCATTAAAACACTAACTATAAACTCTGAGGACCTGAGAGTACAGAGATGACACATAGGACTTCCTAACTATATGACTTCACAAGCAGGGTCTCCACCTGATATCTCACTATTGTCCAGGTTGTTGCTTTCCTTTTTCCTGCAAAAGAGTATCTGCTTCTTTGTCCGCGTCCACCTAAAAAAATGTTGGATCCCACGGGGGTGAGACAATTGTAAATTGCCCCAGCAGGAGATATAACTCTCCGCCAAAACATTTTTATTACCGTTTAAAGATATGAAACTGGGCAAATGATAAGCATTCTCAACTTTGAAAGCATTGCATCTACTTATGATAGAGCAATATATCATCTATTCTTTTAATAAGGAATAGGAATGACTTTTACATCATTTATACATCATATTATACCATCATATCAAAATTTTCTTATGACACTCATCATCTTGTTATGTCACCCATGAAACACTCTTGTTCCATTCTATTGTCCTTAGCCAACATGTTTAACAGATAAGGAGATATATCTACCATGTACTCATATATCAACATTACAGGCACTTGGTTAATACCAATCCTATGTTACTATTACAGGAATTGGTCTATTACCAATCATGTGTCATCAGTATAGGCATTTAGCCTCTGCTAGGTATTGGACTCTTCCAAACCTGATTACACCGCCAGGCATTGGACACTACCAATCCTGATTTCACAGCCAGGTATTGGACTTTAGCCAACCCTGATTACAGTCATTATACCTCTTCCAGGTATTGGACTCTAACCAAACCAGATTACACAGCCAGGCATTGGACTCTAACCAATCCTGATTTCACAGCCAGGTATTGGACTTTAACCAACCCTGATTACACAGCCAGGTATTGGACTTTTACCAATCCTGATTACACAGCCAGGCATTGGACTCTAACCAATCCTGATTTCATAGCCAGGTATTGGACTCTAACCAAACATGATTACAGGCATTACACCTCTTCCAGGTATTGGACTTTAACCAATCCTGATTACACAGCCAGGCATTGGACTTTAAACAATCTTGATTACATCCCATGTCTGTTTACACAGCACTGGGCACCTTATTCTTTTACTAGCATTAAACTTTGGCTATGCCAATCATGCTCAATACATTCTTTATGTATTACAAGTATTCCTCTTTTCTCCACACATGTACAATCCAGGTTCCATTATTATGATTGTATCCTTTTGTTATTATTATTATTATATTACCAAGTTCCCATTCCTTGGTTCATTATGAACATTATTATCTCTTACAAGAGACTTTTATAATCATCTTATTACCTCTCACTAGGTAACCAGTAATCTCATGACTCACAAAGCCCTTAAAGAATCTTGTCACCTCTTACTAGGCAACAAAAACATATTCCCTCATGTAATACAATAGTAACACCACTATACCCTCAATAGGGTTAGGGCTTACTTTTCACATCACATTAGGGTTTCTCATGTCCCATTACCCAATTTAGGGTTAGCGTTTTCCCATCTCACATTAGGATTTCATATTTATCAAATCAACCTTAATACATTGCTCCACACCTCTAGGAGCATCCATTAACATCTTGAGTAATCAATCAAGTGTATTACTCTTAACATTTATCATTAAATGATTATCAATGCAAGGTATGAGTTCATTTCCCATCCTTATCATAATATGATTACATCATACTCATGAGTTTGGCTTAACCCCATTCTCAAGGTATATTAGCCTATACTTATCAAAGTATATCAAACTCATTACATTTCATTGTAACAATTGACATAACACACTTCATGTGTTTCTTATCCAAGTATATTGGTTTTGAGGTGCATTAGAGTATATCAGCCCTGGAATGCTAAAAGTGATATCTATCACATCTTGATGTATCACTTTCCTCATCACTTCCAACTTTCTTAAGATATCAACTTATCTTGGATTAAGGAATTTCCCATATTAATCCTTTCATCCACTAACCTATCACTCTTACCATGAAGTACGTAGGTCACACATAAGAATGGTCCAACTATATTTAATGATATGGACCCATTTTAGGTTAAGTCATTGTTTGCTATAAGGTTATCTATAATTAATCACTTTAGGTATTTCCCTTATCAATGTATTAGTCACCATTCCATTATTAGGATAAGGGTCTCTCATACCATCACCCTTTATTAGGGTTTAGGGTTTCACATACTATCATACTTCATTAGGGTTAGGATTTCACATACCAACTCCCTTTATTAGGGATAGGATGGCATATAGCATCGCCCTTCATTAGGCTTTCACACCACATTGCATATACTTAGGGTTTACTATTCATCCCAACTAGGGTTTCTCATGGCATCACCCTCAATTAGGATTTCTCATGGAATCAACCTCAATTAGGGTTTCACATGTCATATCAATTGGAAATACTCATCCAAATTAGGGTTTCACCCTCCATTCCCATAATTGGGGTTTTACATTATGTTACCCTGAATTAGGGTTATGGTTCATTAACTTTCTGGATTAGGGCTTCATGATTTCTTTATTAAGGATCATAATCTATTCATCACATGATCAATACTCATGTATGAATTCCTTTCCATCATCCTCTCAACTTGATTAGGTTACATCAACCCTTCAATCAAGTACATACAACTATGGTTAACATAGTGTACTAAGACATTATTCTCATAACCTTTTAGGGTTAATTAATCTAAAGGTATTGATCATCTAGGTACTTTAGGGTTTCAACCTTTGTATCCAACCTTAATAATCATCATTGAAACAATGGATCAATCATCATCTTAATTCTCAAGAGATTCAATCACATTGGACATCCATTAAATGAGGTACCCAAATGAATTGACCAATTGGATCTTCAATTACAATACGTATCCAAGTGGATTAACCAATTGAATCCTTAATCAATTTTGACTACTTGAGCCCCCAAACGGTCTTAGACTTTCAAATTTCAAATGGTTTGAAACCGTTTGGTAAAGGTGGTGCTTGAGACCATTTGCTAAAGCAAGTACTTGAAACTGTTTGCTAAAGGTGACCTTCAAGATCGTTTGCTAAAGGTGGTCAATTGAAACCGTTTGCTAAAGTACCTTTTTGAGACCGCATGGACTCAACCGGTTTGGGATCGTTTGGTCCCAAATGGTCTTGATACTTTTTGGCCCCAAACGGTCTTGAGACCATTTGGTCCAAACCACCTCAAAACCGCAAGGACCAAATATGGTCTCAACCAATCAAATTGAATTAGGGTTTCCAATGTTGGTTCCTTCAACCATTGAATTCATGTAACCAATCATCAATTGGACCGATAACCATACTTCAATTGATTTAAATAGGTCAGCCTTCAACTTATTTTACCCTCAATTGACTCTCAATTGATCATCAATTAGTGTTTGTATCAATTGGATTAGGGTTTGGAATCGATGATCCTTCAACATTAATCAATGTGTAACTAGTTACTTTAAAACTATTGGACCATCATCCAAATTGAACATGTCCTGGCCCCAAACGGTCTTGAGGTCATTTGGATGACCTCCAAACGGTCTTGAGACTTTTTTCTCATCTTATCACTCAAATCCAAGTCATCCAATTAGTGTTTGGATCATTGGATTGATCAACAAGTCAGCATTTGATTGCACTTCAACTTAGTACCTTTAGATCTTCAAACAGCTGACCAAAGTCAACCCTAGACCTCCAAACGGTCTTAGTTGACCTCCAAACGGTCTTGGGATCATTTGGATGACCTCCAAACTGTCTTGAGACAGTTTTCCCATCATATCATCATCAACCATGTCATTCAATTAGGGTTTGGATCCTAGGATTGGTCACCAAATCAGCACTTAATTGTATTTCAATTTGGTATCTTTGGACCTTAAAACACTTTACCAAACTTAACCCTAGACCTCCAAACGGTCTTGGGTGACCCGCAAACGGTCTTGAGACCGTTTTGGAGATCCCCAAATGGTTTTGAAACCGTTTGGGTCAATCAACCCAAAGCATCAACTCATTTAATTGCAAAATCAGCACTTAGTCGATTAGGGTTTATACCATATGTTTGAATCTTCAAATACCTAACCATACTCAACCCTATACCTCCAAATGGTCTTGGTTGACCTCCAAATGGTCTTGAGACCGTTTGGGTGATTCCCAAATGGTTTTGAAACCATTTGGGTCAATCAACCCAAATTTCAAACTCAATCACTTATGAAATCAGCACTCAACCCGATTAGGGTTTAGGTGATTGATGGACCTTCAACTTATGAACCACTTGGAGTTAATCAATAATAATTGGTGGGTCATTAACCTAGATCATTATTAACAAGTCCCCAAATGTTCAACCCTGGTAAACATCACCAAACGGTCTTAAACCGTTTGCTTCTATGCGGTTTAGTGAAACTGTTTCATTCCAAACGGTTTGAAACTGTTTGCTCCCAAAACACAAACAGTTTGGACATTTGATTGAAACTGTTTGGTCTAGATATTTGGGGAGGTGTGTTCTTATGATGATGTCATAATAATCAAGCTCTATACCCACGAAACCTTCTGTAATTTCCATGGAGGATGCATCAATCAACCAAATCCATAATTGTAAATAGAGAAATGATCATTATTTGATGGGGAATTGAATGCAATAACAAAGTTAGGGTTTCAAGTTATAAAACCCACCTCCAAATGAATTACAAAGCTACAATATCATGGCAACAATGGTGTATTAAGCTTTTGCAACTCCCCCTAGGCTTGTCCTCAAGCTTTTGGTTGAAAAGATTAGCTAGGGTTGAAGAGGAGATCGAAATAAGAAGAAATCCATAATTTATTTTCAATTTCCACCATGGAATCAAGGTGAAATGGATCAAGAACCTTACCAACAGGTTGGGTGTCGTCCTACTGACCCTCCCAAGCTTCCTTGGTCGTTTCCCAAGCAAGGAGAAGAAGTGGGGTCGAAAAAGCCTTTCATTTGGCTTGTAAAAGGTCTTTTTATAAAAATTCAATGAGAGAGAATATGCTTTGTAAAAATCCATTTAATCCCAAAAATATGGCCGCCTATTCCCCCTCAACTTTCTTAGGGACGAGGCTATCTTTTTTGCCTCTTATTCCTCTCAATTATCCATGATTTAAAGAAAAGCAAATTAAGCACCTTTAATCATATTATACTAATATCCATATGTGAGTTGATATTTCTTTTTCTTATAAAATTGTGAGTGAGTTATCCATTCCCTTGGATATTTTCATGGTCCTTGCAAGGCTCAAGGATGTCCACGCACATCTGAATTCAACCATTTTAACTTTGGTTGAAGGCCCTTTAATTAATACATTTATTTTTGCTCTAAATCGAATTAGGGTTTCAATTAGGATTAAATCTTGATTATTTTAATATCAAGATTCTCTCTCCTCCAACTTAATTCAAATGAGGCGCCCATCTCATTCTCTTTGCTCTACATGGTGCCAAGAAACATTAGGGACCTTATTTAAGTGGTAATTTTCATATTGAACCCTAGGTTTTGGGTAAATTGCACTTTACACCAAAACTAGGTTTTAATGCATAAACATGCTTTATCAGCTCTTCCTTGGTACTCAGGCTACCACAAGCCATACCATTGCATAATCTTCACTATCATGATGCTTCAACACATGAGGAACATCTTATCATGCAACATTTGAAATTTAACCCCTCAACTTGGGTAATTTGCACTTTAGTCCAAAATAAGCAAACATTGCTTCAACATTGTTTAAACATGACCAAAATTGAAACATAAGTTTCTCAAGAGCCCTAATTACTTTTCACAAGATACGATTAAGCATATAATCATATTTATTAATCAAAACACCTAGGGTTAAGTATAACCCAGGATAGGGATGTTACAAATTATAAACCCCTAACAAGGATTTCATCCCCGAAATTCCTGATAAAGAGAAACAGATATTATCCATGCATCATATCATCATGTCCTCACATAACACCTCATTATTATGGAGACACCATGGAGTTTTGATCAACAAAAAGTTATTTCACACAAATTTATCATGGAATGATTCACATGGAACACATACTCCCATGTTCCTTAATTGGTTTAGTATTTCTCTTTCAAGATCACCATTATATTTTGTCATCCACTTGAGACTATATAAGTCCTTTCATACCTTGATTGTGTCATCTCACCTGATAACACCATACTAGATTTCCTTATTACTTGCACTAACTGTCTCATTAGTTGTACATTCTTTTATCATAGGGAAAGGTTACTTATCAATTAAGAACTTATCTCAAGGATATCTTCAAAAGATATGTTTATGAAAAACATAAACCCCTAACATGTGATGTTCATATTATTTTACATGTTTAATTTGATTTCATGGTTGACCATTCCAGGTAGTCAACATAAATCATCTGATATTTCTTTAGATACCAGGGTTTCTTACCTTGGTACCTATTACATGTGTTAACAACACATTACATCTTTATCTTCCTTTCATCTTGGGACATTACTTGTTACATATATCTTCACCTTGGGACCAACGTCCTAGATAAAATGATACCTTTCTAAGTATCCATCACATAAACATCTTTATATAATGCACATCAAGTGTCCTATGACCCACTTGATTGCCATGTCCCTGAGAGAAAAGAAAACAAGGAATCATATTCCTCATTATAATCTTATGAGGATTATGCTTTTAATTCCTCATACAAACATGCTCATCTGAGGTTATCTCAGATTTCTCTTTCTTATGATTAGAACAGGACACATTTATTCATTCCATGCTTCTTATTTCATGATACTCATTAGATTTTATCAGAATGACTGCTTGATTAGGGCAATCAAAAATATTACAATCTAAGAGTTTCCATACTCACTTCATCATCAATAATTGTATACCTGGCCATGGTATATAAATACTGAGATTAAGTAGTATGCACTTTTTATGATATTATATTCCTTCTTTTTCATATTATCACAAATATAAGATTTAACATCACTGGATTTTATCCAGACATCTCCTCAATACCTCCTCTTTTTCTTATCGAGGTAAGAACAACATAAAACATCTATAATGTTTATTATGCAAAATATAAGTCCTCATAGGACTAATCAAAGAAAACTCAATCAATTACCTTCTCAAATTAACTCAGGAAACCATAAAAAGACATGACATTATTTTGTCTAACCTGTCACGATTTGTGGATTATTCATTGCCTCAGGCTGACTTTGCCTCAGAGGTTGATTCACCATAACATTTTTGGCTGAGCAATTTCTTGCCAGATGTCCTACATGTCTACATAGGTAGCAAATTCTAGGTGCTAAATGTATTCTAGAAGATTCTTGACCCTTTCCGTGTAACCAATGCCTTGGGGCACTAGGCCCTGGTTGTACTGGTGATACCAGAGTCTTTCCCTTTTTGGAACTAGTAGGCCTCTGTCCCTGGATTTGGATAGGCCTTTTCTCAATTCTCACCTCCTTGTTCTTTGTTGGACAATTCTTTACAATATGTCTAGGCTTTCTACACCTATAGAAAATCCTGCTTTTGGGTTGAACCCTATTCCTTCCTTCACTATTTATTGATTCAACAGGCTGAGGTTGAGCACAGACTTGTTCTAAGTCCAGAACTTCATCATTTCCCATTGCTACAACCTGCTGTTGTGGATTACATGTCCTATTGATGTCCAAAACATCATCATTAGGGGCTGGTAATCTAGGTTGCACTGCTAGTGCTCGATCCACGAAATACATCATGGTTGCCCTAAATTCCCCAACAGTGATTCCTAGGAAGGATTTCTTATTACAATTGGATTAGATAGGGGGTTCTCAGGCAATTGTCCCTCTCTTTCCTGCCTCCCTACACCTCTTATTAGTGCAGCATTGCTGCTTTCTACAGCAAACTCCTCATGTGACCCAGTCATCTTCAAGTTCTTCTTCTCCTATATGAGCAGAAGACACTATTAGTTACACTGGATGACACTAGAATAGTCTCTACTACCTTACTCCAATGTCTCTGTAGACTCAGCGAACCTAGAGCTCTGATACCACTAAATTGTAACGTCTATCTCGCAAAACACAAGATTAACTAAGCGGAAGTGAATCATTTGCAGCGGATTACTGAAAATATCTAAAAATTAAAACTTTTTGCAAAGAGATCCTCACATAGGAAATCTTTTTCTTCGAGAACCAAGTATAACATTTACATTCTGTTTCAAAGTACATGTTTTGCACTATCTCTTCTCGAGAATTACAACATCAGCTGTCTCAAGACATAATATACAGACAGCATATAACTTCGAGGCATCAAGCCAAAATCTCAGATCGATTTATTAAAACACTAACTATAAACTCCGAGGACCTGAGAGTACAGAGATGACACATAGGACTTCCTAACTATATGACTTCACAAGCAGGGTCTCCACCTGATATCTCACTGTTGTCCAGGCTGTTGCTTTCCTTTTTCCTGCAAAAGAGTATCTGCTTCTTTGTCTGCGTCCACCTAAAAAAATGTTGGATCCCACGGGGGTGAGACAATTGTAAATTGCCCTAGCAGGAGATATAACTCTCCGCCAAAACATTTTTATTACAGTTTAAAGATATGAAACTGGGAAGATGATAAGCATTTTAAAGCATTCTCAACTTTGAAAGAATTGCATCTACTTATGATAGAGCAATATATCATCTATTCTTTTAATAAGGAATAGGAATGACTTGTATATCATTTATACATCATATTATGCCATCATATCAAAATTTTCTTATGACACTCATCATCTTGTTATGCCACCCATGAAACACTCTTGTTCCATTCTGTTGTCCTTAGCCAACATGTTTAACAGATAAGGAGATATATCTACCATGTACTCATATATCAACATTACAGGCACTGGGTTAATACCAATCATGTGTTACTATTACAGGAATTGGTCTATTACCAATCATGTGTCATCAGTACATGCATTTAGCCTCTGTCAGGTATTGGACTCTTCCAAACCTGATTACACCTCCAGGCATTGGACACTACCAATCCTTATTTCACAGCCAGGTATTAGACTTTAGCCAACCCTGATTATAGGTATTATACCTCTTCTAGGTATTGGACTCTAACCAAACCTGATTACACAGCCAGGCATTGGACTCTAACCAATCCTGATTTCATAGCCATGTATTGGACTTTAACCAACCCTGATTACACAGCCAGGTATTGGACTTTAACCAATCCTGATTACACAGCCAGGCATTGGACTCTAAACAATCCTGATTTCACAGCTATGTATTGGACTCTAACCAAACCTGATTACAGGCATTACACCTCTGCCAGGTATTGGACTTTAATCAATCCAAATTACACAGCCAGGCATTGGACTTTAACCAATCATGATTACATCCCATGTCTATTTACACAGCACTGGGCACCTTATTCTTTTACTAGCATTAAACTTCGGCTATGCCAATCATGCTCAATACATTCTTTATGTATTACAAGTATTCCTCTTTTCTCCACACATGTACAATCCAGGTTCCATTATTATTATTGTATCCTTTTGTTATTATTATTATTATATTACCAAGTTCCCATTCCTTGGTTCATTATGAACATTATTATCTCTTACAATAGACTTTTATAATCATCTTATTACCTCACACTAGGTAACCACTAATCTCATGGCTCACCAAACCCTTAAAGCATCTTGTCACATCTTACTAGCCAACAACAACATATTCCCTCATGTAATACAATAGTAACACCACTATTCCCTCAATAGGGTTAGGGCTTACTTTTCACATCACATTAGGGTTTATCATGTCCCATTACCCAATTTAGGGTTAGAGTTTTCCCATCTCACATTAGGATTTCATATTTATCAAATCAACCTTAATACATTGCTCCACACCTCTAGGAGCATCCTTTAACATCTTGAGTAATCAATCAAGTTTATTACTCTTAACATTTATCATTAAATGATTATCAATGCAAGGTATGAGTTCATTTCCCATCCTTATCATGATATGATTACATCATACTCATGAGTTTGGCTTAACCCCATTCTCAAGGTATGTTAGCCTATACTTATCAAAGTATATCAAACTCATTACATTTCATTGTAACAATTGATGTAACACACTTCATGTGTTTCTTATCCAAGTATATTGGTTTTGAGGTGCATTAGAGTATATCAGCCCTGGAATGCTAAAAGTGATATCTATCACATCTTGATGTATCACTTTCCTCATCACTTCCAAATTTCTTGAGATATAAACTTATCTTGGATTAAGGAATTTCCCATCTTAATCCTTTCATCCACTAACCTATCACTCTTACCATGAAGTATGTAGGTCACACATAAGAATGGTCCAACTATCTTTAATGATATGGACCCATTTTAGGTTAAGGCATTGTTTGCTATAAGGTTATCTATAATTAATCACTTTAGGTATTTCCCTTATCAATGTATTAGTCACCATTCCATTATTAGGATTAGGGTCTCTCATACCATCACCCTTTATTAGGGTTTAGGGTTTCACATACTATCATACTTCATTAGGGTTAGGATTTCACATACCAACTCCCTTTATTAGGGATAGGATGGCATATAGCATCACCCTTCATTAGGCTTTCACATCACATTGCATATACTTAGGGTTTACTATTCATCCCAACTAGGGTTTCTCATGGCATCACCCTCAATTAGGATTTCTCATGGAATCAACCTCACATAGGGTTTCACATGTCATATCAATTGGAAATACTCATCCCAATTAGGGTTTCACCCTCCATTCCCATAATTGGGGTTTTACATTATGTTACCCTGAATTAGGGTTATGGTTCATTAACTTTCTGGATTAGGGCTTCATGATTTATTTATTAAGGATCATAACCTATTCATCACATGATCAATACTCATGTATGAATTCCTTTCCATCATCCTCTCAACTTGATTAGGTTACATCAACCCTTCAATCAAGTACATACAACTATGGTTAACATAGTGTACTAAGACATTATTCTCATAACCTTTTAGGGTTAATTAATCTAAAGGTATTGATCATATAGGTACTTTAGGGTTTCAACCTTTGTATCCAACCTTAATAATCATCATTGAAACAATGGATCAATCATCATCTTAATTCTCAAGAGATTCAATTACATTGGACCTCCATTAAATGAGGTACCCAACTGAATTGACCAATTGGATCTTCAATTACAATAGGTATCCAAGTGGATTAACCAATTGAATCCTTAATCAATTTTGACTACTTGAGCCCCCAAATGGTCTTAGTCTTTCAAAGTTCAAACGGTTTGAACCATTTGGTAAAGGTGGTGCTTGAGACTGTTTGCTAAAGCAAGTACTTGAAACCGTTTGCTAAAGGTGACCTTCAAGATCGTTTGCTAAAGGTGGTCACTTGAAACCGTTTGCTAAAGTACCTTTTTGAAACCACATGGACTCAACCGGTTTGGGATCGTTTGGTCCAAAATGATCTTGAGATCATTTGGACCCAAACGGTCTTGAGACCGTTTGGTCCAAACCACCTCAAAACTGCAAGGACCAAATATGGTCTTAACCTATCAAATTGAATTAGGGTTTCCAATGTTGGTTCCTTCAACCATTGAATTCATGTAACCAATCATCAATTGGACCGATCACCATACTTCAATTGAGTTAAATAGGTCAACCTTCAACTGATTTGACCCTCAATTGACTCTCAATTGATCATCAGTTAGTGTTTGTATCAATTGGATTAGGGTTTGGAATTGATGAACCTTCAACATTAATCAATGTGTAACTAGTTACTTTAACACTAGTGGACCATCATCCAAATTGAACATGTCCTGACCCCAAACGGTCTTGAGGTCGTTTGGATGACCTCCAAACGGTCTTGAGACCGTTTTCCCATCTTATCACTCAAATCCAAGTCATTCAATTAGTGTTTGGATCATTGGATTGATCAACAAGTTAGCATTTGATTGCACTTCAACTTATTACCTTTAGATCTTCAAACACCTGACCAAAGTCAAACCTAGACCTCCAAACAGTATTTTTTGACCTCCAAACGGTCTAGGGATCATTTGGATGACCTCCAAACGGTCTTGAGACCGTTTTCCCATCATATCATCATCAACCATGTCATTCAATTAGGGTTTTGATCCTAGGATTGGTCACCAAATCAGCACTTAATTGTATTTCAATTTGGTATCTTTGGACCTTAAAACACTTGACCAAACCTAACCCTAGACCTCCAAACGGTCTTGAGACCGTTTGGGTGATCCACAAACCGTTTTGAAACCGTTTGGGTCAATCAACCCAAAGAATCAACTCATTCAATTGCAAAATCAGCACTTAGCCGATTAGGGTTTATACCATATGTTTGAATCTTCAAATACCTAACCATACTCAACCCTAGACCTCCAAACGGTCTTTGTTGACCTCCAAACGGTCTTGAGACCGTTTGGGTGATTCCCAAATGGTTTTGAAACCGTTTGGGTCAATCAACCCAAATTTCAAACTCAATCACTTATGAAATCAGCACTCAACCCGATTAGGGTTTAGGTGATTGATGGACCTTCAACTCATGAACCACTTGGAGTTAATCAATAATAATTGGTGGGTCATTAACCTAGATCATTATGAACAAGTAACCAAATGGTCAACCCTGGTCAACATCACCAAACGGTCTTAAACCGCTTGCTTCTATGCGGTTTAGTGAAACTATTTCATTCCAAACGCTTTGAAACCATTTGCTCCCAAAACACAAACCGTTTGGACATTTGATTGAAACTGTTTGGTCTAGATATGTGGTGAGGTGTGTGCTTAGGATTATGTCATCATCATCAGGCTCTAGAGCCACAAAACCTTTTGTAATTTCTATGGAGATTGCATCAATCAACCAAATCAATAATTGTAAATAGAGAAATGATCATTATTTGATGGGGAATTGAATGCAATAACAAAGTTAGGGTTTCAAGTTATAAAACCCGCCTCCAAATGAGTTCCAAAGCTCCAAGATCACAGAAAAAAATGGTGGATGAAGCTTTTTCAACTCCCCCTAGGCTCTCCCTCAAGCTTTTGGTTGAAAAGATTAGTTAGGGTTGAAGAGGAGATCGAAATAAGAAGAAATCCATAATTTATTTTCAATTTCCACCATGGAATCAAGGTGAAATGGATCAAGAACCTTACCAAAAGGTTGGGGGTAGTCCTCCTAACCCTCCCAAGCTCCCTTGGTCGTTTCCCAAGCAAGGAGAAGAAGTGGTGTCGAAAAAGCCTTTCATTTGGCTTGTAAAAGGTCTTTTTATAAAAATTCAATGAGAGAGAATATGCTTTGTAAAAATCCATTTAATCCCAAAATTATGGCCGCCTCTTCCCCCTCAACTTCCTTAGGGACGAGGATATATTTTTTGCCTCTTATTCCTCTCAATTATCCATGATTTAAAGAAAAGCAAATTAAGCACCTTAAATCATATTATACTAATATCCATATGTGAGTGGATATTTCTTTTTCTTATAAAATTGTGAGTGAGTTATCCATTCCCTTGGATATTTTTGTGGTCCTTGCAAGGCTCAAGGATGTCCACGCACATCTGATTTCAACCATTTTAACTTTGGCTGAAGGCCCTTTAATTAATACATTTATTTTTGCCCTAAATCGAATTAGGGTTTCAATTAGGATTAAATCTTGATTATTTTAATATCAAGATTCTCTCTCCTCCAACTTAATTCAAATGAGGTGCCCCTCTCATTTTATTTTCTCTACATGGTGCCAGGAAACATTAGGGACCTTATTGAAGTGGTAATTTGCATATTGAACCCTAGGTTTTGGGTAAATTGCACTTTAAACCAAAACTAGGTTTTAATGCATAAACATTGCTTTATCAGCTCTTCCTTGGTACTCAGGCTACCACAAGCCATACCGTTGCATCATCTTCATTATCATGATGCTTCAACACATGAGGAACATCTTATCATGCAACATTTGCAATTTAACCTCTCAACTTGGGTAATTTGCACTTTAGTCCAAAATAAGCAAACATTCCTTCAACATTGTTTAAACAGGACCAAATTTGAAACATAAGTTTCTCAATTGCCCTAATTACTTTTCAAAATATAAGATTAAGCATATAATCATCTTTATTAATCAAAACAACTAGGGTTAAGTATAACCCAGGTCAGGGATGTTACAAATTATAAACCCCTAACAAGGATTTCGTCCTCGAAATCCCTGATAAAGAGAAACATATATTATCCATGCATCATATCATCATGTCCTCACATAACACATCATTATTATGGAGACACGATAGAGTTTGGATCAACAAAAAGTTTTTTCACACAAATTTATCATGGAATGATTCACATGGAACACATACTCCCATGTTCCTTAGTTGGTTTAGTATTTCTCTTTCAAGATCACCATTATATTTTGTCATCCACTTGAGACTATATAAGTCCTTTCATACCTTGATTGTGTCATCTCACCTGATAACACCATACTAGCTTTCCTTATTACTTGCACTAACTATCTCATTAGTTGTACATTCTCTTATCATAGGGAAAGGTTACTTATCAATTAAGAACTTATCTCAAGGATATCTTCAAAAGATATGTTTATGAAAAACATAAAACCCTAACATGTGATGTTCATATTATTTTACATGTTTAATTTTATTTCATGGTTGACCATTCCAATTAGTCAACATAAATCATCTGATATTTCTTCAGATACCAGGGTTTCTTACCTTGGTACCTATTACATGTGTTAACAACACATTACATCTTTATCTTCCTTTCATCTTGGGACATTACTTGTTACATATATCTTCACCTTGGGACAAACGTCCTAGATAAAATGATACCTTTCTAAGTATCCATCACATAAACATCTTTATATAATGCACATCAAGTGTCCTATGACCCACTTGATTGCCATGTCCCTGAGAGAAAAGAAAACAAGGAATCATATTCCTCATTCTAATCTTATGAGGATTATGCTTTTAATTCCTCATACAAACATGCTCATCTGAGGTTATCATAGATTTCTCTTTCTTATGATTAGAACATGACACATTTATTCATTCCATGCTTCTTATTTCATGATACTCATTAGATTTTATCAGAATGACTGCTTGATCAGGGCAATCAAAAAGATTACAATCTAAGAGTTTCCATACTCACTTTATCATCAATAATTTTATACATGGCCAGGGTATATAAATACTGAGATTAAGTAGTATGCACTTTTTATGCTATTATATTCCTTCTTTTTCATATTATCACAAATATAAGATTTAACATCACTGGATTTTATCCAGACATCTCCTCAATACCTCCACTTTTTCTTATCGAGGTAAGAACAACATAAAACATCTATAATGTTTATTATGCAAAATATAAGTCCTCATAGGACTAATCAAAGAAAACTCAATCAATTACCTTCTCAAATTAACTCAGGAAACCATAAAAAGACATGACATTATTTTGTCTAACCTGTCATGATTCGTGGATTATTCATTGCCTCAGGCTGACTTTGCCTCAGAGGTTGATTCACCGTAACATTTCTGGCTGAGCAATTTCTTGCCAGATGTCCTACCTGTCTACATAGGTAGCAAATTCTAGGTGCTAAATGTATTCTAGAAGATTCTTTACCCTTTCTGTGTAACCAATGCCTTAGGGCACTAGGCCCTGGTTGTACTGGTGATACCAGAGTCTTTCCCTTTTTGGAACTAGTAGGCCTCTATCCCTGGATTTGGATAGGCCTTTTCTCAATTCTCTCTTCCTTGTTATTTGTTGGACAATTCTTTACAATATGTCCAGGCTTTCTACACCTATAGAAAATCCTGCTTTTGGGTTGAACCCTATTCCTTCCTTCACTATTTATTGATTCAACAGGCTGAGGTTGAGCACAGACTTGTTCTAAGTCCAGAACTTCATCATTTCCCATTGCTCCAACCTGCTGTTGTTGATTACATATCCTATTGATGTCCAAAACATCATCATTAGGGGCTGGTAATCTAGGTTGCACTGCTAGTGCTCGATCCACTAAATACATCATGGTTGCCCTAAATTCCCCAACAGTGATTCCTAAGGAAGGATTTCTTATCACAATTGGATTAGCTAGGGGGTTCTTAGGCAATTGTCCCTCTCTTGCCTGCCTCCCTGCACCTCTTCTTGGTGCAGCATTGCCGCTTTCTACAGCAAACTCCTCATGTGACCCAGTCATCTTCAAGTTCTTCTTCTTCTATATGAGCAGAAGACACTATCAGTTACACAGGATGACACTAGAACAGTCTCTACTACCTTAGTCCTATGTCTCTGTAGACTCAGCGAACCTAGAGCTCTGATACCACTAAATTGTAACGTCTGTCTCGCAAAACACAAGATTAACTAAGCGGAAGCGAATCATTTGCAGCGGATTACTGAAAATCTCTAAAAATTAAAACTTTTTGCAAAGAGATCCTCACATAGGAATTTTTTTTCTTCGAGAACCAAGTATAACATTTACATTTTGTTTCAAAGTACATGTTTTGCACTATCTCTTCTCGAGAATTACAACATCAGCTGTCTCAAGACATAATATACAGACAGCATATAACTTCGAGGCATCAAGCCAAAATCTTAGATCGATTCATTAAAACACTAACTATAAACTCCGAGGACCTGAGAGTACAGAGACGACACATAGGACTTCCTAACTATATGACTTCACAAGCAGGGTCTCCACCTGAGATCTCACTGTTGTCCAGGCTATTACTTTCTTTTTTCCTGCAAAAGAGGATCTGCTTCTTTGTCCGCGTCCACCTAAAAAAATGTTGGATCCCACGGGGGTGAGACAATTGTAAATTGCCCCAGCGGGAGATATAACTCTCCGCCAAAACATTGTTATTATAGTTTAAAGATATGAAACTGGGCAGATGATAAGCATTTTAAAGCATTCTCAACTTTGAAAGCATTGCAGCTACTTATGATATAGCAATATATCATCTATTATTTTAATAAGGAATAGGAATGACTTGTATATCATTTATACATCATATTATACCATCATATCAAACTTTTCTTATGACACTCATCATCTTGTTATGTCACCCATGAAACACTCTTGTTCCATTCTGTTGGCCTTAGCCAGCCTATTTAACAAATAAGGAGATATATCTTCCATGTACTCATATATCAACATTATAGGCATTGGGTTAATACCAATCTTGTGTTAGTATTACATGCATTGGTCTATTACCAATCATGTGTCATCAGTACAGGCATTTAGCCTCTGCCAGGTATTAGACTCTTCCAAACCTGATTACACCGCCAGGCATTGGACACTACCAATCTTGATTTCACAGCCAGGTATTGGACTTTAGCCAACCCTGATTACAGGCATTATACCTCTTCTAGGTATTGGACTCTAACCAAACCTGATTACACAGCCAGGCATTGGACTCTAACCAATCCTGATTTCACAGCCAGGTATTGGACATTAACAAACCCTGATTACACAGCCATGTATTAGACTTTAACCAATCCTGATTACACAACCAGGCATTAGACTCTAACCAATCTTGATTTCACAGCCAGGTATTGGACTCTAACCAAACCTAATTACAAGCATTACACCTCTGCCAGGTATTGGACTTTAACCAATCCTGATTACACAGCCAGGCATTGGACTTTAACCAATCCTGATTACATCCCATGTCTGTTTACACAACACTGGGCACCTTATTCTTTTACTAGCATTAAACTTTGGCTATGCCAATCATGCTCAATACATTCTTTATGTATTACAAGTATTCCTCTTTTCTCCACACATGTACAATCCAGGTTCCATTATTATGATTGTATCCTTTTGTTATTATTATTATTATTATTATTATTATTATTATATTACCAAGTTCCCATTCCTTGGTTCATTATGAACATTATTATCTCTTACAAGAGACTTTTATAATCATCTTATTACCTCTCACTAGGTAACCACTAATCTCATGGCTCACCAAGCCCTTAAAGCATCTTGTCACCTCTTACTAGGAAACAACAACATATTCCCTCATGTAATACAATAGTAACACCACTATACCCTCAATAGGGTTAGGGCTTACTTTTCACATCACATTAGGGTTTCTCATGTCCCATTACCCAATTTAGGGTTAGGGTTTTCCCATCTCACATTAGGATTTCATATCTATCAAATCAACCTTAATACATTGCTCCACACCTCTAGGAGCATCCGTTAACATCTTGAGTAATCAATCAAGTGTATTACTCTTAACATTTATCATTAAATGACTATCAATGCAAGGTATGAGTTCATTTCCCATCCTTATCATGATATGATTACATCATACTCATGAGTTTGGCTTAACCCCATTCTCAAGGTATATTAGCCTATACTTATCAAAGTATATCAAACTCATTACATTTCATTGTAACAATTGACGTAACACACTTCATGTGTTTCTTATCCAAGTATATTGGCTTTGAGGTGCATTAGAGTATATCAGCCCTAGAATGCTAAAAGTGATATCTATCACATCTTTGTGTATCACTTTCCTCATCACTTCCAACTTTCTTAAGATATCAACTTATCTTGGATTAAGGAATATTCCATCTTAATCCTTTCATGCACTAACCTATCATTCTTACCATGAAGTATGTAGATCACACATAAGAATGGTCCACCTATCTTTAATGATATGGACCCATTTTAGGTTAAGGCATTGCTTGCTATAAGGTTATCTATAATTAATCACTTTAGGTATTTCCCTTATCAATGTATTAGTCACCATTCCATTATTAGGATTAGGGTCTCTCATACCATCACCCTTTATTAAGGTTTAGGGTTTCACATACTATCATACTTCATTAGGGTTAGGATTTCACATACCAACTCCCTTTATTAGGTATAGGATGACATATAGAATCACCCTTCATTAGGCTTTCACATCACATTGCATATACTTAGGGTTTACTATTCATCACAACTAGGGTTTCTCATGGCATCACCCTCAATTAGGATTTCTCATGGAATCAACCTCAATTAGGGTTTCACATGTCATATCAATTGGAAATACTCATCCCAATTAGGGTTTCACCCTCCATTCCCATAATTGGGGTTTTACATTATGTTACCCTGAATTAGGGTTATGGTTCATTAACTTTCTGGATTAGGGCTTCATGATTTCTTTATTAAGGATCATAACCTATTCATAACATGATCAATACTCATGTATGAATTCCTTTCCATCATCCTCTCAACTTGATTAGGTTACATCAACCCTTCAATCAAGTACATACAACTATGATTAACATAGTGTACTAAGACATTATTCTCATAACCTTTTAGGGTTTATTAATGTAAAGGTATTGATCATCTGGGTACTTTAGGGTTTCAACCTTTGTATCCAACCTTAATAATCATCATTGAAATAATGGATCAATCATCATCTTAATTCTCAAGAGATTCAATCACATTGGACCTCCATTAAATGAGGTACCCCAAAAGAATTGACCAATTGGATCTTCAATTACAATAGGTATCCAAGTGGATTAACCAATTGAATCCTTAATCAATTTTGACTACTTGAGCCCCCAAACGGTCTTAGTCTTTCAAAGTTCAAATGGTTTGAAACTGTTTGGTAAAGGTGGTGCTTGAGACCATTTGCTAAAGCAAGTACTTGAAACTGTTTGCTAAAGGTGACCTTCAAGATCGTTTGCTAAAGGTGGTCACTTGAAACCGTTTGCTAAAGTAACTTTTTGAAACCGCATGGACTCAACTGGTTTGGGATCGTGTGGTCCCAAATGGTCTTGAGACCATTTTGCCCCAAACCACCTCAAAACCGCAAGGACCAAATATGGTCTCAACCAATCAAATTGAATTAGGGTTTCCAATGTTGGTTCCTTCAACCATTGAATTCATGTAACCAATCATCAATTGGACCGATCACCATACTTCAATTGAGTTAAATAGGTCAGCCTTCAACTGAGTTGATCCTCAATTGACTCTCAATTGATCATCAATTAGTGTTTGTATCTATTGGATTAGGGTTTGGAATCGATGATCCTTCAACATTAATCAATGTGTAACTAGTTACTTTAAAACTATTGGACCATCATCCAAATTGAACATGTCCTGACCCCAAACGGTATTGAGGTCATTTGGATGACCTCCAAATGGTCTTGAGACCGTTTTCCCATCTTATCACTCAAATCCAAGTCATCCTATTAGTGTTTGGATCATTGGATTGATCAACAAGTCAGCATTTGATTGCACTTCAACTTAGTACCTTTAGATCTTCAAACACCTGACCAAAGTCAACCCTAGACCTCCAAACGGTCTTGGTTGACCTCCAAACGGTATTGGGATCATTTTTATGACCTCCAAAGGGTCTTGAGACCGTTTTCCCATCATATCATCATCAACCATGTCATTCAATTAGGGTTTGGATCCTAGGATTGGTCACCAAATCAGCACTTAATTGTATTTCAATTTGGTATCTTTGGACCTTAAAACACTTTACCAAACTTAACCCTAGACCTCCAAACGGTCTTGGGTGACCTCCAAACGGTCTTGAGACCGTTTGGGTGATTCCCAAATGGTTTTGAAACCGTTTGGGTCAATCAACCCAAAGCATCAACTCATTCAATTGCAAAATCAGCACTTAGCATATTAGGGTTTATACCATATGCTTGAATCTTCAAATACCTAACCATACTCAACCCTAGACCTCCAAACGGTCTTGGTTGACCTCCAAACGGTCTTGAGACCATTTGGGTGATTCCCAAATGGTTTTGAAACCGTTTGGGTCAATCAACCCAGATTTCAAACTCAATCACTTATGAAATCAGCACCCAACCCGATTAGGGTTTAGGTGAATGATGGACCTTCAACTCATGAACCACTTGGAGTTAATAAATAATAATTGGTGGGTCATTAACCTATATCATTATGAACAAGTCCCCAAACGTTAAACCCTGGTCAACATCACCAAATGGTCTTAAACCGTTTGCTTCTATGTGGTTTAGTGAAACTGTTTCATTCCAAACGGTTTGAAACTGTTTGCTCCCAAAACACAAACCGTTTGGACATTTGATTGAAACCGTTTGGTCTAGATATTTGGGTAGGTGTGTGCTTAGGATGATGTCATCATCATAAAGCTCTAGACCCACGAAACCTACTGTAATTTCCATGGAGATTGCATCAATCAACCAAATCAATAATTGTAAATAGAGAAATGATCATTATTTGATGGGGAATTGAATGCAATAACAAAGTTAGGGTTTCAAGTTATAAAACCCGCCTCCAAATGAGTTCCAAAGCTCCAAGCTCACGGAAACAATGGTGGATGAAGCTTTTTCAACTCCCCCTAGGCTCGTCATCAAGCTTTTGGTTGAAAAGATTAGCTAGGGTTGAAGAGGAGATCGAAATAAGAAGAAATCCATAATTTATTTTCAATTTCCACCGAGGAATCAAGGTGAAATGGATCAAGAACCTTACCAACAGGTTGGGGGTCGTCCTCCTGACCCTCCCAATCTCCCTTGGTCGTTTCCCAAGAAAGGATAATAAGTGGAGTCGAAAAAGCCTTTCATTTGGCTTGTAAAAGGTCTTTTTATAAAAATTCAATGAGAGAGAATATGCTTTGTAAAAATCCATTTAATCCCAAACATATGGCCGCCTCTTCCCCCTAAACTTCCTTAGGGATGAGGATATCTTGTTTTACTCTTATTCCTCTCAATTATCCATGATTTAAAGAAAAGCAAATTAAGCACCTTAAATCATATTATACTAATATCCATATGTGAGTGGATATTTCTTTTTGTTATAAAATTGTGAGTGAGTTATCCATTCCCTTGGATATTTTCGTGGTCCTTGCAAGGATCAAGGATGTCCACGCACATCTGAATTCAACCATTTTAACTTTGGTTGAAGGCCCTTTAATTAATACATTTATTTTTGCCCTAAATCGAATTAGGGTTTCAATTAGGATTAAATCTTGATTATTTTAATATCAAGATTCTCTCTCCTCCAACTTAATTCAAATGATGCGCCCCTTTCATTTTCTTTGCTCTACATGGTGCCAAGAAACATTATAGACCTTATTGAAGTGGTAATTTTCATATTGAACCCTAGGTTTTGGGTAAATTGCACTTTACACCAAAACTAGGTTTTGATGCATAAACATTGCTTTATCAGCTCTTCCTTGGTACTCAGGATACCACAAGCCATATTGTTGCATCATCTTCATTATCATGATGCTTCAACACATGAGGAACATCTTATCATTCAACATTTGCAATTTAACCCCTCAACTTGGGTAATTTGCACTTTAGTCCAAAATAAGCAAACATTGCTTCAACATTGTTTAAATAGGACCAAAATTGAAACATAAGTTTCTCAAGAGCCCTAATTACTTTTCACAAGATAATATTAAGCATATAATCATCTTTCTTAATCAAAACACCTAGGGTTAAGTATAACCCAGATCAGGGATGTTGCACATTGTCTTTACACTCAAGGCAGACAAACTCATCTCGCATGGTTGTAGAGCCTACATGGCACCGGTCATTCTTAACCTACACCGATTATGTTGGAAAACTTTGATGTAATTTAGGAATTTCTTGATGTCTTACCTAATGATTTGCCTAGACTTCCTCCTACTTGATAAGTCAAAAAATTTACCAACCTTTTACCATGCACATCTCCTATCTTGAGGCCACCTTATTGTATGGCACCTGCTGAGCTCAAGATATAGTTGTAGGGGTTCATGGACATGGGGTTTGTATGCCCTAGTGTCTCTCCCTGGGGAGTGTCAGTTCTGTTCATGAAGAAGAAGGACAGATCCTTTCAAATTTGCATGGACTATCATATGATGAATCAAGCGATGATCAAGAACCATTATCCTTTGCCATGCATTGACGACTTATTTAACCAACTGAAATCTACTACTATTTTCTCAAAGAATAACATGCATAGTGGATACTACCAGATGCACATGAAGGATGAGTACTAAAGATGGACTTTTGCACTCAATAATAGGTTTATCATTATGCATTTTAGCTTGATTAATGCTCTGGTCGCATCCATGGACATGATGAAACATGTCTTCACCCTACCTCGACAACTTTGTAGTAGTGTTCATCGATGACATGATTATCTACTCTGAGTCTATAGACCAACACCGTGAGCAATTGTGGATTGTTCTTCAGGCATTGTGAGAACACCAACTCTATGAAAAATTCTCAAAGTGTGAGTTTTGGCTTAGAAAAGTGCCTTTCTTGGCTGTGCTATCTTTGTGGGTTATATTGTTTGTGTTCCTATCAAGATTGATGTTGTGACAAAGTAGCAATCACTAAATAACCCCTCAAGATACACAATATTCTCAGTCTTGTGCGATATTGTAAGAGGCTCGTGTATAATTTCTCTGAGTTAGCTCTTCTGATGACAAAGTTGATGCAAGGATGCAAAGTTTGTCTAGACTCATGAGTGTGAGCAAAGCTTCTTAGGTTGAAGAAGTGTATGACTTCTACTCCTACGATTTCTCTTCTTATTGAGGGTAAACCCTGTGTTATCTTTACTAATGCTTCAAAACTAGGATTGGGATGTGTCCTTATGCAATAAGGATGAGTGATCACCTATGTCTCATACCAATTGAAGTCAAATGAAGCAAATCGACATGCACATGATCTGGAGCTAGCTGCCATAGTTCAAGATTTGAATATATGGTAACACTACTTGTATGGGGTATAGGTTGAAGTATTTTGTGACCATAAAAGCATGTGTTATCTATTGACACATAAGGATATGATCCTATTATAGATAAGATGGATGGAGTAACTGAAAGATTATGATTTATCTATCACATATCACCATGGTAAAGTCAATGTTCTTACTAATGCCCTGAGTAGGAAGAAAGATGTTATTTGTGCTTCTATCTTTTGCTTCTTATGGAGGAGTTTAGAGAAAGTCTCAAACTAGAAGTGTGAGTTTCCTAAAGTTGATGAGGATTATTCTATGGAGAAGCTGAGAGTATAAATGACTAGTTTGTCTATTACTCTCACATGGATTTCTGAGGTCATTACTACACAGTTGGACAGATCTTGAGCTTGATGAGACAAAGATGTCGATTGAGAAACCACAAATTGAGTTTCCTTTTTGGGGTGGATGGTGTCATACACTTTTACCATAGGCTATGAATACATGATGTTGTTGATCTAATATCAAGGGTTTTGGATGACTCCCATGGGATGATTCATTCTGGTACTACAAAGATGTACAAGGACCTACAACGAGGTTTCTTATGGATGAACATGAAGATGGATATTGCTACATATGTTTCTAAGTGCTTGACAGCCATAAAGTGAAGATAGGGCATCAACCTCCTTGTGGTCTTCTCCATTTACTTGAGATACTAGAGTGGAAGTGGGAGAAAATGGACTATATTATAGGATTTCTAAAGTCAAAGTGTGGGTACGATGCAATATGTGTTGTGGATGATTGCCTAACTAAATTCACTCACTTTTTGCCCTTCAAGAGCACATGCAAGGTTCCTGATATGGCATAATTATATGTGGATTAGATTGTTTGCCTACATGGAGTTCCTAAAGCATTAGTTTTTGACCTTAATCCAAAGTTCACTTCAAGTTTATGAAAGCAATTACAGGAGGAGATGGGCTCTGATTTATGTTTCAGCATAGCTTACCACCCCAAACTAATGGCTAGTTTGAGCAGACACTACAGATTCTTAGAGGACTTGTTGCGTGCTTGTGTGATGAACTAGGGAGATTTTTGGGATAAATACCTTATGTTGTCTTAATTTTCTTACAACAACATATACTAATCCAGTATTGGTATGCCTTATTTTGAAGCACTCTACAGTCGACATTGTCGTTCACCACTACACTAGCATGGTGTGGAAGAGCGTGCTTTGATGAATAATGATGACATGCATATGATGACTGACAAGATTTGTTTTTGATCTAGAAAAGGATGAAGGTTGTTCATGATCAAAATAATGTGTATGATGACAAGAAGAGATCAGATGTTAGCTTCTTAGATGGTGATTATGTGTTTCTCAAGATAAAGCTTATCTGATCGATAGCAAGGTCCAAGGTTAAAGGCAAGATATTGAGACCATTTGAGATCTTGGATAAGGTTGGGCAATGTGCCTATCAATTATATCTTCCTCCCACCTATCAAAAGATTCATAATGTGTTCCACGTGTCAGTTTTGATGAAGTATGTGAAAAACCCCTCTTATGTGCTAACCGGTGAGCCTATAGAGTTGTAAGAGGATCTATCTTATGAAGAGTTTCCAATTAAGATCTTAGACTCTAGGATAAAAAGGTGTGATAACAAGGAGATTGAGCTTGTGAAGGTTCTCTAAAACTATCATGACCTCAAGGAGACTACTCAAAAATTGAAGGAAGAGAGTTTGCAGACTCACACCTCCCTCTTTGCTTGAGATTTTAGGGATGAAATCCTTTTTAAGGGATAGTCTGTTGTAACATCATCATTTCTAAGAACATATAACTCTTTTCCCTTTCTTGTTCCTTATTCAGTTAGATACCTCAGAGTATTCACATTTTCCTATTTTAGAATAGATTGTATGTTATGGGTTTTGCATGATAATATGATTATTAGTATTCCATGGACATGAAATCTAATGATATTATTACCATAATACTTGAATTATGGGAGATAATAGATATTAATACTAAACTATAATCTTGACAGTAATGTAATAACATTGTATAACCCTAGAATGTTAGAGTGATGACTTTGGAAACAATGTAAAAGGATTCACCCTATTTTGCTATTAGGTTAATCAAATTGGCCTAATTAAGTGATTAACATATTATTGCATAAATACAAAACCAATAGTCTCATTATACTAATATAAATTTAAATTCATGTTCCTCATACTCTAGTTGGGTAACCCACCAATTTTAGGCTTCACTAGAGGTCAAATACACCCTTAATGGTAGTTTAGGAATGAATGTATAAGTTTAGGTGACTTAATTCATTACAAAACCTTGGTCACACTTATGTATTGAATATGTCAGGATTTCTTTATCTATCATGTGTGTCATGCATACTGATATCATGTCGGGTTGTAGGAAGGTGGACTATGTCGTCTCCTATGTCTCATTCCCTACGCGTGGGTGACTTGTTCAACCGAGGGAGTTTCTCCTAACTCTTACTTCCACTACACTCACCTAATATTCACAATTTCCTTACCAACTAACTTTATTCACTCCTTTGACTCCAACAAACCAGAATCGATGTGGAGTGATACCCTATACCAGAATCCCTCTTATAGCCCTAGGTTGTCGTTGTGGCACAGGATTACAATCCCATGCAACCTTGCTACACTATCACCCAATTGCTCAAAAACATCTCTCCTACTATCTACAAACTTCCCCTTTCTTAATTGGGGATGATCAACTGTTGAGCACCTCGATGAGCAGAGCTTCCTCTCTTGTGAGAAACTAGAATTGGTGCTTACTGGGGTCACTAACGAGAAATCAAGTGAGGTAACCAATTAAAAATCATCCTCTTTTAGTTTGCATGTCTATCTTGCCATGCTTTTCCCTACTTAATCCAGTCAACAAATTTGGTATTCACTCAATGCATGTTTGACCATCAGCGAGCAAGTTGCAGTCTATAGACCCCTGAGAGTCTAACATACACATCGTAGGGCTTCAACGAGGTCTCCTCCTTTAACCTTTCATATAAAATACCTATAGGTTTTTGGTTTTTGGTTCATGGGGTCCCTCCACTATTCTTAGCGACCCCTAAGTATTGTGAATTTTCATGGCTACACATCGATCCTAGTCTCATATTCATATATTCACATACATTTTTGAGATTCTTACCTCCTAATAAACATGTTCCTTCTACATGTCATTTATCTCTCTTCTCAACCACGATCTAATGGTCTGAAGCACAACTAGCACTACCACAAGGTTGGTGCTTCTTCCTCACTTCTAGCCACCCCAGGACCAGAGCTGAAGCTCATTGGACCCATGTTGATGAGATAAAATCAGTGGTTAGGTCTCCCACCAACAAGGATGCCCAATATAGAGTGTTACTCCCAGTTTTGGGATCCATGGGAGCATCCATGACATGAAATGCATGGAGTTCAATCCATGGGACAAAGTCATGAATCGTCATGGATTTGGATTTATTCCGTGTCACCTACCATGTGTGTTTAAGTAATATTGTCCTACTTTGACCACATTTGACTACAAATTTAGTAGTTATAAATAACTATATTTTCGGCATGACATTTCTATTATAATCAGATTTCATTCAAAGGAAAACATATTCTTTTGATTTTTATTTCTTTCTGTTAGAAATGGATTTAGCTTGTAAAATTCATAAGTAATTATTGGTTTATCAAGATAATATATATAAGTACACTTTTGGAATTAGAAAAATATAAGGAATTTAATGAGATAGATTTTGAGACCAAATTTCTAACATAAAGTAGGGTCGTTTTCTAAGTAATGAATTCAATGGAATTTATATTAATTGAATACACAAATATTATGATTTGGTTGTGAAGCCTTGACCCTATGCCTAATTAGTGTTGTTAAATAATTAGTTATGGCCATAAGGTATGTGTAACACACAAAAACATGCCTTCCTTATCCCTAAAACCCTAATTCCCCAAAATTAGGTAACAATGGGTATATTTCCTAGGTTAAGCTCAAACACGGTATAAGTTACACCCTTATAGACATAAATATAATTAATGAGTAAGTTCTTGGAATGAAATATGGATAAATGGTTAAGGTAATTGAAAACATGCTTGAAATATTTTTACGAATGAAAAAGAAAATAGTTAGTGTTAAAAAGTTAATAATATATAAAATACTTAATGTAAGGCCCCTGGCCTGGGTTTTGGGGTAATCCTATTTGTTTGGCTTAAGTAAGTTGCTTAAAAACTTGCTCTAATCTTTTGATATGTAATTAGGACTTGTGGAGAGCTTAAGATTCAAGTTTGACCTTATTTGGATGTTATTTGTGCTTTGTGTGTTAGTTTTGGTGCAATTTGCAATTTACCCAAAGTAGGGGGTTGATGTGCAATTTGTCAATTCTAGAGAGTGCCTACCACCCTTTTACATCATATATAGGATAGAGGAAGAAGTGGGCACCTTGTTTGGGCCTTGGATTTGTGGTGGCATCCTTGGTGGTGACTAGGGTTTTCTAGGGTTGCCTTGTTTCGACCTTGATGTACCTTGATGATGGTAGTGACCTAGGTAGAGACCTAAGGGCTGTTTTGGATGTGTTTCTACCAACACACTTTCCTAGCCTTGATGTTGTTATTACCATGAAGGTTTGGTTTCATGTGTTTTGACCTATATGCTTGTCTTTTTGTGTTTCGACCTCCTTGATGGTGATGATCTTGTTTCGACCTAGTCATGATGTTTGCTCTTGTTTCAACCTCTAGGTGGTGTTGCAACTTAAACCACTTATTGGGGACCTATGTAGGTCGATAATCGACATAGGTTTTATCACCATATCATGCATGCATGATTTTAGTGGTTGCATGTGGGTCTCTTTGGTGGACAAGTGTCCCTTAGGTGCCTTAAGATGTTGACACCTCATCTTTGATCTTCTCTCTCATCCCTCAAGTATATAGCCTCTTTTCACTCACACAAGTGAACCCTTTTTATCCATTCTTGTTCCTCCTTCTCTTTTGGTCATCTTGGAGCTTGGTGGAGCAAAGGAGGGCTGATCCTTGGAGCTTTGGTGATCGGATCCCTTGCATGTGGTGATCGTTGCTCATCTTCAACCTTGATAAGTATCTCCTCTTCTTTTACAACGTTTTCCTTGGAATCCCTACTCTATATTCTTCCCTTTTCTCATCCATGGACTATGCTTGGATGTTATTGTCATTCTTGAGGAATAAACCCTCATCACAAGGGTCATAGGCCATAGTAGGAGGAAGTTCTTTCCCTCTTTTTCCTCCTTCTCCCTTTAGTTCGGCTAGGGTTCTTTCCTCCTTTTTCTTGGGCTATCTTGACCTTGGTATATCCTTTTCTTTGAGTTGTTGTTGTGGACATGAGAGGATCCATTGGAGGAGTTTCTTCAACCCTTTGATTGAATTCTTGGAGCCCTTGATCTTGGAGCTTGGACCCTTGGTCTTGAGCTTCTTAAGGTGGGTTTTATAACTCTCTACCCTCCTCTATTATTAGCACTCTTAATCTTATTTTCATGTTGTTGTTTCTCACTCTAAAATGTGCTCTTAATATGCTAGTAGATCATATTATGATCTACAGTCTAAGTGATGGTGGTTAGCATGCTTTATATGCTTTGAATCTAAAACCCTAAGGTTAAGTACCCGATTTTGGAGATGGTTGTGTAATAGTGGTTCACCTCCTATGCCTTGATTTTGGTTTTGGTCACATGCATGAGATTCATTTCCTGTGATGAAACATGAAGTTTAGGTTCTATTTTGAATGAGTTAAACACATGCTTATCTCCTTTTCTTGATGTTCTTTCGTGATGGTTCTATGATACATGTCTTAGGGTTTCTGGTGATCGATCTTGTGTGAAGTTTCCCCCTTTTGATATGGTGGATTCCTCTTAGTGTAACCTTCTATTTTAGTCTTTAAACGTGATGCTAAGATTATAGATGATGATCTTAAATCTTAGTATTTATGATCTTGTAGTTTTCTCACGAAGATAACTCTCCCTCCTAAACCCTAATCTTCTCATGCTTGTTTTCTTGGTGATTTTGAGAAGATGGTATTACATGTACCTTTAGCTTTGGTTTTTTCACCATGATCAAGGTTTCGGTTCCCATGTTCTTCCTTGGTATTTCGATGTTCTATCTCATGTTTTGGGGTTCTGTTTCTTCTCTCTTATTAGTGTTTTCTAGATGATCACCATGGAACTCGTTTTAGGGTTTGGTGATCTTAGATCCTAGAACTTGATCTTGACGATGTTTGGTTTCTTGTTGTTGATCTTGTTTCAAATGAGATAGGCATTTGTCCTTGGGTTTGTGGTCAAAACGGTCGTGTTTCCTTTGTTTTTTTTGGGTCTAGACACCTGATTTCCAGTTGGTCGAGTTGCGCTCCTTGTGTGCTGATCGTGATGCCCTGGTTTAGGATTGGTTGCGACATTGAGTCATGGGCACGAAGATGTTGTTGCCTTGATCTTGATCGTAACACCTGGTTGAGGTGTGTTGTGGGTCGTAATGTCGCCTATGGGTAGTGCTTTGGATTGTGATGTTACTCCTTGTTTTGAGATCATGACATCGCCCCCTTTTATTTCAGGTTGTGACATTTTCCTTGATGATGATCATGATGCTTTATGTTGGGTTTGCTCGCAACGCGGCATATGTGGTGGGTCATGACGTTACTCCTTGTTGGTAGGCATTGGGGTTGCAATGCTTTAATGGTTAGGTCATGATGCCTTGATGGCTTGAGGTCGTGACTCATGAATGGTGTGTGGCCAAGGCACATGTTTGATTCCATGATATGATACACATACCCTTTATTGTAGCGAACCATGACCTTATGGACTAGTTTGACCTAGCTTTTGTTGTGATCGTGACATTCTTTAACGGGTGAGGTCAAGACTAGGGATGTGTTATGGTCATAACACATGAGTTAGGTGGGTCGCTATACCTTTGTCCTTGAGTGGTCGTGACCTAGAGGATAGTGGATCATATACATATGAATGGCGTGGGTTAATACCTATACATGAATACATGATTTGCACATATACCTATGAATACATATGATATGTGTGTGGTATTGTTTTGATAACATAATGTTGGACCTTAAACTTGATGCTTAACTGTTATATGGTCCAAGAGAGTGGGAAACAATATACTTAGGGTTTAGTGATGATTGTACGATACAAACCCTAACTAGACATAATGTGAAACTCTAAACCTAATATGAGAATGTATGATGTATTCACTTCTCTCTTGTATTGGTTACTATGTTATGATGCTTTCTCTATCTTGTTTATAAACCCCTAACCTTGCAGGTGACATGTGATTGAATATCATGGCTAGTGCATGCTATGATGAGTGTGATGTGACACAAATTGAAATGGCCTTCGTGAGGCATGTTGAGACACATGTGATACATGGATAATGTGAATGGGTCCTATGACCTGGTGGAAGCATGTTGCCTAGTTTGAGATGACATTGTCAATGATGAGTTGAGGGATTGATATTCCACAGTGATGTGACTTTGGTGGTAGCCTTGTGTGGCTGTGTGACAATGATGATGGCCTTGTGAATGGTTGTGCTATAGTGCTATGTGATGATATAATAAGTTCACACCTTATACATTTCATATCTCCTGAAGTTGCAATATAGTTATGTTAGCTAGATTGAATTAGGGTTTTGTATGTCAACTTATGTGCTAAAGCCTTAATTCACCCAATTGGCATAACTAATAAAGTGAAATCCTAAACATGTAGTTTGCCTTGGTCATAGATCCATTCTAGTGTTAGTCCTAGTGTTGGATGGTGAAATGAGTTCTCCCTCGTGGAAGATCAGAGTCATAAATGTTGAGTATATGCATTCACAAGATTGGTTGTGGGCCATACCCTAGAAGGAGTGTGGCTGTAGGCCATAGCTGAATGTTGTGACTCAGTGTATACTTTCACGGGATTGGTTGCGGGCCATACCCTGGCAGGAGTGCGACTGCATGTCGTATCTCAGTTCACTAGTGTCGTGACTTGTACCAAGGTGGGCTAGGGTGTTTTTATGGACGGCCATGTGTGAGATGATCCTTTAGTTGACTATATATCATTGTTACTCACGTACTGACCACGAGGTGTTGGGAGGTTGTAGATTTTGGCTCTTCCATGGACCTTGTATGACACTATCGGTTTCCCTTGACAGGGGGCGCTTGGATTTCAGTGGTAGTAGGGCATAATAAAAGACATAACACAATCATGTAGTGTATTTGTGGGATCAAATAAAATAACATTGGTTGAAGCCTTATCTTGCTTTTGTATAGTTCTATGGATAGAGAATATACATGTTCTTCATATTCCTTCTTAGATTATTAATTGTTCTAGTGCTCAGTGATAAGTGTCCAATATTGTTTAATTGTCATGATCTGTTAGATAAATATCATTTAAATGAATCTTCTCATCATTGCATAGTATTGTATCTACCTACTTTAGTTTATCGGTGCTTTAGTAGATGTTGGTTGAGAGTTATATCTTTTGTTGGGACGTTTGGTCTCACCCCGTGGGTTTCCACATCTTTTAGGTGGATGTGCTTGCTGGGATAGAGATCATGTTGTTGAGGTAGACATCCTGAGGTGTTGTAGATGTTAGATCATGGATATGCAAATAGTGTTTAGTTATAGAGTCCTATGTGTCATCCTTGTACACTCGGGTCCTTGGGGTGTTTTATAGACATTGTACATTAGTTTGAGTTTTTGGACATATATGATGGTGGTTCATATGTGATTTGTGTACGTGAACAGGTTGTCACATGTCACGGGTTGTGGCTAGATAGCCATTGAACTATGTCATGCAAAAACTTTTGATATGAATGAATTACAAGTGGCTCCGATTTTGTGGCTTCAGACATGATGAGTTCAGTTTGATGCATGGTTATGAAATCACTTTTAATTTGCCCTCTTGTGTGGTAATATTGTTGTTAGTGTTAATTTTGCTCATGGTTTTGAGAAATCTCGATTTGTGTGACAAAGGGTGTCACACTAAATCAAACATTTTCATAATAAATCATATATCCTATAATGTTAATAACTCATACACTTGAATGAACTAATAGATTATAGTTCATAATCCTTGTAATAATATATGGCAAGTTTCATATAAAGAATAATATGCCCATATAAATATTTTCCCAACCCTCCAATATGGTCCAATTATATATTTGATAATGATGGAAACAAAATTGAATGTATTCATATTAATAACATGTTGGGAAATCCATGAATGAGTCATACGAAAAGGATATAAAGTATAATAAAGAGTCGTTTTGATTTTATTTGGAAAAACAATACCAATGCATATCATTTATAGGAAACATGGTTAACTAAAATATGTGGTTTCATATAATAAGTAAGGACAGTCAGTCATGAGAAGATAATTTTGATACGAAACCAATGTAAACACATTATTCATAAATGTAATTATTTAGTCAATAAACATGTAAATAAGATCATGTAACCCTCATACACTATATAACCTAATAGTCTCAAAAAAAGAAGCTATTGGTGATTTTTAAGATCCCCATGTCTTGTTTATCTTGTGGTCCAAATTTTGCATCAAACAAATAATAACAGATATTTTAATTCCATTTAAGAAAGAAAATATAATTTAGAATAAAATATTAAATTAAATAATTAATTATCTTGAAAATTAGAACTAATGCCAAAATCGGATTCAACATGTCAAAATTAGACTAGGTGCTATATTTTACTTTGTTTGAACCTTGTTTGAGCCTTAAAATGTATAAAAGGAAAGGGTTCAAAATGAATTAATTTAACAAATATTTACATTAATACAATTAATATCATATAGTTTTCAGATTTGTGGTGTCATGTTAAGGTTTGAAACACATATTCCTATCATTATTTATCTTTGCACACTTACCCTCTGATCTAGACACATTTTTCTCTTTCTATCATCCATGAAAGTTCATGATATTACATGTTCCTTGTTTTATTCTACACGTGTCCATCCTATTTTTCCTAGGGTTTCATATCTTAAAGCTTCTAGAGTTGAGTGCCTCTCTTTGTTCCTTTATTTTATATTCTATTTGCTTTCCTTTCTCTTCTCTTCTCCTCTCAAGCATTCACACCCCTATAAAGCTATGTCAAAATCTCCACATTGCTTCCTGGAAGCAATCCTTCATCCTCTTTTGCTTCTGTGCTTGTCGTACCATCGTTCCCATCCACCTTTGTCACTTCATCCACCTGCACCAATGAACCAAAGATGAAATTGAGATTCCTAACCATAGAGAATCTTAGGGAAAACATGAAACTTTCCATCTTCTCCACACAAAACTTATTGGACCTTCATTTTAGTATCATTAGGTGTGTAGCCTTTTTTCATCTCTCTAGTATTTTCTTGTTGTGTTCAACCCGAGCCACAATTTTTGCCACCTTATGATGTTCATTCACTATTTTTGGCTCCAATATTTTTGGTTGGTCTTTGTGAGTCAGTTTTGAACCTTCTTTGTTCTCTCATCTTCCTTTTTTTGTTTCATGAACTCCTGCTACTCCTTGTCACGGTGAGGATGCATTTTGGGAATTCTGTTAACTCGAGCATGTTGTTTAGGTTTTATAAAACTGGATTGAACCCACAGATGTATAGAGTCATCATAAATACTAAGTCTTAGTATTTTGGAGGTTTTATTTTGGATAATGATATGCATGTGGTGGTGTTTGTTCATTGAGAAGAAGATCAACATTTGATGTTTGACATGATTGCCTTGATGATTTAATTTCTATCACGTTCCCCATGGGATAATTGGAAATTTCATCTCATGTCTTGATGTTTGATCATGTTGAGTTGAGTGTCGGTTCTCTATTGGCTCGGATCATTGGCTAGCTTTGATAGAACTAGATTTTTTTGTTTTTTAAGACGAATGGTGTATTATATGTGGTTACTTGAAATTCATGATTGGTCAGTATTTCTAAAATTCATAGTAAATTATCTATAGGTCAAAAACATGAAGTAAAATGTGTTTTGGAATTATGAAATTATTCTACGTCCATTTGTACAAGTTTCATATATTAGTTTCAATCTTTTAAATATGTGTTTTTTGTGGATTTTTTTAAATGACCAAAATATCTAAAATCCATATATGATAATATATGAGTTTAAAAAATTAAGTAAAATATATTATGGACTCAAGATGATATAACCAACAATATGGTGTGATTTTTCTATAACTTAACACGTGAATAATAAAAAGGCAAAATTTAGGGTGTATGTAATTAAAATAAAGTTATCTCTAATTTCATATATACCTTTAATAAGTGGCTTGTGTCCCTGATATGGAAGTAGGGTTGACCCTAGATATATCTAGACTTGATCTGAGGTGTTTTGCATTTGCCATAAGTCATATTGTGAACTTACTTTTGTGTTCCTCTCTCTTGAACCTCTAATGAGGCATTAGTATAGTAAAACTTCACTTTCAAGTTTGTTTTGGGAAGTCAGTAGGTTTATATTCATCTCACCCTCCTTGTGCAAGCAAATTTAGAGTAGAATTACAATCAATAATTGAGTAGGAATGAGTAAAAATGTAGGACTCCTACCATTACAAGATCTAGATTATAAACATCATATATCTCTATAGGGACCACAATAAAGGGTGGTTCTATGTTTTTTTTAAAGGTGATGCTTAGCCAGGCCATCTGCAACCTTGTTCTTCTCTGACATATGTGAAATATTTGTCGATTCATTTCACTCAACTGATCTTGAATATAATCATCCAGTTGGACATCTTTGGGTAGGTCATGGAATTCTGAAGAACTAGGGAAGTTGCAATTTGGTAGCTTGATTCAATGATGAAATCAGTCAACTCCTTCTCCTTAGCATGGCTCAAGGTAGTGTGGATAGCGATTAGTTTGGCCTCATTACATTAGTAGTTATAATTCTTTTACCAATTCCCTCCACCCATTGGTCGTTGTTATCATGAACACCCATAGAAATTGTGGCATCAATTTAGCTTAAGCTTCTCTAGGAGTGGGGGGTCTAGTTCTTACTGTATTGATGACAGTACCTCCATCATTCCATTCTAGCAGGTTGACTTTAGCAAATTTATGGATAAAGTTGATTTGGTATGCGTAAGTTCTTATGACATTTTTGAAGATGTGATTGTTTCTACTCTGCCAGATGTACCAACAAGTTGTCATGAAAGTGACCATTTTTCCTAAGTCCCCAGTAGTATGTGCCGAGATCCAACTCCTAGGATCTGTTACAGTAGAGAAAGTGATCCAATCCGTGTGATGGATAATGCCTCTCCAAACAATCTCATCATACTAATAGTCCTTCAAGGCATGAAGCAATGACTCCCCATGTTGATTCCATCTACTGCAGTTACTATCCTCAATCTGGTGCTTGTGCTTCCTCTTAGCATCTATGAGGATAGTTTCGTGGACAACAAACCACATGAAGAACTTGACTCTGCTAGATATGTGTGCAACCTAGATATGGTCCCACTCTCCATGAACATGAATATTAATGGCTTCCCTAATAATATGGTACACTGATTTAGTGGTGAAGTTGTCGTCAGCGGTGTGCTTCCATAAGTGAATTCCTTGTGTGTTTGAGATCGGGGAATAACTAGCTCCTAGATTTGCTTCATAATGGAATCTTTTAAGATTTCATTTGGTCTACATGGATCCAATTCAATGGAATAGATCTTTTGATCACCTTATTTGATGGATACGCTTGTTGGATCATAATTTTTACATTTTTCTTACTATTCCATATGGTAACCCTAATTTTAGGGTGAAATAAATGAAATGCTAACTTTTACAAGATGGACTTCTATGGAGTTATGATGTCAATTTTTGTGGAAAAAATTTCATATTTGTTTATGGGTCTTATGACCCCATTTGATGTCAATTGGATGTTCACATCCCTTATTTGATCATGACTATACTTTATCTTGCATGTCCTATTTGCATGTGTGAATTGAGGCACTAAAGTTTTAATCCTCTTACTAATACACTGAGTTTTAGTCCTCCTACAATATATTATATTCTAAGCACTGAGGTTTCAGTCCTCCTACCAATGCAATGAGGTATTAGTCCTCCTGCAAATTTCTATACTTATTTGGAACTGAGGTTTTAGTCCTCCTATTCTTTGGTATGAAATATATGGGTTTCTACCCTACATTTTAGTATATGCTAGTTTTCTTATTAATGACCACACAATTTTTTATGTTGTGGTTTTATTGACTTGACACTGCTTAAAAGGCAGAAACTCCCTTAATGATTATCTCTTTAAACGGAATACCTTTTTAGTAATCATTAGTTTTTTGTTCATCCATTTGGATGTTTTGATATCTTTCTCTTAATTTGGGAAGTCTTAGTGAAGTTTATTGCTATCTTTGTTTAAGATATTGCTCAGTCCCTATTTATATGCACATATCAACATTTTATGTTGACAACTTCCACTTCTGTCATCTTTTGTGGGGTATGCTTCCAACCCCTTAGGTGAAGAACATGGAGGACTTGACATGATGATCTGGACTTTGCTTAGTGGAGATGACTCTTGGGAGATAGGCTTGAAATCACTTGCAAATCTCTTTGCTTGGTAAAGAAGTTGTTTCTTTCATGTAAGCCTCAAGTGGGACCTTATTATGTAATCTCATAAATTGAAAGAAAGTCATAGTATTGTACTTCCCACTACCAAACTTTTGTGTTTTGATGTCCATTAGTAAAGATTAAATATCAATCATCCATCCAATGTGAAAAAATTACATGTGGTTGCTATACGGATGATCACTCTTAATTTTAGTGAGGAGTGGAACCCCTTTCATGTCACAGTCCTTGCAAGAAGGTATGAGAGCTAAAATAATAAGATTTTGAGTATTTTAGTTTATCTCCCTTAGATTTCCTATATTTTCCCGTATGTTCCTTGTTGAACCTTACCTTAAGTGAAAACCTTAGATGAGATTCTTTATCCAACATTTACCTAAGTTGTTCGTGAGATGATGGAAGAAAGATGTTGAATCATATGAGGTATACATAAGAATATTGATGAGTAAAACATAATGTGATGAGACCTTAGTTGCTCATAGCTTATAATGTAGGATAGTTGAGGCAGATATCTTTGTATGTTATGAGTATGGACTTTAGGATGGAGTTGGTGATCAAGGTGTTAAAGTAGTAGGATAATGAGATTTTGATCTATAAAATTTTGAGATTGGGTTTTTGCATTTATTTTGATCTCATCTTTGATTTAGTCGACCTACACTTTCTTCCTACATAAATTGTATGAAGTTGTACCAAATGACTTTTAGATGCCTAAGTGAACCTTATGGTTAGGTTAGAAACACAAGGACCTAAATTCAACCTTGGGTACATATGATCATCTAGTTGGAGGAATAACATATGTACAACATAAACACATAGGGTAAACAATGCCAAAAGATGTAGACCTTTTTAAGCCTACTATTTACTATTAGTAAACAAAAAAATGGAAAAAAAAGATATAATTACAATATAAAAGGTTGGCAAGTGGGCAACTAGTTGCACCACTAGCCCCTTTTGGATGGCGAATCCAATCCTATAGAGCACTACATCCATACATCTGGAACACTACATCCATAGATTTGGGGGCCATGACATTAATGTGCATAACCTTTTGCACCCTCTTAATAAGCTCCATGACCTATGGTGCTAAGAACCTAAGAGTATCAAATCCAAAAGGAATGAAAATATGTTGATTGGCAATACACACTTTCTCATGCTTAGAAGTTTGGCTAAGGTAGATTTTAGGGTAGCATGTCCCACAATAAAATCTCCACCTTTCAAGCCCACCAATGGAGAAATCCATGTTAGATCCACACATGCATGCTCCCTCCAACCCAACCAAAAATCAAAACATTTGCTAGTCTAAGAGTCGATCTCCCTCTCGTGGACCAGCCAAAATGTTCATTGGTGCCTCTTTCTTAGTATCAATTCCCGTAATTCTAGTTACGTCATAGAGAACAGCCCTAACAAGATCATGCATGGACTTGAAACTCGAAAATTCCCTACAACAAACTGCATGCTCCTCAAAAGTGTCTAAGCATTCTGGTAGAAATATGGGCATATCTAATCGATGGGGAATATGGGAATCATAATACGTATATGAGAATAGCATGATACTCTACAAGGAACATATGCAGTCCAAGCCCATCAATAGGAGTAGAAAGAAGAAAATCTTGAACATGATCAACTTGTAAACATTCAAAAACATCTTTCTATTTTGATGGTGATATTAAATGTAATACTCATAATCTTAACAAGTTTGCTAAAAAGTGCACTATCCAAAGCATACTGGGCTTTAGAGGGGGATGATGTCCTTGTTAACAAAACAACTAAGATTAAAAGATGAAATCGTGTCATGGGGACAATCCAAAAGAACAGTTAAGTTCACATCCACGCCACATATCTTGTTGTCTCGTAAATATGATCTTGGAGCATCCAATATTGAGTCCTTGAGGTCACAGAAGAGTAAGGAGAAACATTTGTTGTTGAATACAATTAGAGGACACTAAGTCTAATGGGTAATTAAGCCACTTGCCACTGAAGATCCCCAAAGAAAGGGCCAATGTGTACCATAATATCATCAATAGACTCTAATAGCCATTTGTCAAACCACGTTTTCACCTCCTCCATGTGTACAGGTTGGCATGTCCCTAAGTCAAACATTAACTTAGATATACCCATACAAGACATAAGTAAAAGAAGCTCCATTTGTAAATCATGCAACTATGGGAAAAGATGCATCAAGTCAATAACCTTGGTAGCCCTCCTCATGGCCAACTCCTCAATATAAACTTTTTTGTTGCTGAAGGATCCTCCAAGTAAATTCACTCCTAGTAAAGGACTCCCAAAGTGCATGGGAAACAACCCCTTGTGAAGTTTTCTACCATTACAAGTAGGTCAAAAAAGCTTTGTTTTATGAATATTGACCTAAACCCTGGACCCATGCATTGAATGATGTCAAGCACCTTAGACACATCTATTGTGTACTCAATGATGGTGCCATCATCTAGATACCAAGAATGGAGAAGAAACTTGACGTTGTCCCTGATCTCATGAATAAGTGGATGCAGTATAGGGTAAAAATGAATTTGCCCAAGGAATCATCTTGTTGCGCTCTAATGGATGACGAGATCTAATTGTCCCCAACAACAACCTAGCTTCTTGTCCATATAGAAACTCCACCCACAAAGGAATCAATGGGAACCTCAACCTCACCTCACAAAGTAAAGATGATCTATCCACCAGGTAGAGGGCATTTGAGAAATCAATTGTAATCATAGAGAGGGACCCGTCTTCATATCGCTCATTCAACAACATGTTGACACTGCAAAATGACCTCTCCCACATTGGATACACCGACTCCAAATGGCATTTTCCCCACATAATACACTGACCCTAAATGGCCTCTACTACACCAGATACACTGCTAGTTCAACAACATGTAGACATACGTAACTGAATACCTTTTGTGTTAATTAGTTTTAAACAATATGTTTATTTTTATAGGGGTTGAGAGTAGTTAATTGTTAGTTTAAGCATGGTTTGATTTCAAGGATAAAATTCTTTTCAAGGGTGGAGTGTTGTAGCATACCAAAACTTGCCTTCCTTGTCCATGAAGCCCTAATTTCCCTGAATTAGGTACCAATGGGTATATTCCCTATGATAACCACAAACATGGTATAAGTTATACCCTTCTAGACATAAATATGATTAGTAAGTTTTTGGAATGAAATATGGATAAGTGGTTGAGGTAATTGGAAAAGGCTTAAAATATTTGTAAGAAATCAAATAATAGGATGGAAATAGCAAATAGGTAGGGCTAAGATGTTTGTAATGATAAATAATTAATAATTAGACACCCACATAATAAATCTTCAATACTATAATGTTAATAATTCATACACTTAACTAAATGAAGAATATAATTCATAAATGTGTGAAATAATATATGTCAAGATTCATATAAGAATAATGCATGCATATAAATATGTCTCCAACCCTCTAATAAGATACCTAATACAACTAATATATTTATTAATGATGGAAACGAGATTGAAAATATTCATATTAATCATATATTGCAAAATGCACGAATAAGTCATAAAAAGGATTAAAAGGATAACAAAAATTTGGTTTGATTTTACTTGGAAAGATGATTTCAATACATATTTTTGGAAGGAATCTTCAGTCAAACAAAGAATGTGGTTTCATATATTAAGTAAGGGAAGACAAGTATGGGAAGATCATCCTAAAACGAATCCAATGTAAACACTTTATTCATAAATATATCTAATCCATAAATAAACATGCAAATAACATCTTATAGCCCTAATCCACCATATAGCCTAATAAATAGGCTCATATGAAGAATCTAATAGTAATATATATCTTCATGTATTGGTTAGTTTGAGTGCCAAATTTTACATTAAACAATCAACGATATATGCCTTAATGTCATTTAGGAAAGAAAATATAGCTAAAGGTCTAAAATACTAAATTAAATAATGAATGATCCCAAAAGTGAAAATCTATGCAAGAGTCAGTTCTACATGTCAAAATTAGTGAAGGTACCTTATTTCACTTTGTTTGAACCTTGTTTGAGCTCTAAATAAAATTAGAAAAGGAAAAGGTTTTTGAAATGACTTAATATAATGGGTATTTACATTAATACAATCAATTCCATATAGTTTCTGGATTTTTTGGGTCACACTAAGGTTTGAAACCCATATTCCTAATGTAATTTTGCTTTGCATGTCTACCCTCCGATCTGTACCTAACAATGATTGCATCATCTCCAACCTCGAGTAGGAGGGCACCTGCATGAATAGTACGACCGCATTTAGTAAATCTTGCAACACATATTTCTCTCTCTTTTTCCTTTGAAAAATCACAAATTATTCGGCTACATGTTCCTTATTTGATTCCACACCATTTCATCTTAATTTTTTAAGGGTTTCATGTCTGAAACCTTCTAGCATTGAGTGCCTTTCTCTATTCACATACCTCCACTATGTCATTTTCCTTTTCTTCTCTTCTCCTCTCTAGGCCTTAGAACCCCTATAAAGCTATCCCAAAACCTCCACAATGCTTCCTAGAATCAATCCCTCACCTATATTTCTTCCATGCTTGTCATTCCATCGTTACTAACCACCTATATCGGTGAACTGTGGGATGGATTTGAGATTCCCAACCATAGAGAATCTAGGAGAAAGCATGAACCTTTCCCTCTCATCCACACAAAACTTGTTAGACCTTCATTTTAGTCTAGTAAGGTGTGTGGCATTTTTTGCTCTTTCTAGTCTTCTTATTGTTGTGTTCAGCTCGAGCCACAATTTTCCACTGCCTTGTGATGTTCCTGCACTATTTTTGTCTCTAATAGTATTTGTTTAGTTTTCGTGAGTGGATTTTGGGTCTCTGTTGTGCTCTCATCTCCCTTCTCTGTTTCCCAAATTCCTCCTACACCTTGTAATGGTGAGGATGCATTTTGAGAGTCCTACTAACTGAAGGGTGTTATTTAGGCTCTATGAAACCATATCGAACCCACAATTTTGTTGATGATCACTACAAATACTCAATCGTAGCATTTTGTGAGTTTTAATTATGTCTGACGAACTACAGGTGGTGGTTTTCTCTCATTGAGAATAAGATTAGCACTTGATGTTTGAGGTGAGTTCCCATCTTGTTGATTTAATTTTGTTAATCACTCCATGGGAAAATTGGGAATTTTGTCTCCTATCTTGATGTTTGATCATGTCAATCTATTCACCAATTCTATAGGCTTGTGCCAATTGGCCAACATTGATAGGGCCAACTCAGTTGTTTTCTTAGAACAAATAATGTATTATATGTGGCTTATTGGATTTCCCTGATTGATCACTATTTCTAAAATTCACAGGGTAAATTATCTATGAATCAAAAAAACAAAGTAAATTGGGTTTTGGAATCATGATATTTTTCTGCATCCAATGGTACCACTTCCATCACTTAATTCTGATATAATAAATATGAGATTATTGTGGATTTTTTTAAATAGTCTAATATATAAAAATCATATATTTAATATGTAAGTCAAAAAATAAAGTAATATGCTATGAACTCATGAAGATATAACCTACAATATGGTGTGATTTTTATATCCTTACAAATTAATTATAAAAAGACAAATTTTAGGGTTTATGTAATTAGTATGAAGTTGATTCTAATTTCCTATATGCTTTTATTAGGTAGATTGTGACCCTTATGTGGAACTAGGGTTGACCTTGGATATATCGAGACTTGATTATAGGTATGTTGCATTCCTCATGTGTCATTTTGAGCAATTATTTTGTATTCCTCTCCCTTGAACCTCTATGAGGCATTTGTATATTAAAATTCCTCTTTCATATTTTGATTGGTCTATGTGTATCCATATATTGAAATAGACCTTTTGATCTTCTTATTCTGATGGATATGCTTGTTGAATCCTAGTTTGTATATTGTTCATGCTATTCCATGTAGCAACCCTAATTTTAGGTATTGAACTAAATGAAACCCTAATTTTTATGTGGTGGGTTTTTATACTATTATGATTTATCTTTTTTTGTGGAAATCATCTAATATCTATTTATGGGTCCTCTGACTTCTCTTGATATTGATTAGATGATCTCATCCTTCATTTGAGCATGACTATACTTTATCTTGCATATCCTATTTGCATATGTGAATTGACTAGTCATAACTAGAAGTAGTGACACCATATTTATTTTAGGCATCGAGGTTTTAGTCCCCTTGCCAATTCATTGAGGTTTTAGTCCTCCTGTAATATTATATTTTGGAAATTGAGGTTTTAGTCATCATGTCAATGCACTAAAGCTTTTAGTCCTGCAAATTTTTATACTTCTTTGGCACTGAGGTTTCAGTCCTCCTTCCCCTTGGTATGTAACATATAGATTCGACCCTACTTTTAGTATACGCTAGTCTACTTATTACTCACCATGCAACTATTTTTGATGTGATTTTATTGATGTGACATTTTTTATAAGACAAGAAACTTCTTATCTATCATCTCTTAAAAATACCTTTATAGTAATCATGACTCTTTTGATAGTCCATTTGGATGTTTTGATATATTTCTCTTGATTTGGGAAGATGATGAATTATATTATTATGCTTTTTCCTAATATTGCATGATCCCTATTTATATGCACATAGCGACATTTTGTGCTGACAACTTCCACTTTGTCTTCTTTTGTGGGATATGTGTCCAACCCCTTGGTGAAGGACATGGAATACTTGACATGGTGACTTAGACTTAGCTTAGTGGAGCTAACTCTTGAGAGATAGACTTGAAATAGCTTATGCATTTGTCTACTTAGTGAAGAAATTGTCTCTTTCATGTAAACCCCAAATGGGAGAATGCTATGTAATCCTGTAAATTGAAAAATAGTCATGGTATTTTATTTTGCTACCAAACTTTTGTATTTTGATGTCCATTTATAAAGATTAAATATTATTCATCCTTCTAATGAGAAAAATTCAGTGTGTTTTTGCTATATGGATGATGACTCTTATTTGATATAGCAAGGAGTGGATCCCCTCTTGGGTCCCACTCATTACATTACATACATCCTCTATTTTATTTTGGGCATTATTTGACAAAAACCCACATTCATTTAATGAGGCAACTTTGAACTATTAGTTCTACTGGAAATTCAATTGACTGGACATTCATATATCATGATCTTAATTCATTATATTCATTCGGTTGTTGAAAATACTATTCAATAGTGGCTTCTTGGACCCATCCTATTATCATTGCCTTTTAATGTGAAATTGACTTAAATATTTGGCTCGCCTTTCTATTTATGCATGCTGCATGTTTGACTAGGATATCGAGAACTATGGTACTTATGTACAACCATACATTTATATTGAGCGTGCATACTCCACCTGGGGTGTACATTTCCACCTTACTTTTTAGGCCATGATCCTATGGTGGTGTAGCCCTATTTTAGGTATATTTATCCTACATTGTTATGCATACAAAATTTTTTATTTAAATTAAAATAATTGTTTAATAATATGTAAAGACACTTTAATTTCCATTCTTGTGCTCTGAATTTAATGTGCCTCCTTTTTGTTGACATAATTCTTTTAACTTACCTGATTGCATATACCTCCCTCCTTGTGCGGACATATCTTCTGCACTTTTAACCCAATACAATATCCAAAGTATTTTTTCGATGTACATACTCAACCTTTACTAACCTTTACCTTATCTCCTATGTTGTGGGTAATGTTCCCTTTCACCTAGGTGCAAGCAGTTTATTGGCAACTTAGAAGAGGAACATGTCTTAAGAATCTAGGGTTCGAGGGACCTATTAAACAATAATTTGTGGAGGCTTCTAAGATGTTAGGTTTTCCACTACAACCAACCCACTAATTCATAGTTTCCTTTGACTTTCCTAGGTTTCCATGTGGACATATACTTAGAACTATTTGGAACATGTAATAATTCCATTTTACTCTTTTCACTGTATGACTTTGTTGCATGTAATAATTCCATTTTACTCTTTTCACTGTATGACTTTGTTGCCATCGCATTTTTAAATAAGTATTTAAATTGAGTACTTCTTCATATTTTGGGGGTAGTATTCATTTTCTAAACAACATACTAACTCAAGAAAATGAATATTGCATGTCATTTTTTGGGATAATACTCAATTTCTGAGTAAACAAGAAAAATATGTAACAAAAAGAATGACATGCAATACACATTTTTCAGTTAGTCTGCTACTAATGAAATAAGTATTATCTCCAAAACTATAACACGATACTCATTTTATTGCTTTTTTTTAAATACAATGCCATAAAAATGAGTAGTATATCAAAAGAATGGCATCTAATACTCATTTTTGAGTTAGTGTGCTGCTAAAAAGTGAGTATTATCCCCGATATGCTATACTCACTTTTATATGCTATATTACTTGTCTAAAAAATGACATTAGTTCTCTTAAGATTTTTGTTTCCTCAAGAAGTTCACTATGGATTAAAAGTTATAAGCAAAACAATTTTCTCTCACTTTTTTTCTCTTTTCAAAATTTTTTGCTTCCAAACATCCACAACATTGCAGATCCTATGGATCTCTTAATAGATACTTCTAAAACATTGTGATCTACATATGATATACTTAGTATAGATAAAGCAACATCCAACAAATATAACTCCAAGTTCATCTCCCCAGAAAGGTTTTTTTTGTGTCATCGTTATCACAACAAATTCATATAACGAAACACATACACACCATACTTTTTTCTAACAAACTTTCAGTCAATATGGGTATTGGATGACTTATTTACAAAATCCTTTCAACTGTTACCCACCTCCCTAACCCCATTCAATATCAATGACTCATTTATAAAGGTTCCAAGATTCATTGTCCTCATCAAGATGACAAAAACCCAGCTCTCCAACGTCTCATCCATCTGCACACATGGCTACCATCATACTCTACACTAATTTCACTCTCGATGATGATACTATGACATCCATTCTCTATCCAGGGATGATCACCATTGTGATGGGAAAACAGATCATTCTAGGTGCATTTTTATGAGGACACACACAAAGCACTTTCGACACCAGTGTATGGAGGGAAATGATCTCCCAACTTCGCTTATAGAAACTATGGATCATCTATGTGAATCCTACTAACTAGCAGTTGAACAGAACCTAGGTGAGTGACTACTTTTAAGAAACACCCACAAAACCTCTATCGTTATTCCACATGCCAGGTGATTCTATTTACTTTGGATCCAACTCGGGGGAACAACTTTTCATTAGAGATGTTTATCAATCCCCACCGGGTACTGATGTCAACCACTACAAGTAGAATCATTCACATATATTGATACATAATCATTAGAGAACACACTTCTATGTCTCAATAGTGTAAAAACACATTAAAATATTTGAATATCATCCAAAATGTGAACCATACTAGGATACCCATGTATTCTCATTCTCCCCGATGCGTTCATTTTCTTTCAGTGCCCATTCTACTAGTTCTCCTTCTGTTTGACCACCTCCAGCCTATACCTCTTATCCTATACCCTCCTTCCATTCTTTCTCTCTCTCCTCCCCTTCACTCTTTCCTATCCTTTATCCCCTTCCCATGCCACATCTCCTCCCCCTTACACCACTCCAACACTTTTATCCATCTCTCAATTTGCTCCATCCTCTCTGAAGGCCCTCACCGTGCATGGACTGAATTCTAAAGCAGACGTAGAGTCCCACACAAATCTCCATGGTGCTCTCTCTACATAGGAGTGGGGCACCTTTGGCGTCATTGCATGTTTCCTAGATTTTGTTTTTCATGTCGTAGAACTGGAAACCTTTCCTACTCATGCTCTCAACCCATCACACGTTCGACTTCTCATCTCTTCCATTATGCAATGTAAAAACCTTTGGGTCCCGATAAACCTAACCCTTCCTGACGTTCCCCTCATCATTTCACCACCATTTTCAAAAACAAACCCATAACCACCCTTCCTTTCTCTACATCTTCCACCGTCCATCTCTCATCCAACCCTTTTCTCTATTCTCCTCCATATCAATGAACCACATGACCCACTACCTGTTCCATCCTATAACTCATGTTTTTGTTCCCTCCACCCCCTACATTTGATTGTTACCAATCTGTCCCATCGATCCCATCACCCCCATCACCTACTCCTCTGTGTCTCACCTCTCCCTCATTCCTTTCTTACATCTCTTGCCTACCCATTCCTTCTGTGACACCTCATCATGCTAAACGAGATTACTCAAAACACAAAATACGATCAACTATTAATTAATCACATAGTCAAATGTGGGATAATTAAAACCAATTCCAACACTGTAAATAAACTCTAGAACATTTACAAAAAGTCCATCATTCCATTCTCATATACTATAACAAGTATTTAGATATGGGTCCAAAGACCTCAGTCACATCTTGCATATAAAAGATATTTCACATGTACATGCCATATGTTTGCAAACATTGGCATACTATCAAAATCTCGTGTTGATATGAGTATATCATATAGAAAACACATCCCATATCCGGACCTGAGAGTATAGGGATGTCACTAGGACTCTACTACTAACATCTACCACTAACCAACCTTCTGAATCTATTGATCAACAGGTTGGTTCTCTTCCACAATGCGACCTCGACCTCGTTGCTCGTGACCACCTAAAAAATGTGGTGACCCACGGGTGAGACCCAGTCCTAGCGAGAGATATAACTCTCTCCAACATATATTGATTATAACATATTAATTAACAGTAAATACATTGAGCAGTTAGGGTATTGAATAAGCAATATGAACAGATTGAACAGTTTAAGCACACTAAGAAGTTAAGAAAATAAGTTGTAACATCAAGTAGAATTACACAATTCTCATAAGTCTACATCATGTAAGAACTGTGTATTGTAAAGACAAGACAAGGGTTAATCAACCAATGTGATACATATTAAACCCTAGCAATTATACTACACGACTGGTATTATATTTTTTATTATTATGCCCTGGGGAGTTTGAGTTGTACCACTCAAAGTCCAACTGACCAATGTGAAGTGATATTCAGTTTGTATAAGATCTAGGAGTGCCAGTATCCTAAGATCTCTTCCCCTCAGTCAGTACGAATAAACTACAGTGACATACTAGTCAAACTAACAATAGTGACAGATAGTCAACTGATAACAACTAGTTTGTACTTGGTACAAGTTACGATACTAGAAAATAGGGTATATAAAACCCTCTAATCTGAGGTACAACCACAGTTGTCCTTAATCACATCAAATGTCAGAGGAATGGCCATAGTCATCCTCCATAACCTGTAATTGTGGATGAGAAGGATATATCCTCAACTTGCCACCCCCACATACTCAACAGTATGCGCTCTGAGTTTCCCTTGGGAATACTCGTTTCACCATCTAGTAAGTTCTGACACTGAAGATGGCTCTACGACACAAGGCTCTACATGATTAAGGTTACACTTGATTAATTACTGCCAATTGAATGCATTAAGGCTTTATCATACAAGTGGACATTCAAACCCTAATTCTTTTCTAACAAGAGTATATGTATAACAACTTCAAAAGATATAAAATATTTGATATATAAATCTTAATCTATTTACCACGTGCTATCATTCATTGCAAATTAATGGATCATGCTTATCATCATACTATTACAAGATATCAATATCTTATCACAAGTTCCAGGGTTTTAACCCTTATTGGAACATGAAGAGCATTTCACCTCAATCATGGCTTCAAACATGCCCAAAGGTCATTAAGGCCATCACATTATTCATAGTAAGGTTATCATCATCATTCCATCCCTTAAACAAGGCTCAAAATATCATTAGCACATATGTGTCCATAGATATTAACATGGCAAGGCACTATGATATTTAAATAGTACTATATTGTGGTTTCAACACAAGAAGAGTGTAATTCATTATCACATTAATCGTTTTAGAGGTCTGATTATAACCAATAAAAATAATATAATTACATTAAGGTTAGGTATAACAAGCTAGATCACATGGGAGTTACGCATCCACTTATTATAGTGATTTATCAAATATAACTATGTAATAGAAAAGGTAAAACTACACATTAATGGTATTGAACCATCAAATTATCATCACTAGAACCCAAATATAATACCATGTGATTTATTCTAATCCATTGGATGTTAAAGCATCCAATATTATTCATTGGATCAGGTTCATTGTTCAAGGTTATCAATTGAAGTATAGGTCTAACCATTAGATCAATTGAACCAAAGAACCATTGGTTCAAGGTTTAGTCAAATCTACAATTACATTATTAACTCATAATATATGGTGATGACCTGATCCACCATTAATTGTGATCATTAGGTCACCATTGGTTGTTATATCAGTAATACATTCAGTTAACACCATCAAATATTAAGCTAATGTCATCATCGATTGATAATATCATTAGAATACTTAGTAAATGATAAAAAAACGTCTAATTGAGACAAAACCTGGCCTAAGGGGGTGACCATAGGTTGTCACCATACATTTGACACCCTTGATCACGAACATCAGTTGCCAAGATAGCAACACCATTGGTTGTTGAATGGTATGACCATCGGTTGTGTGATAGAGAAGGAAATAGCTTGAAAACCCTAATTTGAACCATCAATTATTTTGTTCTTGGCACCATAGGTTGATGCTATTAACCTGTCCCAGATCATGTTACACCTTAGAAAAGTTGTACACATATTTACAAGTTCATATATAACTGGAACAAAATTGAGAACACCACAAAAATTTGTAATTCTAAACAAGCATGGTTTCTCTATGCTTAGATCATCACATTCAAGCATAAACATGAACTAACACGCTTCTATTAAGCAATATAAGTGAAGAATTTTATATAACTTGCCTCTATAGAGTAGGTCAGATATCAAACAGCAAGAATCTCAAGCAAATAAGGCAAGAAATCCCTAGATTCAGATTTGAACTTGGCCAAATAAGCACTTCTCTCCACAAAGAAGCAAAACCCTTGAAAAAGAAACAAGAAGGGCAGATTTTTTAGTTCTAGGGCCACTTTCACCATGGAACAGTAGGGTTCCGACCTGGAGAGATATAGCAGTAGGAAGAGCAAAGAAATAAATGGAGGAAATAAGGTAAAACTTACACTTTTAGGTCAAGATCACTAGGAGGAAGCTTTTTAGACCCAAAAACGAAATCAATTGCAACCCTAGAATTTTTTTCCAAGAAGCTCCCCACTTTCTTCTTCCTTGGGTAGGGAATTTGTAGTAGCACATAGGGAGAACAAAGGTAAGAGAAGGAGGGAAGTGGTGTAGAGAAAATGGCTCATTTTGGTGCTTGGGGATAAGTATATGAACTTTAAGATAAAGCAAAAAGAAAAAGTTGAAGTTCTATATTCTATCCAAGTGTCCATGGCCTTAATTTATTAAGAATATACAAGCACACACACAAGCAGCTCTCCAACTATTTGTATAGACCTGATTATCTTTCCTTTGTCAAATTTCCCAGCCAATCACATAATTCATTAGTTGATAGCTACTAAAGGTAGCTCATCCATGAAGGGGTAACCCCTAAAATACCCTTAATGAGAACACCTTCAAACCATGGCTCAACTAGGAGCCCTTTAACATCCCCAATTCTAGGTACAAATCATTATTTCCTTTTTTTAACCCTTACTTTGATAAATACATCATGAAGATCATTTTTCATACTTTACATTGAATTAGATAACATTTGACTATCAAACCCTAGATTGACTCGAGTTGGGTTCCATAGAGTTGACGACATGTGGAATTGCTAGCTTAATGCCTCAATTACCTAACTTATAAGCAAAAATGATAATTTAGATTACTTTACTCTAGATTGGTGAATTAGGATAGACTTGGATATCATATAAGACTAGGATCGAGTCTAGGTGGAAGATTTGACCACCTTTGACCATTAGATCTAAATCATTTCATTAATTGAATGAATTATGCATTGTGGTTAAATAATAGCTAAAGTAACCTCAAAACCCAAATCTAAGCCCATAATCGAGTTCCTCATTGCTTAATTAGTCAACCCTCAAAATTTGGGGTCATTTGGACATCAAATGCACCCCCAATTAGACCCTACTAGATTTTATATGCTTTTACCCTAAAGTTTGGTCGATTAATTGATTTATTTTGGTCACAGCTGGACCAAGGTGTTGGGCCAGGTTTATTTCCAGTTTTCTTGCTCTGGGTAGCGGGACCTGGTCATCCCCTACCTCCTACTTTCTAGCTCACACGAGATAAGCAGCTCTAGTATATTTTACAGGCTGCTCTCGCACGTTGGGCTGATCCTTTCAATGTGATTTCTTCACCAACAAACTCCACGCATCCTCACGAGCAATCCAATCCCTTACTCGGCCCCCATCGAACCCTAAGGCGAAAATGCCTATCTGAACCCCCAAGCAGCCATTGCGGCCACTTTCCGAAACCCCAACTCTGGTGCTCCACTTCGCATCTCCCGCTCCAGAAACTGTCTCCGGCACCCCCTCTTGCTTCCTCTTCGGTCGATTTCGCATGTGGGTCTTGAAGTTGTTGTCGGCATAGGTCACCTTCTCCGGTGAGGACGGTGAGCAGCTACTAGAATTCTACTCCTTAGTTAAATCCACCGTGAGGTAACCATCTACGGACCCCCTCTTTCATTCATTGTAATTAGTTTGCCCCGAATCGCTCTATGTGTCTGGGTTGAAAAACTCGTCGTTGTCCCCTATTTTTGGCCATCGCCGGTGGGAGTTTTGACGCCTCCCGTTTGGTTTTGGACTCCGAGACCCATCACGGATTTGCTCCTGATGTAAGGGATGTGCTGGGGTTCCCACAGGGTGGCTAGGACCTCATGTTTGTTCGGATGTCTACGTCGCTTGGTTCTGTGAACAGCGGCGGTTCTCCGCTGGTTTTCTTTGGTCTCACTGGTTGTCAAACTTTTCCGTGCATGCTGCCTCGTGCACCCCTCTATAGGGTGGCACCTTGCTGAGTCCCAGCATCACATCCTATTTCTCGCTGAGTTCCCCTTCACCGCGGTCAGTACCTGGTCTTTCCTTGGTCGTCGCCACCTGGGACTCATCTCGACCCCGACTACCTTAGGGCCAAAGCGATGGTCCTCCAGGTCCAGGGTGAAGAGTCATAGGCAGTGAGCTTTGTGCTCCTCTGCCTAGGGCCATGGGATCAAAGGTTGTCACCTTGGCCCGAGCTCCATGCAGCAGCCATGGCACTGAACGTTGGGGTTTCAATCCCTGGGACGAAAGTCCAGTTCATCCCATGGTGGCCAGTATATGAATGTCATGCCCATGAGGGCATATCGGTAATTTTCACTTTCATGTGACTCTGTCGACCGAACTTAGGCCCCCTTTATTTCTCTATAGTTCGTGTGATAGCAAACCTTTAATGATCCACATATTCATTCAGGGGTAAATTTGGTTTTGACAATTCAATTTAGTAATTAGCCAGAAATGATTTAAACTTATAAAATTCATAATAAATTACTGGTTTGTCCAAATAATAATATAAATATGTTTTTGAAATAATAAAAATACGCCTGATTTATTGGGACAAGTTTCACATCCAGATTTGCAATCTACTGTAGGGTCGATTTCTAAGTAAAAGATTTAATACATCTTATATTAATAGAGTGCACACATATTATGACTAGGTTGAGACAACCCTGATCCTATGCTTAGGAGGTGTTACTAAACATCTAGGTCTAGTCATAAGGTATGTACATCCTCTATTTTATTTTGGGCATTATTTGACTAAAACCTAATTTCTTTTAATGAGGCAGCTTTTGAACTGTTATTCCTTATGAAATCTAAATTCTTGAATATTTATATTTCATGATGTTGACTCATTATATCATTTTGGTTTTTGGACTACCTTGTTTATAAGGGTACTTGTACCCCCTTGCTATGATTTCCCTTTTATGAAAAATTGACTAAAATGCTAGTCTTGCCTCTATATTTTATGCATGCTACACATTTGACTAGAATATCGAGAATAGTGGTACTTATGTACAACCATACTTATATAGGGTGTGTGTTTTTACTCGGGGTGTGCATTTCCTCCCTTCTTTCTTTAGGCCATGATCCTATGGTATTATGGTCCTATTTTAGGTATATTTAGTCTATAGGAAGAAGAGAGCCACTGCGTGATGCAATGTTGTGGGACGCGTTTGTTGCTTCAAGACAAACTGATGAATTCAAGGTATTAGGCGTCAGTCCCAATCTCATTAATATATGTTGTATTCACCTATTCAAGATTAACATTTACTGTTACTAACCAAATCATTAATGTGCATACTAACTAGGCCCTCAGTGAGGCACAAAAATCAAGGCATGCACTGAATGTGCATGACCACACAATGGGTCCAAAGGGGTATGCAGGCATTCGCCAAAGACTACAGTCTGAGGCTACTGCTCAGTCTGCTTCTACTCAGGAGTCCTCCACTATAGATAGCACACCTCTGCCTCACCATGATGTCTGGATAGCTGGGAGGCAAAATAAGAAGGGAGAAATAAGGAAGCCCACAACTGCTGAGGCGACTGCAAAAATGGTAAAATACAACTCATACAGCAATCGTTCAAATATTGATTATTTGTGGTGTTTACTTAATTACAATTTTTTGTTTTGGCGATTAGAGGGAGTTGCACGAGCTGAGGAAATAAGGCAAGTTCATCCCTGAGGGCACAAGGGATGAATTGACAGTTGCTCTGGGTAACCCAGAGCATCCTGGACGTGTTAGGGTTGCAGGCGCTGGTGTGGGCATCAAATCTTTTTTTGGGCCATCCCAGCGCAAACATGTCCCAAAAGTGGGACTTTCACAAGAAGAAGTAACATATTCTTTCTTTATAATGTTACTGTAAAAAGAGAATTCAATAATTAGAAGCTAATGTTTCTTTTATCCATGTATAGGTAGATAAGCTAGTTGATAGGAAACTCGAAGAAGCACTAAAAAAGTGGCAGGCATCTCAGACTGCCACTCAGCAGACAGTACCTATTATAGCATCCCGCTCTACTCCTACTGCAGAGGTTGGGAGTAATCCTATAGACCCACCACCTAGCACATCCTCTATAAGTATTTTTATGACATAGTAACTAGTTTTTTAATTCAAGATGATATGTATTCAAGATGATATGCATATATGAAATTGTAGTCGTTTCAAAAAAAGATGATATGTATATATGTATATAACATTATTTACACAAAAATTTGTAGGGGTTGAAGCCATGCCGTCTAAAAAGTAAAGAATATGTCATTGCAGAGGCGTCGGCTTACCCATCCCTACCAGGGGAAATGTTTCATGGGTCTCCATTACCAACTGGTTGGATTCGTGTGAGCCCGGTACATATATTCTCCAAGTGGATGGATCTTCCATTGCCATATGCCCACCCAGATTGTGAAATGCTTGGTGAGGCAGAAGGCAGAGTGATATTGTGGCTAAAAGAGGATGTCCTCTTTACTGAAACTGTATGGTAAATTTACATTACGTTAAATTGTTAGTGTGTGTATACGATGTCAGTTGATCTGAAATTATATATATATATATATATATATATATAGGTTAAAAAGAAGATACCCACAACATCTAGGCCTCCACTTCCACCTCCTACATTACCTAGTTGGGTTCCACAGGACATACCTGTCCCGTTAGGTCCTAATTGTAGGGGTATGGCAATATGGTTAGGCGAACATGATATAAATTGCCCTATAACTGTTTCTATAGATTCAGATGTTGCAGGTCAATCATACGAAAGCAAACTATTTATACAAGATATTTTGGCGTTGTTTTGATATGATTGGCTAAATACATCTGTGATAGAGCTATGGATAAGGTGAGATCTTCTTTATACATCCATATACCTTGTGTAGGATCTGGTGATCTGGTTTCTTATTTATTAATGCATGCGTAATTAATACATATTTTGCAGCTACTTAGACAAGATATGTGCAGATTTTGCATTCGAACATGTAGGATTTTTTATTCCATCTTTGATTAGTCTAGTAGCTAAAGACCCTCCGTCAGTTCAACAATATTGCTGTGAGGCTTTTACAAATTTTGCTCAAAATAAGAAGACGGTGATAATAGCTCCATTCAATGTAGAGTAAGTTTACTTTTCTTGTTATAATTTGGACTTAAAAAATTACATTTTTATTGTGGATTTTGAGTTATTAATTTTTAACTTTTTTACCTCTAGTGGTATGCATTGGGAGTTACTAGTTATTGTCCCCGAGACGTTCACTGTCTATTATCTAGATCCTAAGGGGAGTAAATTGAATTCAAAATATGGACACATAATGAAAATGGCATTATTCCGGTGAGAAATATTTCATTTTCATATTTGTTAACATATGTTATTACATTACTATTTAATTATGCAATGTACTGTGTTACATTAACATGTAGGAGTTTATATGAGTTCAAAAAGGCTGGAGGAAAGGTCCCCACGAAAAAGAACCATCCAATGATTTGGAAGAATGTGAAAGTAAGTTCCCGACTGCAATATATGTATATATTATTTATGTGAACAATGCTTAATTAGTTGTATTTTTTAATATTTTGTATGTTTGAATTTATAGTGTGCTACATAAGACAACGGATGGGCATGTGGATACTATGTGATGCGATTTATGCACATGATTATCAAATATGTTGCAGTGGACATCGATACTATTCCTGAGGTATTATATAGTCTCATTAGATAATATGAAATATATCAATCTTATTTATAGCTCATTAATTATATATATACATCATTCTCTTTACAGGTGTTTACAACTGACCACACTACAGGAAATGCCTTACCAGATGTACATGCTCCCTATACGACGGGAGAATTAAATGAAGTAAGAGAAGAATGGGCAATAGCCATACAAGTAGTGGGGGTTTTAACATATAATTGGGATGTTGATAGCGAATAATGACTAAAGAATGATATTTTGTAAATGAATTTCTGAATTATAATATATGTGTGAATGTTTCTACATGTCTGGATGTTTCTACATGTGTCTGAGTGAATATGAATGAAACTGTCGGTTGCTATATGAATGTTTCTACATGTGTGAATGTGAAAATGAATGGAACTACAGATTGCTAGCTACATGAATGTTTCTAAATGTGTGAAAATCAAATGGAACTGCAGGTTGCATTGCTAAATGTGTGAATATTTTTGTTGTTAATTTTGTAGGTTTGTGGCCTGTTGTTGGTTGATATCAATGGATGTCGTAAAACCTGCAGTTCATAACTGAACTGCAGGTTTCTCATCCCGTGACCAGCCATACAGCAGGTCTACAGACTGACAGAAAAAAAAAAACAAAAAATAGGCGTCGGTTATTTGTATAAAAATGACGCCACATAGTTACAGTGTCGGTTTCTACTCGTAACCGACGTCTATTTCCTTAACACCACGGTCGTGCTGGCCAGAACGGCTGTGGCAGCGGACCAGACACCACGGCTGTGTTGGCCAGCACGGCCGTGTTGGGAGTGATATGACGTTGGTTTCTTATCTAATAACCGACGCTGATAGTGCCCAAGATGGCGCCCTTCTATTGCGTGAAGGTATATGGCATCGATTTCTCATCTAATAACTGACGCCTATAGTGCCATGTTGGCGCGTTTTCAGTGGCGCGTGAAGGGTTTTGGCGTCGGTTTTTGAACTGATGCGTAACGGCTGGGCTTTTCGCATCACCCACATAGGTGTCGCTTAGAAACCGACACTAAAGGCCTTAAATAACCGACACTAAAGGTCGGTTATGTACTAGTGTGATCTGGAGTTGGCTGTCATAGTTCATGCACTGAAGATATGGCGACATTACTTGTATGGGGTACAGTTTGAAGTCTTTTGCGACCACAAGAGCCTACACTACCTGATGACTCAGAAGGACTTGAATCTACACCAGAGACGATGGATGGAATATCTCAAGGACTATGACTTTACCATCACTTATCATCCCGGTAAAGCCAATGTTGTTGTTGATGCTGTGAGTAGGAAAAAGGATGCAGCTTGTGCTTCTATCAGTTGCTTCTTATGGAGAGGCTTAGAATAGGTCTCGAGTTGGAGACCTGAGCTACCTTTTGTTGGTGATGACTCTTCTGTGGAGAAGGTGAGAGTGCAGATGGCTAGTTTGGCTATCACTTCCACCTAGATTTCTGAAGTTATTACTGCACAGCTGGACAGTTCTGAGCTTGATGAGATGAAGATGTTGACAAAGAAACCACAGTCTGAGTTTTCTGTTGGAGTGGATGGTGCTATCCTCTTCTGCCATAGATTGTGGATACCTGATGTTGTTGGTCTGAGATAGAGAGTTTTGGGTGAAGTCCATGGGTCTAAGTACACGATTCATCCCGGTACCACAAAGATGTACACGGACTTACAACGGGGTTTCTAGTGGGAAAACATGAAGAAGTATTTGTTACTTATGTTACAAAGTGCTTTACGTGCCAACAGGTGAAAATTGAACATCAGTGTCCCGGTGGTCTTCTCCATCTACTTGAGATACCATAGTGGAAATGGGAGAAAATCACTATGGATTTTGTTATTGGGTTTCCAAAGTCAAAGTGTGGGTATGATGCGGTTTGGGTTGTTATTGATCGCCTAACCAAGTCAGATCACTTTCTCCCATTTAAGAGCACCTACAAGGTTCCTGATATGGCACAATTGTATGTGGACTGGGTTGTTCGCCTGCATGGAGTTCCCAAGGTGATAGTTTTTGATCGAGACCCAAAGTTCAATTCTCTTCTCGTTTGTGGAAGTAGATACAAGAGGAGATGGGTTCTGACCTACGTTTCAGCACAGCATACCATCCTCAGACAGATGGCCAATCTGAGCGTATAGTATAGATTATGGAGGACTTGTTGCGTTCTTGTGTGATGGATTGGGGAGGTGTTTGGGACAAATACCTTCCATTGGCTGAATTTGTTTATAATAACAGTTACCAAGCTAGCATTGGTATGCCGTCATTTGAAGCACTTTATGGCCGACCTTGTCGTTCACCACTACACTGGGATGATGTGAGTGAATGAGCACTGATGAAGATTGATGACATGCAGATGATGACTGATAAGATCTGTTTGATCAAGAATAGGATGAAGGATGCCCAAGATCGACAGAAAGTGTATGTTAATAAGAAGAGATCTGATGTGAGCTTCTTGGTTGGTGATTATGTGTTCCTCAAGATAAAGCCAATTTGCTCTATTTCAAGGTCTAAAGTCAAGGGCAAGTTGATTCCTCATTATGTGGGACCATTTGAAATCTTGGATAGAGTTGGGGAGTGTGCCTACTGCCTAGCTCTACCTCCCACTTATGACAAGATTCACAATGTGTTCCATGTATCTGTCCTGAAGAAGTATATGAAGGATCCTGCTCATGTGCTGACTTTTGCGCCTATTGAGTTACGAGAAGATCTGTCCTATGAAGACTTTCCATTGAAGGTCCTAGATTCCAGAACAAAGCAATTGATGCACAAGAAGATTGAGCTTGTGAAGATTCTCTAGAAGTACCATGGTCTTGAGGAAACTACTTGGGAGTTGAAAGAAGAGATGTTGTGGGCCTACCCCTCCCTCTTTGCTTGAGATTTTGGGACGAAATCTTTTTAAGGGGTGGTGTGTTGTAACATCCCCAATTCTAGGTACAAATCATTATTTCCTTTTTTAACCCTTAATTTGATAAATACATCATGGAGATCATTTTTCATACTTTACATTGGATTAGATAACTTTTGACCATCAAACCCTAGATTGACTCGAGTTGGGTTCCATAGAGTTGAAGACATGTGGAATTGCTAGCTTAATACCTCAATTACCTAACTTATAAGCAAAAATTATAATTTAGATTACTTTACTCTAGATTGGTGAATTAGGATAGACTTGGGTATCATATAAGTCAAGAATCGAGTCTAGGTGGAAGATTTGACCACCTTTGACCATAAGATCTAATTCATTTCATTAATTAAATGAATTATGCACTACGGTTAAATAATAGTTAAAGTAACCTAAAAACGCAAATATAATCCCATATTCGAGTTCGTCATTGCTTAATTAGTCAACCCTCAAAATTTGGGGTCATTTGGACATCAAATGCACCTCCAATTAGACCCTAATAGATTTTATATGCTTTTACCCTAAAGTTTGGTCGATTAATTGATTTTTTTCGGTCACAGCCGGACCAAGGTGTTGGGTTCTAGTTTTCTTGCTCTGGGTAGAGGGACCTGGTCATCCCCTACCTCTTACTTTGTAGCTCATGCGAGATAAGCAAGCTCGTATATTTTCGCAGGCTACTCTCGCACGCTGGGTTGATCCTTTCAATGCGATTTCTTCACCAATGAACTCCATGCATGCTCACGAGCAAGTCAATCCCTTACTCGGCCCCCATCAAACTCTAAAACAAAAATGCCTATTTGAACCCCCAAGAATCCATTGCGGCCACTTTCCGAAACCCCAACTCTGGTGCTCCACTTCGCATCTCCCGCTCCAGAAACTGTTTCCTACGCCCCCTCTTGCTTCCTCTTCAGTCGATTTCACGTGTGGGCATCTCGAAGCTGCTGCCAACATAGGTCACCTTCTCCTGTGAGGATGGCGATCAGCTGCTAGAATTCTCCTCCTTAGTCAAATCCACCATGAGGTAACCATCTACGGACCCCCCTCTTTCATTCAGTGTAATTAGTTTGCCCCGAATCGCTCTGTGTCTGGGTCGACAAACTCATCGTTGTCCCCTATTTTTGGCCATCATCGGTGGGAGTTTCGACGCCTCCCGCATTGGTTTTGGACTCTGAGACCCATCGCAGATTTTCTCCTGATGTAAGGGACGTGCTAGGGTTCCCACAGGGTGGCTAGGACCTCATATTTGTTCTGTAAACGGCGGTGGTTCTCCGCTGGTTTTCTTTGGTCTCATCGGTTGTCGGATTTTCACATGCTTATTGCCTCACGCACCCCTCTATAGGGTGGCACCTTGCTAAGTCCCAACATTACATCCTGTTTCTGGCTGAGTTCCCCTTCACTGCGGTCAGTACCTGGTCTTTCCTTGGTCGTCGCCACCTGGGACTCATCTCGACCCTGACTACCTTAGGGCCAAAGCGATGGCCCTCCAGGTCCAGGGTGAAGAGTCATAGGCAGTGAGCTTTGTGCTCCTTCACCTGGGGTCCTGGGACCGAAGGCTGTCACCTTGGCCCACGCTCTATTGAGCAGCCATGGCGCTGAACGCAGGGGTTTCAATCCCTGGGATGAAAGTCCAGTTCAGCCCATGGTGGCCAGTATATGAATGTCACGCCCATGAAGGCATATCAGTAATTTTTGCTTTCATGTGACTCTGTCGATAAAACTTAGGCCCCCTTTATTTCTCTATAGTCTGTGTGATAGCAAACCCTTAATGATCCGCATATTCATTCATGGGTAAATTTGGTATTTGACAATTCAATTTAGTAATTAGCCAGAAATGATTTAAACTTATAAAATTCATAATAAATTACTGGTTTGTCCAAATAATACATATAAATATGTTTTTGAAATCAAAAAAATACACCTGATTTATTGGGACAGGTTTCATACCCAAATTTGTAATATACTATAGGGTCGATTTCTAAGTAAAAGATTTAATACATCTTATATTAATAGAGTGCACACATATTATGACTAGGTTGAGACAACCCTGACCCCGTGCTTAGGAGGTGTTACTAAAAATCTAGGTCTGGTCATAAGGTATGTACGTCCTCTATTTTATTTTGGGAATTATTTGACTAAAACATAATTTCTTTTAATGAGGCATCTTTTGAACTGTTATTCCTTATGAAATCTAAATTCTTGAATATTTATATTTCCTGATGTTGACTCATTATATCATTCTAGTTTTTGGACTACCTTGTTTATAAGGGTACTTTTACCCCCTTGATATGATTTCCCTTTTATGAAAAATTGACTGAAATGCTAGTCTTGCCTCTATATTTTATGCATGCTACATGTTTGACTATAATATCTAGAATAGTGGTACTTATGTAAAACCATACTTATATAGGGCATGTGTTTCCACCCTTATTTCTTTAGGCCATGATCCTATGGTGTTATGGCCCTGTTTTAGGTATATTTAGTCTACATTTTTATGCATGCAAATATTTGTTGTTTTAATATGAATCTGTGGATGATTGTTATGGCAAGACACTCTTTTATTATCATGTTTGTAATCTGAAATTTAATATGCCTCATTTCTTTTGTTACTTTTCTCTTGAACATACCTAATTGCAAATATCCCCCTTTTCTTGTGGGAACATCTCTTTTTGCACTTTTAACCCTATATAATGCCCAAAGTGTTTTATATATGTACATACTCAGCCTTTGCTGACCTCTTTATTGTTTCCTATGTTCTGGGTGATGTTCCTTTCCACCCAGGTGAAGAGGAGCATGTGGTGACCTTAGAGGAGGATCTTGTACTTGAGGAACCTGATGAGTAGTAGTTGGTGAAGTTTCTGAGATGCCTAGGTTGCCCTCTGCGACCGATCCATTAGATTTAGCTTCATTTATTTTTCTTTTATGTCCATGTGGACCAGTTCTTAGAAATAATTGGATCATGTAATAAATTTACACTTTACATTCCGCTATTTTTTCTTTGTGCTCAACTTTCCATGTTATTTTGAGAACGATATAGCTTCCCTTCTATCCATCTGTTGTGTTCCAATGTATGGGATTCGCTATAGTGGTCTCAAGATATTAGTATTAGGGAGTGGTCCCCCTAGTGGATCCCACTCCTTACAAGCCCCATGGCTCAAAACACTCAAGAATGATAATATAACATCAAAGTAACATAATGTATGTGAAAAATTGCAAAGAAAACCCCTCAATTGCGTAAATTGCAGAAAAGTCCAAAATGTACAAAAAATTGCATAACTTGATCAAATAGTGTCCAAATTGGACCAAATTTGAAAATTAAGATTGTATTATGATTTCAAAACATATAAAAGGTTAGATTAGGGTTCTAAGAATTCAATTATGGTAATTAAGCTCATTCAACTCATTAAGCAAGTTCAGGGGCCTTACAACTATAAACCCTTAACAAGGATTTTGCCCCGAAATCCTACGCAAAAAGAGATGGGTATTTTTTACGCATCTCATTCTCTAGTTCCCATGTGGCTTCCTCTATGCCATGGTGACGCCACAAAACTTTCACTAGTATTACATCTTTTCTCTTTAGCTTTTTCACCCTTCTATCCAGGATCAACATAGGACCCTCAACATAGGAGATATCCTCATCTAACTCAACCTCTACTGGTTGGATTGTCTGCTCAGTATCTGGATGGCATTTCCTCAACATAGAGATGTGAAAGACATTATGCAATCTATGTAGCTCTAGTGGTAGCTCCAACTTATATGCTACCTTTCCAACACGAGCTAGGACAGGGTATGGTCCCATAAATCTGGGGGCCAACTTACCCTTCTTTCCGAACCTCGGCACACCTTTCCAAGGAGAAACCTTAAGATATACTCTATCTCTCACTTGGAACTCAAGTGGTCTGCATCGGTTATCTACATAAGATTTCTATTTGTCTTTCATGGGCTGCTTTCAACTGTTGTTGTATCACTTTAATCTTTTCTGTAGTCTGTTGTACTAGGTTGGGACCCAAAAGTTGATATTCACATGTCTCATACCAGCAAAGAGTAGACCGACATCGTCTCCCATACAGAGCCTCATAAGGGGCCATATCTATGCTTCTTTGATATCTAATGTTGTATGCAAACACTATTAGGGTCAGATGTACATCCCAACTACTAAGAAATTGCAACACACAAGCCCTCAAGAGATCCTCTAAAGTCTGAATAGTCCTTTCAGACTGGCCATCGATTTGTGGATGAAAAGCTGTGTTGAATCTCAGTTGTGTTCTCATTGCTGAATGTAGACGCTCCCAAAAATGACTTATAAACTGTGGACCTCTATTAGAAACTATAGTCACTGGAATGCCATGCAGATGGATTATCTCATCAACATACATTTGTGCCAATTTCTCTATTGTAAATGTCATCTCAACTGGCAGAAAATGAGATGACTTAGTCAATATGTCTACTATCACCCATATGGAATCATGACCCTTGGTTGTCCTAAGAAGACCAACCACAAAGTCCATAGTAATATGATCCCATTTCCACTGTGGTATTGGCAAGGGTTGTAGTGTCCCTACAGGCTTCTGGTGCTCAGCCTTCATCTGTTGACAAACTAGGCATTTGCCAATGAACTCTGCCACATCACGCTTTAGACCTGGCCACCAATACATGTCTTTCAAGTTTTGGTACATCTTGGTACTTCCAGGATGCATTGCATACATGGAGGAGTGAGCCTCCTCAAGTACCATCTTCCTCAACCCATCAACATCAGGAACTACTATCATATTGTGGTAACAAATTGTACCATCATCTGCCTCATAAAAGCCATCATACTTTTCACCGCCAATCCCCGATCGGATATTCTGTATCACAATATCATTCTGTTGTCCATCATGAATTTGTTGTCTCAAGGTAGGTGTCACTTGTAACTGTGCCAACAATCCTACCAACAAGGAAACTTCTAGTTGTACATTCATTTGGCGAAGAGACACTAGCATATCTCTTTTATGGCACATCAAGGAATTTAATTGTGCATTATCTACCATTGATAATGAAGATGACTTTATACTCAATGCATCAGCTACCAAATTTGCTTTCCCTAGATGGTAATCCATTGTGCAATCTTAATCCTTAATCAGCTCCATCCATCTCCTCTGCCTCATATTCAGCTCCTGTTTTGAGAAGATATATTGTAGATTCTTGTGGTCAGTGAAGATCTAACACTTATCTCCATAAAGATAGTGTCTCCAGATCTTTAAGGCATGGACCAACATTGCAAGCTCTAGATCATGTGTTGGGTAATTCTCCTCATGTTTCTTAAGTTGTCGTGAAGCAAAAGAAAACACATTTTTATCCTACATCAACACACATCCCAACCCATTCTTTGAAGCATCACAAAATACAATATATCCTTTTCCTTGTTCTGGCAGTACTAACACTGATGCACTAGTCCACTTTTCTTTCAAAAGCTGGAACGAACGTTGACACTTGTCATTCCAAGCAAAAGGAACATCCTTCCTGGTTAACCTAGTTAGGGGTAACGCTATAGAACTGAAGTCTTTGATGAATCTCCTATAGTAGCCTGCCAGACCTAGGAAACTACGAATCTCTATTAGTGTCTTTGGTTGTTCCCATTCTAGTACATATTCCACTTTCTTGGGATCAACACAAACACCTTATGCAGATATAACATGGCCTAGAAAAGACACTTCAGATAACCAGAATTCACATTTGCTGAACTTAGCATATAGTTGATGTTGCCTCAACAAAGTCAATGCCTGGCGAAGGTGTTTCTCATGTTGTTGACTATCCTTGGAGTATATTAGGATATCATCTATGAACACGACCACACACTGATCAAGATAAGGTCCAAACACCCTATTCATTAGATCCATAAAAACTATAGGTGCATTGGTTAGCCCAAACGGCATAACTACAAACTCATAATGACCATACATGGTCCTAAAAGCTGACTTGGGTATGTCATAAACTTTAATTCTCAACTGATGGTAACTTGACCTCAGGTCTATCTTTGAAAACATAGTGGTACCTCTCAACTGATCAAAAAGATCATCAATCCCCGACAAAGGATACTTATTCTTTATTGTCACATTGTTCAACTGTTTGTAGTCTATACACAACCTCATTGAACCATCCTTCTTTTTTACAAACAACATGGGAGCACCCCAAGGGGAAGTGCTCGTCCTGATAAAACCCTTCTCTAACAGTTCTTGTAACTATTTCTTTAACTCCTGCATCTCTGCTGGTGCCATTCTGTATGCAGACTGTGATATGGGTTGTGTTCCAGGAACAAGATTGATCTCAAACTCAATCTCTCTAGGAGGGGGAATGTTAGGAAATTCCTCAGGAAAGACATCCTCAAATTCTCACACCACTGGTACCTCCTGAATACTAGGACCTACCACCTTGGTATCCACAACATGAGCTAAGAAAGCTTCACATCCTTGTCTCATCAACCACTCAGATGTCATAGTTGACATCAAACATGTAGGAAGAATCTTCCTATCACCTTGAAAAATCCACTATACATCTCCATCATGGAACGTCGCCACCTTAGTACTACAATCCAATACTACCTTATATTTTTACAAGGTATCCATTCCTAGGATTATATCAAAACCATGCATGTCAAGTGGGAAAAGATCTACTTGAATGTTGTGTCCAGAAAAAGAAAGAACACAAGAAGGGCACACTTCCCGCAACTCAGCGGAATCAACCAAAGGAGTCTCTTACCGTAGGCTATCAGATCTAAGAATAATAGGTAGATAACAACTATCTATCACCTCTCTAGTGATAAAAGAGTGTGTCACACCTGGGTCTACTAACACAGATACGAAATAAGAAGCAGACAAATCAGTATGAAATAACTCCATCTGACCTATCATGACTCGTGGATTGACCACTGCTTCTGGCTGGGTCATGGCATAGAACCTTATTGTCACCTGCTGCCATCCACGTCCTCTGCTTGCTTGTCCAGAGGATCCTGTCTGGGACGCCTAACCACGTCCTCTTCCACTACCACTACTAAACCGTCGTTGTTGTGGACCTTGTTGACTTTGCCTTGGCTGCTGAATCACCTCCTCATCTTTCATAGGACAATAAGGTCTTGTACGCCTCACTTGATCACACTTGTAACATGTTCTAGTGTCCTGATATAGCCTAAACGGCCCTGTTATTGAAACCGATGTGGTATTGCGGGCTTCTGTTGGCGAAAAACTGTGACCTCTACCCCGACTCGGGGTCCACTATGATGGTGCATGTGATCTTAGTTCACTGAAGGTTGACCTTGGTTGCGATGGCGGTGGGAAAAACCTTGGCTTCTTAAAGCCTCCAGATGATTGCCCTTGAAACTGCATAGGTCATTCTTAGCATTAGCTTCATGCTTCTCTATGGCAGACCTCTCAATCCTCCTAACATATTCCATAAAGGTGGAAAACCTTTCCCTATTCTCCAAGGTTGATGTTGTAGTAGTCAACTCTGTACTCAAACCCTTCTCAAATCTCCAGATCCTTTCATTGTCCGTTGCCGCCATGTATTGGCAGAACCTCAGAAGTTCCATAAACTTTGATTCATACTCATTGATAGTCATAGCTCCCTAACGAATCGTCTTGAACTGAGAGATTTTCTCATCTAGATAGGTCTCTGAAAAATATCAGCTAACAAATTCCCTCCAAAACTCCTCCCATCCTATCACAACTCCTGGCCTTTTCTCATCTTCTATGGCCCACCAGTGGCTAGCACTACCCTTCAACAAGTATACTACATGCTTAACTCTGTCTTCTTTAGTGATGTTTAGGATTTTGAATGCCTTTTCCACCTCAGTCAACCACATGTCAGCGTCTGCTGGATCAGAAGTACCTACATATTCAATTGCCCCGACACGTCTAAGACGTTCAAATGTCTTCCTGACACCTTGGGACTCCACATTAGAGGCGGCCACCCTAGATTGAGGTGTTGGTGCTCTATCAGCGATATGTGTAATTGTGGTCATCATCTGTCTAAACATAGACTGAATCTCAGGATTGGCCATCATTGCCGGGTCTAGATGAGGCATTGCGGGCTGCTCTGGCCCTACTTATGGCACTCTCTCATCACGTGCCTGCCTCCCTGCACTTCCTCCTGGTGCAACATAGCTACTCTCAATGTGTTTTTCATGTCCTCCAGACATATCTGCATAAGCATAAACTATGATCAGATATGTTGGATACATAAGAATAGACTCAAACCTAAGTCATATGTCCTTGTAGACTCAGTAAACCTAGAGCTCTGATACCAACTTAACTATGACACCTCATCACGCTAAATGAGATTACTCAAAACACAAAACACGATCAACTACTAATTAATCACATAGTAAAAAATGCGGGATAATTAAAACCAATTCCAACAATATAAATAAACTCTAGAACATTTACAAAAAGTCCATCATTCCATTCTCATATACTATAACAAGTATTTAGATATGGGTCCAAAGACCTCAGTCACATCCTGCATACAAAAGATATTTCACATGTACATGCCATATATTTACAAACATTGGAATACTACCAAAATCTCATGTCAATATGAGTATATCATCTAGAAAACACATCCCATGCCTGAACCTGAGAGTACAAGGACAACACTAGGACTCTACTACTAACATCTACAACTAACCAACCTTCTGAATCTATTGATCACCAGGTTGGTTCTCTTCCACAGCGCGACCTCGACCTCGTTGCCCCTGACCACCTAAAAAAATGTGGTGACCCACGTGTGAGACCCAATCCCAATGAGAGATATAACTCTCTCCAACATATATTGTGTGACGCACCATTCAAATAAAACATTTTTAACTAAGCGAAAGCGTTCTTTAGCAGCGGATTACTGAAAATCACTAAAAATTAAAACCTTTTTACCAAGAGATCCAATAAAGGAAAACTCCTTCACATAGGACCAAAGTAACACATTTACATTCTGTTTTAAAGGTACATGTCTTGGATTATCTCATCTCAAGATTACAACATCAACTGTTCTGTTAAATTGTATACAGACAACATAAGAACATTGAGGCATCAAGCCAAATCGATTCATTAAAACCAACTACAGACTCTGAGGACCTAAGAGTACAGAGATGACACCTAGGACTCTATGTACATCTATACAAGGCATATCAGCCAGTGTCTCCACCTGATGATTCATTGTTGTCCCTGCTGCTCCTATTGATGTCCACCTACTGAAGGATTCCTGCCTCCTCGTCCGCATCCACCTAAAAATGTGGTTCCCACGGGGGTGAGACAATTGTAAATTGCCCCAGCGAGAGATATAACTCTCCGCCAGAAACATTATTATTGTAGTTTATTAAGATAAATCTGAACAGAGGAATCATAATTATTTGACAGCAGTTAATTCATTGTCTAACAGATTAGAACATTAATCTTATCTAAAGCCTTTCAGCTATAACCTGATAAGGCAGCATGTCATTTATCCAATAAGGAATATGAAGAACATGTATAACATTTATCCGCTATATTAAGCAGGATAATATCAACCAATGTTTCTCATATTTCATCTTTATGCAAATACACTACACGACTGATTATATTTTACACTTCATGTGTCAAACTGCAATTAGCTTGCCATGGTATATTGACATCTTCACTATAGAGTTATAGCTACAGCATATACTCTCTTCAGGCTTAGATCACATAGCTAATGTCTGGCATAGTTTTGTGGAGTCATGGCCTGTAGCCATACTCTTTTAACAAAGTATTGGGATCTTAATACCTCATCTCATCAAGTACATTTCTGTTTCTTAACAAGTTCATCATCATGATTATTGAATATGGGTATTCAAACCCTTAGTTCATCATAGAATACTTGTTACCACTTGACAGGTAACTTAATACCTCCAGGTCATCTGACCGAGGTAATCATCATTCTTGCTACACAAGCATTCTACATAACTCACAAAGCTCATTTCACCTCTTGTTACTTCTTTGAAGGCAACAAGGCATATTATGGCTCATTAACAACTTTAATAAAAGGAACATCATAGCTCATACCTGGCTATGCTTATCTTCTCAGGATACTTGCATGTTTAGTACTTCATGATAACAGTTATAATGCTTATATATCAGCACCATGCAACACAAAGTAATACCACTATTCCCTTTTTAGGGTTAGGATTCCTCTTACATTTCATCACCCTCCATTAGGGTTTTCCACAAATAACCATTTAGGTTCTTAATATCATGTTATTAATGATCAAACCTTAATTCATTTCTCCACACAGCTAGGAGCCAACATTGATAACATAAGCATTTAATCACGCTTATTTATTCTCATCATTTATCATAAAATGAATTATCACACAAGATATGAGTTCCTCTCTCAACTTTACCAGAATATGATTACATCATACTTTATTAACTTGGCTTAACCTTTTCTTAAGGTATGTTAGCCTACACTTATCAAAGTGCATTACTTCATAATATAACAATTGTCATGACACACTTCATGTGTCACTCATCCAAATATATTGGATTTAAAATACATCAAGGTGTATAAATCTTAAGGTGTTGGATGTGATATCTATCATGTCTTGATATATCACTTCCCTCATCACCTTTATCTTACTTGAATTTATCCACTTAGCTTGTATTAGGGTATTTCCCATCCTAATACTTTATGCATCAACTCATCACATTTATCATGTAATGTATTGGTCATAAGTCACTTATACAACCATTGCCAGTGATATGGACTCATCTTTGAGTTAGGAACTATTAATATAAAGATTTCCATTATCAACCTCTTTAGGTATTTCACTTATCAATATATTAGTTACTATTCCATTATGAGGAATAGGGTTCACATAACATCTTTCCACATTTGGGTTTCACATAACATCCTTCTATATCAGGGTTTCACATAGCATTACTTGAAATTAGGGTTTCACATCACATCACCCAGTGTTAGGGCTTCACATAGCATTATCCTATAATAGGGGTTCATATACCTTTACCCTATTTTAGGGATTAGGGTTTACCATTCACATCCAAGTAAGGTTTCTCACACCCAATTGCCCAAATTAGGGTTAGGACGCACTATTCCCATCAAATTAGGGTTACATCATCACCCAGATTAGAGTTTCAGCTTTGCCCTAAATTAGGGTCAGGGCTCAATGATCTCATTATTATAGATCAAATCCTAATTACATATTATATTCATAATGAGAGTATTAGGGCTTAATTATATAAGAATTCCTCTCTCTCCTCTCTCTCATCCTCTCTAGGATGTTAAGTACTCCCAGATTGATCTAGGTCAACTCTTCACTTAAGTACACACAGTTAGGGCTAATTATTATAATCACCTTTGGACTACATCATTATCAATCAAGTAGCTAACTGATCTTTAATCATATTAGGTGTCCAATTGGTTTGACCAATTGAACCTCAAATAGTCTTGGTCACTTAGACCCCAAACGGTCTTGGTCACTCTGACCTTAAATGGTTTGAAACTTATTTAAGCAAAACAATAATGAAACTGTATGGACAATTTGCACTTGAAACCACTTGGGTCTCCAAACGGTTTGAGACTGTTTGGTCTCAAACGTTCTTGAGACCATTTGATCCAAAACGGTCTTGAGACCGTTTGGTCCAAACTCTCTCAAAATCGAATGGACCAAAAAGGTCTTCCATCACTTTATCAATTCAGGGTTTCAATCATTAAATCATCTATCAATTGAACTATTGATTTATTCTTCAATTGAACCATTGAATCACCCTTCAATTGGACCTTCAATTAGGGTTTTGAACCCAATTAAACTAGGGTTTATAGTCAAGAAACCATCAATTAGGGTTTTGAAATCGAGGAACCATCAATGGTTGACATTGTGGAACTAGTCCAATTGAAATCATTGGATTATCATCAAACCATGACATGATCTGACCTCAAACGGTCTTGAGGTCATTTGGATGACCTCCAAATGGTCTTAAGACCGTTTGACTCAAACCTTTATTGAAATTTGTGAAAACCAATTAGGGTTTGCATCATTGAATCGATCATCAATTTAGCTATTGATTTTATTTCATTTTGATATCACTGGATCTTCAACCATCCAATCATACTTCATCATATACTTTCAAATGGTATTGGTTGACCTCCAAACGGTCTTGAGACCGTTTGGGTGACCTCCAAATGGTCTTGAGACCATTTGGGTTAGTCAACCCAAAAATCAAATCAATCAATTGAGAATTTCAGCACTCAAGCCGATTAGGGTTTGCAATAGGTAGATTATCCAATCATAGAACCTTTAGAAACCAATCAATTAAATCTATTAGATCATTATTCAACACATAAGAAACCCCCCCTCAAACGGTCAACCCCCTCCATTCGGTCAACCACTCCAAACGGTTTGGGACCCAAACCTCCAAACAGTTTGGGACCCAAACCTCCAAACAGTTTGCAAACCGTTTGGTCTCCAAACAGTTTGGTGAAACCGATCGGACCAAAGTTATGAAACTGTTTGCAATAGATATTTGTGGAGGTGCGTGCTTATGATGATGTCATCATCATCAATCTATAAACCCATGAAGCTTGCTGTGATTTTCATGGTGATTGCATCAATCAATCAAGTAAAATTTCGAGAATAAAGAAGGAATCAACAATTGCTAAGATATGGAATCAATAACAAAGTTCAAGGGTTCAAGTTATATAACCCACCTTCAATTGAGCTTCAAAGCTTCAACATCCACGTATTTAATGGTGAAAGCAACACCTTCCACTATCCCAATCTCTTCCTTAAGCTTTGAGTGAAAAGGAATGGCTAGAATTGAAGATGGAATGGAGATAAGAAGAAATCATGCATTGATTTTCGATTTCCACCATGGAATCAAGGTGAAAGAAGGTCAAGAAGCTTACCAACAGGTTGGGGGTCGTCCTCCTGTTGCTCCAAGATCCCTTGGTCGTTTTTGCAAGCAAGAAGTGAAAGTGGTTTCGAAATTACCCTTTCAACTCATGGATAAAGGAGCATATATATGAATTTTATTGAAAATTCATTTAAGAGAGAGAAAGTAGGGATTATCTTCTCCATTTCCTTGCTACTTGCTCCCTTCCCTTCCTTAGATATGATTCTATCTTCATTGCCTCATATTACTCTCAATTATCCATGATTTAAAGGAAAACAAACTAAGCACCTTAAATCATATTATAATAATATCCATAAGTGAGTGGATATTTCTTTTTCTTATAATAATGTGAGTGGGTTCTTCACCTCCTTAAGATATTTTCGTTGCCTTTGCAAGTAAAAAGGACGTCCACATATATGAATTTCAACCAACACAATTTTGGTTGAAAGGTACTTCAATTAACATATTTATTTTTGCATTAAATTGAAGTAAAGTTCCAATTATGCTTAAATCTTGATTATTTTAGTATTAAGATTCTCTCTCTTCCAAAATGATACAAATGAGACGACCCTCTCATTTTCTTTGCTCTACATGATTCCAAGAAATATTAGGGATTATTTTGAAGTGGTAATTTGCATATTGAATCCTGGGTTTTGGGTAAATTGCACATTACACCAAAACTAGGTTTTAATGCACAAACATTACTCAACAGGCTCCTTCTTGTTATTCAGGCTTGTAGAAGCCATACAACTGCATCATACTCACTCCTATGATGCTTCAATACTAGAGGAACATTTCACCATGTAACATTTGCAATTTAACCCCTTAACTTGGGTAATTTGCACTTTAGTCCAAAACAAGTAAAACATTATTTCAACATTATTCAAAAAGGACTGAAAGTGAAATATAAGTTCCTCTTGAGCCTTAATTACTTTTCAAGAGATAAGAGAAAGCATATAATCAACTTTATTAAGCAAAACATCTAATTTAAGCATAACCCAGGTCAGGGATGTTACAAATTATAAACCCCTAACAAGGATTTCGTCCCCGAAATCCCAGGAAAAGGAGAGATAGATTTTATTCATTCATCATACCATAAAATCTCCACATAACATCTTAATGTCATGGAGATACCATAGATCTTTATTCCACACAAAGTTCTTCCATATAGGGTTATTCTAAGGACATATTTTTAGCTTGATAAACTTTTCCACCAATTACAATTGTTCCTTCCATTAGTTCAACCTTATCAATGTTTATGTTTATGCAGAGCATAAACCCCTAACATATGATATCCATATTATTTTATGTAACTAGATTGATTTCACAGTTGGCCAATATAGGTAACCAACATTAATCATCTATTATTTCTCAGATACCGGAATCCTTATTTTGGTATTCATCATATGTGTTGAGAACACATCTCATCCTTATCATTTTCATTTCTCTGTTGTTACCACCAAGGGTACACATGCACAAGGTATTTCTTTTATTTTAGGACATTGCTTGTTCCATATATCATTATCTTGGAACCAAAGTCCAAAGCAAACTGATACGTTTCTAAGTATCCATCAACGGATTATTTCTAATCCATGTACATCAAATGTCATAATACTTACTTGATTGTAATGTTAATGAAGGGAAGAAACATAAAGGAACATACTTCTATCATTACCCAAGGTTGTTCATCTAAGGGGAAACATATATATTTAAAAGAGGTAATCCACTTAGCAATCCTTTATTTGTTTGGGAAAGTTCACTTAGCAATTCCTATGTAATTGGGAAAGTGTACTTAGAAATTCCTCATTAGTTGGAAAAGTTCACTTAGAACTTCCTCATTAGTTGGTAAACTTCACTTAGCACTTCCTCATTAGTTGGGAAAGTTCATTTAGCACTTCCTCATTAGTTGGTAAATTTCAGTTAGCACTTCCTAATTAGTTGGGAAAGTTCACTTAGCACTTCCTCATTAGTTGGGAAAGTTCACTTAGCACTTCCTCATTAGTTGGGAAAGTTCACTTAGCACTTCCTCATTAGTTGGGAAAGTTCACTTAGCACTTCCTCATTAGTTGGGAAAGTTCACTTAGCACTTCCTCATTAGTTGGGAAAGTTCACTTAGCACTTCCTCATTAGTTGGGAAAGTTCACTTAGCACTTCCTCATTAGTTGGGAAAGTTCACTTAGCACTTCCTCATTAGTTGGTAAAGTTCACTTAGCACTTCCTCATTAGTTGGGAAAGTTCACTTAGCACTTCCTCATTAGTTGGTAAAGTTCACTTAGCACTTCCTCATTAGTTGGGAAAGTTCACTTAGCACTTCCGCATTAGTTGGGAAAGTTCAGTTAGCACTTCCTCATTAGTTGGGAAAGTTCACATAGCACTTCTTCATTAGTTGGTAAAGTTCACTTAGCACTTCCTCATTAGTTGGGAAAGTTCACTTAGCACTTCCTATGTAATTGGGAAAGTTCACTTTATCAATCCCTATATTATTTGGTTTCATTATACTCACTAGATTATTTTAGAATGACTACTTGATCATAGTAATCAGAAAGATAACAATCTAAGAGTTCCATACTTGCCCTATCTCCAATAATCATATACCTGGCCAGGGTATACAAGTATTGAGATTGGGTAGTATGCACTTTATTTACTATCATGTTCCTCACTTTTTATATCATTATACACACATGATTTTTCATTCCTAGATTTTCTTCAGGCATCACTTCTATATCTCATCTTTTATCACACAGATAAGAGAGATTATAAGGCATTTTAAGGGATACTGAGTAAAATATAAGTTCTCATCTTCCTTATGTCCTTATAGGACTAGTCAGGGGAAGTTCAAAAACAACTACTTTCTTATTATTAACACATAGAATCATGAAATGAAATATCAGAATGAATCTATTTCATCTGAACTGTCACAACCTGAGGGTTGACTATTACATCAGATTGATTCATTGCATAGAACCTCATAGTTGCTTGTTGTTGACCCTGTGCTTGATTGTTAGGTGTTGATGAACCAGCTTGGGACGCTTGTCCACATCCTCTATTGTTACTAGAAAACTATTTTCCCTGATAACCTTGATATCTCTGCCTCGGTGATTGGGTTACCATTGTGTTTCCAACTGGACAATCTCTTACTAGGTGTCCTACCTGTCTACACTGGTAACAGGTTCTAAGCTCTTGACATGGTCTAAAAGGTCCCTTACCCTTTCTGGGTAGCCCTTTCCATAATGTACTATACCTTGGTTGTATCAGGGGTACCAAAAAATTCCCCTTTTTAAAGCTACTAGGCCTCTGATCCCAAGTTTGGATAGGCCTTTTTTTTAATTCTTTCCTCCTTACACTTTCCTGGACAGTCTTTTCTTATATGTCCAGGTTGCTTACACTTGTGGCAATTTTTGATTTCAGGTTGTAACCCCTTCCTTTCATCATTATTCATTGCTCCAACATGCTGGTGTTGAGCAAGAATCCTATTGGAATCCAAAACTTCATCATTAGGGGTTGGTAGTCTAGGTTGTATTGTTAATATACAGTCTACCATACACATTATTTAAGTCCTAACATGCCCAACAGTAATATTAAAAGAAGGATTCCTTATCATGGTTTGATCATCTTGGGGATTCTCAGGCAGTCGTTCTTCTCTTGCGTGGTCCCTTACACCTTCTGTTGGTGCAACATTACTGCTCTCAACAACATGCCCTTTGTGTGATCCAGACATCTTTAAGTTCTTCCTCTCCTTCATGAGTAGAAGACACTATCAGATAGACTAGAAAACACTAGGATAGACTCAACAAACTTAGTCCTATGTCTCTGTAGACTCAACGAACCTAGAGCTCTGGTACCACTAAATTGTGATGCATCGTTCAAATAAAACATTTTTAACTAAGCGGAAGCGTTCATTAGCAGCGGATTACTGAAAATCACTAAAAATTAAAACCTTTTTACCAAGATATCCAACAAAGGAAAACTCCTTCACATAGGACCAAAGTAACACATTTACATTTTGGTTTAAAGGTACATGTCTTGGATTATCTCATCTCTAGATTACAACATCAAATGTTCTGTTAAACTATATACAGACAGCATAAGAACATTGAGGCATCAAGCCAAAATCTCAAATCGATTCATTAAAACCAACTACGGACTCCGAGGACCTGAGAGTACATAGATGACACATAGGACTCTATGTACATCTATACAAGGCATATCAGCCAGTGTCTCCACCTGAGGATTCACTACTGTCCCTGCTGCTGCTGTTGATGTCCTTCACCTACTGAAGGATTCCTTCCTCCTCGTCCGCATCCACCTATAATGTGGTTCCCACGGGGGTGAGACAATTGTAAATTGCCCCAGCGAGAGATATAACTCTCCGCCAGAAACATTATTATTGCAGTTTATTAAGATAAATCTTAACAGAGGAATCATAATTGTTTGACAGTAGTTAATTCATTGTCTAACAGATTAGAACATTAATCTTATCTAAAGCCTTTCAGCTATAACCTGATAGAGCGGCATGTCATTTATCCAATAAGGAATACGAAGAACATGTATAACATTTATCTGTTATATTAAGTAGGATAATATCAACCAATGTTTCTCATATTTCATCTTTATGCAAATACACTACACGGCTGATTATATTTTACACTTCATGTGTCAAACTGCAATTAGCTTACCATGGTATATTGACATCTTCACTATAGAGTTATAGCCGCAGCATATACTCTCTTCAGGCTTAGATCACATATATAATGTCTGGCATTGTTTTGTGGAATCATGGCTTGTAGCCATACTCTTTTAACAAAGTATTGGGATCTTAATCCCTCATCTCATCAAGTACATTTCCGTTTCTTAACAAGTTCATCATCATGATTATAGAATATGGGTATTCAAACCCTTAGTTCATCATAGAATACTTGTTACCACTTAACAGGTAACTTAATACCTCCAGGTCATCTGACCGAGGTAATCATCATTCTTGCTACACAAGCATTCTACATAACTCACAACGCTCATTTCACCTCTTGTTACTTCTTTGAAGGCAACAAGGCATATTATGGCTCATTAACAACTTTAATAAAAGGAACATCATAGCTCATACCTGGCTATGCTTATCTTCTCAGGATACCTGCATGTTTAGTACTTCATGATAACAATTATAATGCTTACATATCAACACCATGCAACACAAAGTAATACCACTATTCCCTTTTTAGGGTTAGGATTCCTCTTACATATCATCACCCTCCATTAGGGTTTTCCACAAATAACCATTTAGGTTCTTAAGATCATGTTATTAATGATCAAACCTTAATTCATTGCTCCACACAGCTAGGAGCCAACATTGATAACATAAGCATTTAATCACGCTTATTTATTCTCATCATTTATCATTAAATGAATTATCACACAAGATATGAGTTCCTCTCTCAACTTTACCAGAATATGATTACATCATACTTTATTAACTTGGCTTAACCTTTTCTTAAGGTATGTTAGCCTACACTTATCAAAGTGCATTACTTCATAATATAACAATTGTCATGACACACTTCATGTGTCACTCATCCAAATATATTGGATTTAAAATACATCAAGGTGTATAAATCTTAAGGTGTTGGATGTGATATCTAACATGTCTTGATGTATCACTTCCCTCATCACCTTTATCTTACTTGAATGTATCCACTTAGCTTGTATTAGGGTATTTCCCATCCTAATACTTTATGCATCAACTCATCACATTTATCATGTAATGTATTGGTCATAAGTCACTTATACAACCATTTCCAGTGATATGGACTCATCTTTGAGTTAGGAACTATTAATATAAAGATTTCCATTATCAACCTCTTTAGGTATTTCACTTATTAATATATTAGTTACTATTCCATTATGAGGAATAGGGTTCACATAACATCTTTCCACATTTGGGTTTCACATAACATCCTTCTATATCAGGGTTTCACATAGCATTACTTGAAATTAGGGTTTCACATCACATCACCCAGTGTTAGGGCTTCACATAGCATTACCCTGTAATAGGGTTTCATATACCTTTACCCTATTTTAGGTATTAGGATTTACCATTCACATCCAAGTAAGGTTTCTCACACCCAATTGCCCAAATTAGGGTTAGGACGCACAATCTCCATCAAATTAGGGTTACATCATCACCCAGATTAGAGTTTCAGTTTTGCCCTAAATTAGGGTCAGGGCTCAATGATCTCATTATTATAGATCAAATCCTAATTACATATTATATTCATAATGAGAGGATTAGGGCTTAATTATATAAGCATTTCTCTCTCTCCTCTCTCTCATCCTCTCTAGGATGTTAAGTACTCCCAGATTGATCTAGGTCAACTCTTCACTTAAGTACACACAGTTAGGGTTAACTATTATAATCACCTTTGGACTACATCATTATCAATCAAGTAGCTAACTGATCTTTAATCATATTAGGTGTCCAATTGGTTTGACCAATTGAACCTCAAATAGTCTTGGTCACTTAGACCCCAAACGGTCTTGGTCACTCAGACCTTAAATGGTTTGAAACCTATTTAAGCAAAACAATAATGAAATCGTATGGACAATTTGCACTTGAAACCACTTGGGTCTCCAAATGGTTTGAGACCGTTTGGTCTCAAATGGTCTTGAGACCGTTTGATCCCAAATGGTCAAGACCGTTTGGTCCAAACTCTCTCAAAATTGAATGGACCAAAAAGGTCTTCCATCACTTTATCAATTCAGGGTTTCAATCATTAAATCATCTATCAATTGAACTATTGATTTATTCTTCAATTGAACCATTGAATCACCCTTCAATTGGACCTTCAATTAGGGTTTTGAACCCAATTGAACTAGGGTTTATAATCAAGAAACCATCAATTAGGGTTTTAAAATCGAGGAACCATCAATGGTTGACATTATGGAACTAGTCCAATTGAAATCATTGGATTATCATCAAACCATGACATGACCTGACCTCAAATGGTCTTGAGGTCATTTGGATGACCTCCAAATGGTCTTGAGATCATTTGACTCAAACCTTTATGGAAATTTGTGAAAACCAATTAGGGTTTGCATCATTGAATCGGTCATCAATTTAGCTATTGATTGTATTTCAATTTGATATCACTGGATCTTTAACCATCCAATCATACTTCATCATATAGTTCCAAACGGTCTTGGTTGACCTCCAAATGGTCTTGAGACCGTTTGGGTGACCTCCAAATGGTCTTGATACCGTTTGGGTTAGCCAACCCAAAAATCAAATCAATCAATTGAGAATTTCAACACTCAACCCGATTAGGGTTTGCAATAGGTAGATTATCCAATCATAGAGCCTTCAGAAACCAATCAATTAAATCTATTAGATCATTATTAAACACATCAGAAACCCCCCTCAAATGGTCAACCCCCTCCATTCGTTCAACCACTCCAAATGGTTTGGGACCCAAACCTCCAAACAGTTTGCAAACCGTTTGGTCTCCAAACAGTTTGGTGAAACTGATTGGACCAAAGTTATGAAACTGTTTGCAATAGATATTGGTGGAGGTGCGTGCTTATGATGATGTCATCATCATCAAGCTATAAACCCATGAAGCTTGCTGTGATTTTCATGGTGATTTCATCAATCAATAAAGTAAAATTTCTGGAATAAAGAAGGAATCAACAATTGCTAAGATATGGAATTAATAACAAAGTTCAAGGGTTCAAGTTATATAACCCACCTTCAATTGAGCTTCAAAGCGTCAACCTCCATGTCTTTAATGGTGAAAGCAACACCTTCCACTATCCCAAGCTCGTCCTTAAGCTTTGAGTGAAAAGGAATGGCTAGAATTGAAGATGGAATGGAGATAAGAAGAAATCATACATTGATTTTCAATTTCCACCATGGAATCAAGGTGAAAAAAGGTCAAGAAGCTTACCAACAGGTTGGTGGTCATACTCCTATTTCTCCAAGATCCCTTGGTCGTTTTTGCAAGCAAGAAGTGAAAGTGGTTTCGAAATTACCCTTTCAACTCATGGATAAAGGAGCATTTATATGAATTTTATTAAAAATTCATTTAAGAGAGAGAAAATAGGGATTATCTCCTCCATTTCCTTGCCACTTGATCCCTTCCCTTCCTTAGATACGAGGCTATATTCCTTGCCTTGTATTACTCTCAATTATCCACGATTTAAAGGAAAACAAACTAAGCACCTTAAATCATATTATAATAATATCCATAAGTGAGTGGATATTTCTTTTTCTTATAATAATGTGAGTGGGTTCTTCACCTCCTTAAGATATTTTCGTTGCCTTTGCAAGGCACAAGGACGTCCACATATATGGATTTCAACCAATACAATTTTGGTTGAAAGGTACTTCAATTAACATATTTATTTTTGCATTAAATTGAAGTAAGGTTCCAATTATGCTTAAATCTTGATTATTTTAGTATCAAGATTCTCTCTCTTCCAAAATGATACAAATGAGATGCCCCTCTCATTTTCTTTGCTCTACATGATGACAAGAAATATTAGGGACTATTTTGAAGTGGTAATTTGCATATTGAACTCTGGGTTTTGGGTAAATTGCACATTACACCAAAACTAGGTTTTAATGCACAAAAATTGCTCAACATGCTCCATCTTGTTATTCAAGCTTGTCGAATCCATACAACTGCATAATACTCACTCCTATGATGCTTCAATACTAGAGGAACATTTCACCATGTAACATTTGCAATTTAACCCCTTAACTTGGGTAATTTTCACTTTAGTCCAAAACAAGTAAAACATTATTTCAACATTATTAAAAAAGGACTGAAAGTGAAATATAAGTTCCTATTGAGCCTTAATTACTTTTCAAGAGATAAGAGAAATCATATAATCAACTTTATTTAGCAAAACATCTAAGTTTAAGCATAACCTAGGTCAGGGATGTTACATATTGATTATAACATATTAATTAACAGTAGATACATTGAGCAGTTAGGGTATTAAATAAGCAATATGAACAGATTGAACAGTTTAAGCATACTAAGCAGTTAAGAAAATAAGTTGTAACATCAAGTAGAATTACACAATTTTCATAATTCTGCATCATGTAAGAACTATGTAGTGTAAAGACAAGACAAGGATTAACCAACCAATGTGATACGTATTAAACCCTAGCATATATACTACATGACTGGTATTATATCTTTTATTATTATGCACTGGGGAGTTTGAGTTGTACCACTCAAAGTCCAACTGACCACTGTGAAGTGCTATTCAGTTCTGTATAAGATCTAGGAGTGTCGGTATCCTAAGATCTCTTCCCCTCGATCAGTACAAGTAAACTACAGTGACATATCAGTCAAACTGCGAACAATGACATATAGTGAACTGATAACAACTAGTCCGTACTTGGTACAAGTTACAACACTACAAAATAGGGTATACAAAACCCTCTAATCCAAGGTACAACCATGGCTGTCCTCAATCACATCAAATGTCAGAGGCATGACCATAGTCATCCTCCATAACCTGCAATTGTGGATGACAAGGATATATCCTCAACTTGCCACCCCCACATACTCAACAGTATGCGCTCTGAGTTTCCCTTGGGAATACTCGTTTCACCATCTAGTAAGTTCTAACATTGAAGATGGCTCTACGGCATAGGGCTCTACATGATTAAGGTTACACTTGATTAATTACTGCCAATTGAATGCATTAAGGCTTTATCATACAAGTGGACATTCAAACCCTAATTCTTTTCTAACAAGAGTATATGTATAACAACTTCAAAAGATATAAAACATTTGAGATATAAATCTTAATCACATTACCACATGCTATCATTCATTGCAAATTAATGGACCACACTTATCATCATACTATTACAAGATACCAATATCTTATCACAAGTTCCAGTGTTTTAACCCTTATTAGAACATGAAGAGGATTTCACCTCAATCATGGCTTCAAACATGCCCAAAGGTCATTAAGACCATCATATTATTCATAGTAAGGTTATCATCATCATTACATGCCTTAAACAAGGCTTAAAATATCATTAGCACATATGTGTCCATAGATATTAACATGGCAAGGCACTATGATATTCAAATAGTACTACATTGTGGTTTCAACACAAGAAGAGTGTAATTCATTATCACATTAATTGTTCAAGAGGTCTGATTATAACCAATCAACATCATATAATTACATTAAGGTTAGGTATAACAAGCTAGATCACATGGGAGTTAAACATCCACTTATTATAGTGATTTATCAAATATAACTATGTAATGGTAAATGTAAAACTACAAATTAATGGTATTGAACCATAAAATTATCATCACTAGGACCCACATATAATACCATGTGATTTATTCTAATCCATTGGATGTTAAAGCATCCAATATTATTCATTGGATTAGGTTCATTGTTCAAGGTTATCAATTGAAGTATAGGTTTAACTATTAGATCAATTGAACCAAGGAACCATTGGTTCAAGGTTTAGTCAAATCTACAATTACATTCTTAACTCATCATATATGGTGATGAACTGATACACCATTAATTGTGATAATTAGGTCACCATTAGTTTTTAGATTAGTAATACATTCATTTAACACCATCAAATATTAAGCTAATGCCATCATCGATTGATAACATCATTAGAATACTTGGTAAATGATAATAAACGTTTAATTGAGCCAAAACCTGACCTAAGGGGGTGACCATAGGTTGTCACCATACATTTGACACCCTTGATCATGAACATCAGTTGCCAAGATAGCAGCACCATTGGTTGTTGAATGGTATGACCATCGGTTGTGTGATAGAGAAGGAAATAGCTTGAAAACCCTAATTTGAACCATCAATTATTTTGTGCCACCATAGGTTGATGCTATCAACTTGTTCCAGATCATGTTACAAATTAGAAAGGTTGTACACATATTTACAAGTTCATATAGAATTGGAACAAAATAGGGAACACCACAAAAATTCGTAATTCTAAACAAGCATGGTTTCTCTATGCTTAGATCATCACATTCAAGCATAAACATGAACTAACAAGCTTCTAGTAAGCAATATAAGTGAAGAATGTTATATAAATCGCCTCTATAGAGTAGGTTAGATATAAAACAGAAATAATCTCGAGCAAATAAGGCAAGAAATCCCTAGATTCAGATCTAAACTTGGCCAAATAGGCACTTCTCTCCACAAAGAAGCAAAACCCTAGAAAAAGAAACAAGAAGGATAGATTTTTGAGTTCTAGGACCACTTTCACCATGGAACAGTAGGGTTTCAACCTGGAGAGATATAGGAGGAAGAAGAGAAAAGAAATAAATTAAGGAAATAAGGTAAAACTTACACTTTTAGGTCAAGATCACTAGGAGGAAGCTTTTTAGACCCAAAAAGGAAATCAATTGCAACCCTAGAATTTTTTTCCAAGAAGCTCCCCACTTTCTTCTTCCTTGGGCAGGGAATTTGTAGAAGCACATAGGTAGAATGAAGGTCAGATAAGGAGGGAAGTGGTGGAGAGAAAATGGCTCATTTTGGTGCTTGGGGATAAGTATATGAACTTTAAGATAAAGTAAAAAGAAAAAGTTGAAGTTCTAGTATCTATCCAAGTGTCCATGGCCTTAATTTATTAAGAATATACAAGCACAAACACAAGCAGATCTCCACTATCTGTATAGACCTGCTTAGCTTTCCTTTGTCTAATTTCCCAGCCATTCACGTAATTCATTAGTTGATAGCTACTAAAGGTAGCTCATCCATGAAAGGGTAAACCCTAAAATACCCTTGATGAAAACACCTTCAAACCATGGCTCAACTAGGAGCCCCATGGCTCAAAACACTCAATAATGATAATATAACATCTAAGGAACATAATTCATGTGAAAAATTGCAAGGAAAACCCCTCAATTGGGTAAATTGCAAAAAAGTCCAAAATGTATAGAAAATTGCATAACTTGCTCAAACATTGTCCAAATTGGACCAAATTTAATACTTATGCTTGTCTTATGATTTAAAAACATATAAAAAGGTTATATTAGGGTTCTAAGCATTCAATTATGGTAATTAAGCTCATTCAACTCATTAAGCAAGTTCAGATGCCTTACACCTTCCCTTCATCCCCTACTTGTGATACGTCCCCTTTGCCTTCACCATCCATCATGTCCCCCTCCATTAACTCCAGCTTAGAATTCCTCATTGATCTACCTGCCAGCTCCACCCACTTACTAAAGGTCTTTACTAGTTGTAGTGTCATGGTCACCATCCAAAACAACATTGATAATGAAATTGTCAACAACTTGGATGTTACATGTGCCATTGCTCACCTCATCCCTGGACACACTATGCTTAAACCAAAGATCCTTTCACCATCCCATCTTCTCTACTCCATCCCAAGAGGCACCAAACTAGACAACCTCTTTGGTCAACTTATGATTATCCCATGTGGTGACGATTTTGTCTAAGCTACCATTTCTGAATAACTGGATGACCAAGGGTCGTATGTCACATGATCTGGAGGTTTGATATGGGTATCCATCTCTGACCTTCCCCCCACACCTATTGGAAGTGGACTTTTTTCAGGTCCATTGCACATGATATTGGCTCCACACATCAATTTGTCACCACTACCCTACAACCTACAAATTATATCAAAGGCTTTCATGTCTTTTTAGTCAAAAAGCCATCAAGTTATGACCTTCATCAAGATTAGATTCGAAGAATTGATCTACACCACCAATTTGATTCCTGAAAGTCCTCACTGTCATCTACTAACTTCTTTGATCTATTCTGCTACCCATCAACAAGCCACAGACTCCATCCAGACCCCCACATCCCTCCTAGCCACAAACACACACACATTCCATTGCCCACCCATAAAATCACATATCCATCATTTATGAAAAAAGGAAAACCATTTCCATTCTACAACAACCCTACAAGCACTACATCGCCAAGCTTGGACAAGGACACTTAGACCAACTAAATTCTACGATTATTGAAGAGATCAAGTCATCTCATAGCCCCAATGAGAACACTTCCTCCAAAAAATCATATGTAGTCACTACATTAAGCTCTTTAATAGACCTAATAGAGGGACACATAAAGAAAAAAATATTTGTGATGGATGTCGCATGTACTAAATCCACAAATTCATCACCTTCCAATTATGATTCATATGAATTTTCTTCACAAAATTGGGCATCATGTGATATAAATGCTCTAAATATTGGTATTATCTCTGATTTAGCATCATGGTCTGATATTCAAGTATTTACTAGCTTTGCATCTAAGTTAAGCATTCATTGATAATGATTTACATGCAAACTCTATCTTATTGCATATTGAACACTTCACGGGATGGCATAACACCAGACCCATCCACTTAGCTACAAAATAGATTGAAACACTTAAAGTATAATGACACCACATTTTGTTTTTTCATTAACTTGAGCACCTTTTTACACCTCATGATTATTGCATCATGGAACATTTGTGGTGCTTCTTGTTATAAAGAAGAAAAATCATGAAGATTTATCAACACAAATAAAATTAAACCATCCAAGAAACTAAGACTCGCCTATCACCTTTCTCTCTCAAAATCATAGGGGTAAGACACATAAATGAATGGATCCCAATTGAGACCATTACTTTCAAGGGAGGCATCATCACATGCATAAACAAAAACATCCTTAAGATCTAAAATCAATTGTTGAAAAATATTGCGTCACCATCACCATGTAAAATCATCACGACCAAAATTCAAGGATGTTCACATGTGTCAATGACAAACCCAACCATGACAAACAAACTTTTATAGAAGAATTATATGGCCTAAACCATACATACACACCATCATATTGTCTCATAGGAATAGACGTCGACCTTATCACTTGTCACACAGACAGGCTCAACACCCACAACTCTTCCACACCACATCTCAGCAGATTTGATAAACTCTTCGTTCAATTCATCACTGACTTCAAACTTACTAACATCACGATTTGAAATGCCTTTGTTACTTGCAATCGCGACACCTCTTGGGCAAAATCTGATCAATTCCTTTACTCACAACAATTGGAGGACTCACACCCTCTCACATTCTCATTTGCCTCAACCAGACATATCTCTGATCACTTCCACATCATCATAAACACTACACACACTCCATGGGGCAAAAACCTTTCCACCTTGAATGATTCTAGATGCAACATCCTAATTTCAACTCACTAAATTCAACTTCATCGGTCTATCCCCACACATCAACATGAATATGCACTATATATATCCAACGGAAAACTAAGGATGTTTGAAATCTTTGGGGGTATGGAAAAACAGAGATGGGAATATCCACAAAAACTTCTGGAAAGAGAAGCATTGCTTTTCACTCTAGACAATAACCCTTTAGTTGATCCAACTCATATTCTAGCTATTAAAGTTGAATTCAGAACACCTCAAATACCAAAATGAAATTTTATGGGAACAAATATCCAAAATTAAATAGATGAAAGAGGGTGATAACAACACCAAATTCTTCTAAAAGTGTTGCAACAACAACACTAGAGTCAATTCCATACACATTGTGGATATCTATGGACATCATACTACTAATAGACATACCATTACATCACACATTGTCAAGCATTTCACATCCCTCTTCAACAACAAACACCATTACTCACCACATATTCACATTCATTGGGATTACATATGTCCTAACCACATTCTAGTATCATCAAATCTTACTATACCATTCACTACGACTCAAGCATGTCGTTTACCAGTTAGGAGTTGACATCCATGTGATGCATCATTCTAATAAAACATTATTAACTAAGCGAAAGAGATAACTAAGCAATGGATTACCAAAAATCACTAAAAATTAAAACCATTTTACAAATAGGTCCACACATAGGAAAACTCTTTCATAAAGAACCGGAGTAACTTAATTACATACTGGTTCATAAGTACATTACATGTATCATCTTTTTCTGAGGATTACATGCATCGAATGCTCTGTTAAACTAAACACAGGCAGTATAAAATCTCGAGGCACTAAGCCAAAATCTCGAAAGCATTAACTACTACTCCGAGGACCTGAGAGTACAGAGACGACACATAGGACTCTATGTACATCTATACAAGACATATCAGCCAGTGTCCCCACCTGAGAATTTACTGTTGTTCCTGCTGCTGCTGTTGTTGTTCTCCACCTATTGAAGAATTCCTGCCTCCTCGTCCGCGTCCACCTAAAAATGTGGTTCCCACGGGGGTGAGACAATTGTAAATTGCCCTAGTGAGAGATATAACTCTCCACCAGAAACATTATTATTGCAAATTAATAAGATAAATCTGAACAAAGGATTCATAATTGTTTAACAACAATTATATCATTGTCTAACAAATTAGAACATTATTCTTATCTAAAGCATTACAGCTATAACTTGATAGAGCAGCATGTCACTTATTCATTAAGGAATATGAAGGACATGTATAACATTTATTCACAATAGAGTAATAACCACAGTATATACTTTCTTCAGGCTTAGATCACATAGCAAATATCTCGCATTGTCTTGGATTCATGGCCTATATCCATATTCTTTTAACAAAGTATTGGGATCTTAATCCCTCATCTCATCAAGTACATTTCCATTTCTTAACAAGTTCATCATCATGATTATAGAATATGGGTATTTGAACCCTTAACTCATCCTAGAATACTTGTTACCACTTATTAGGTAACTTAATACCTTCAGATCATCTGACCAAGGACATTATGATTCTTACTACACAAAGCATTCCACATAGTTCACAAAGTTCATATCACCTCTTGTTACCCCTTAATAGGCAACAAGGCATATTATGGATTATGAAGCTCATAAACAATTTTAGTAATCAAAACATCATATGGCACACAGGGCTCATAAATTCTCAGATTACTTCTCACTGAGCAACGAAGCATATGAAGGCTTATAAGACCTATAAAACATTTTCAATATACAGAGCATCATAGCCCATACCCGGCTATGCTCATCATTTCAACATACCTGCATGATTAGTACTCATGATAACAATTATATATCAGTACCATGCCATACAAGGGTTTTCTTATTACATTCATAACTCATCAATCTGTATTTGAGTTTCACATAGGATTGCTCTGTATTAAGACTTCACATAGCATCACCCTGTATTAGGGTTTATTATATCCTATTACCCAATTTAGGGTTAGGATGCACTATTCACATCAGATTAAGGTTCATCATGTCCTTTTACCCAATTTAGGGTTTACTATATCATTACATAACATCACCCTGGATTAGGGTTTTGTATCACATTCATCATCCTATATTAGGGATTTACACATCATTACCCTGGATTAGGGTTTTCCATAAATAACCATATAGGTTCTCAAGATCATATTATTAATGATCAAATCCCATTTCATTGCTTCACACAGCTAGTAATCAATATGGATAACATAAGTATTCAATCATACTTATTACTTATTTATTCTCATCATTCATCATTAAATGAATTATCAACACAAATTATGAGTTTCTCTCTCATCTTTACCAGAATATGATTGCATCATAGCTTATTGGTTTGGATTAGCCTTTTCATAAGGCATGTTAGCCTACAATTATCAAAGTGCATTACATCTCAATGTAACAATTGACATAACACACTTCATGTGTCACTCATCCAAATATATTAGATTTAAAACACATCAAGGTATATCAGTCTTGGGGTGGTGGATGTGATACTTATCATATCTTGATGTACCACTTCCCTCATCACCTTTATCTTACTTGAGTTCATCCACTTATCTTGTATTAGGGTATTCCCCATCCTAATACTTTATGCACTAGTTCATCACATTTATCATGTAATGTATTGATCATAAGTCACTTATTTAGAATATACAACCACTTCCAATGATATGGACTCATCCTGAAGTTAGGAACTATTGATATAAGGATATCCATTATCTGCCTCTTTAGATGTTACACTTGTCAATATATTAATCACTATTCCATTATTAGGAATAGGATTTTCCATATATATAAAATAAGGTTCACATATAATCTCTCATACATATGGATTTCACCTAATATCATTCTTCACTAGAGTTTCACCTAACATTCTTCTATATCGGGGTTTCACATAGTATTACTTGAAATTAAGATTTCACTTGACATCTCCCTCAATTAGGGTTTCACCTAGCTTTGCCCTAAATTAGGGTTACACATAGCTTTGTACTAAATTAGGGTTTCACATGGATTTGCCCTAAATTAGGGTCAAGGCTCATTAATCTTTTCAATGAGGGTTTCATGATCTCATTATTATGGATCAAACCTTGATTACATATTTATTCATAATGAGAGAATTAGGATTAATTATATAAGCATTCCTCTCTCTCTCATCCTCTTTAGTATGTCAAGTACAAGATTGATCTAGGTCAACTCTTTATTCAAGTACACACAGTTAGGGTTAACCATTATGATCACCTTTAGTCTACATCATTATTAATTAAGTAGCTAACTGAACTTTAATCATATTAGATGTCCAAATGGTTTAACCAATTTGAGCTTCAAAAAGTCTTGGTCACTTAGACCCCAAACGGTCTTGGTCACTTAGACCTCAAACGGTCTTGACCAATTAAGTTCAAACGGTTTGAAACCGTTTAACAAGGTTGGTACTTGAAACCGTTTAGTCAACACATTTTGAAACTGAATGAACTTGGGTCTCCAAACGGTTTGAGACCATTTTGGTCTCAAACGTTCTTCAGACCATTTGATCCCAAATGGTCTTGAGAACGTTTGAACTCAAACGGTCTTAAGACCGTTTGGTCCCAACTCTCTCAAAACCAAATGGACCAAAAGGGTCTTCCATCACTTAGTCAAATTAGGGTTTCAATCATTGAACCATCTACCAATTAGACCACTGATTTATTCTTCAATTGAACCATTGAATCACCCTTCAATTGGACCTTCAATTAGGGTTTTGAACCCAATTGAACTATGTTTTATAATCAAGGAACCGTCACTTAGGGTTTTGAAATCGAGGAACCATCAATGGTTGACATTGTGGAACCAATTCGATTGTAGTCATTATTTAACCACTTAGCTATGTCATGATCTGACCTTAAATGGTCTTGAGGTCATTTGGATGACCTCCAAACGGTCTTGAGACCGTTTTCCCAATCCATCATTGAAATCTATGAAATTCAATTAGGGTTTGCATCATTGATTCAATCATCAATTGAGCCATCAATTGTATTTCAAATTGAAGTCACTAGATCTTCAACCATCCAATTATACTCAACCACAGGCTTCCAAATAGTCTTGGTTGACCTCAGATAGTTTGGGTGACGTCCAAACAGTCTTGAGACCATTTGGGCTAGTCAACCCAAAAATTAACTCAATCAATTTAGGATTTCAGCACTCAACCCGATTAGGGTTTCTAATTGAGGGATTGTCTATATATTGAATCAATTAATTGGATCCAATGGATCATCATCCAACATATACTAGGGTCCTGACCTTAAACGGTCAACCCATCCAAACAGTCAACCCTTCTAAATAGTTTGGGATCCAAACCTCCAAACGGTTTGCAAACCGTATGGTCTCCAAACGATTTGGTGAAACCGTTTGGACCAAGGTTACAAAACCGTTTGCACTAGATATTTGTGGAGGTGTGTGCTTATGATGATGTCATCATCATAAAGCTATAAACCCACAAAGCTTGCTATGATTTTCATGGTGATTGCAACAATCATTCAAATAAAATTTTGGGAACAAAGAAAGAATCAACAATTGATGAAGATATGGAATCAATAACAAAGTTCAAGGGTTCAAGTTATATAACCTACCTTCAATTGAGCTTCAAAGCTTGGAGCTTCACATCAACAATGGTGGAAGAAGATTTTGCAACCCTCCCAAGGCTCTTCCTCAAGCTTTGGAGTGAAAAGATTGGCTAGGATTGAAGATGGAGTGAAATAGAGAAGAAATCATACATCGTTCTGTGATTTCCACCATGAATTCAAGGTGAAAGAAGGTCAAGAGGCTTACTAACAGGTTGGGGGTCATCCTCCTATTGCTCCAAGATCCCTTGGTCGTTTTTGCAAGCAATAAGTGAAAGTGGATTCGAAATTATCCCTTCACCTCAAAGATAAAGGAGCTTATATATGATTTTTTATTGAAAATTCATTTAAGAGAGAGAAAGTAAGAATTATCTCCTCAACTTTCTTGTCATATACCCTCTTCTTTTCCTTAGGGACTAGGATATCCTCTTTGCCTCTTATTCCTCTCAATTATACACGATTTAAAGGAAAACAAACTAAGCACCTTAAATCATATTATAATAATATCCATAAGTGAGTGGATATTTCTTTTTCTTTTCTTAATGTGAGTGGGTTCTCCACTCACGTAGATATTTTCTTTACCTTTGCAAGGCACAAGTACGTCCACACATAACCAAACTCAACTATTATAGTTTTGGTTGAAGGGCAATCCAATTAATGTAATTATTTTTGCATTAAATTGAATTAGGGTTTCAATTATACTTAAATCTTGATTATTTTAATATCAAGATTCTCTCTCCTTCAAAATGATTCAAATGAGGCGCCCCTCTCATTTTATTTGCTCTACATGATGACAAGAAATATTATAGACTATTTTGAAGTGATAATTTGCATATTGAACCCTGGGTTTTGGGTAAACTGCACATTACTCCAAAACTGGGCTTTAATGTACAAACATTGCTTTATCAGCTCTTTCTGGTACTCAGGCTACCACAAGCCATACCTCTGCATCATCTTCATTCTCATGATTCTTCAACACATGAGAAACATCTTATCATGCACAATTTGCAATACAACCCCTCAACTTGGGTAATTTGCACTTTAGTCCAAAACAAACAAAACATTATTTTCAACATAGTTCAAAATGGACTAAAATTGAAATATAAGTTCTTCTTGGGCCTTAATTACTTTTCAAAAGATACTATCGAGCATATAATTAACTTTATTAAACAAAACATCTAGGGTTAAGCATAACCTAGGTCAGGGATGTTACAAATTATAAACCCCTAACAAGGATTTTGTCCCCGAAATCCCAAGCAAAGGAGAGACAGATTTTATTCATTTATTATACCATCAAGTCTCCCCATAACATCTTAATGTCATAAAGATACCATAGATCTGTAATCCACACAAAGTTTCTTCCACACAGGGTTATTCTAAGGAAATACTTTTAGCTTGATAAACTTTTCCACCAATTACAATTGTTCCTTCCATTAGTTCAGCCTTATCAATGTTTATGTTTATGTTTATGCAGAGCATAAACCCTAACATATGATGTCCATATTATTTTATGTAACTAGATTGATTTCACATTTGGCCAATATAGGTAACCAACATAAATCATCTATTATTTCTCAGGTACCATAATCCTTACTTTGGTATTTATCATATGTGTTGAGAACACATCTCATCCTTATCATATCCATTTCTCTGTTGTTACCACCAAGGGTACACATGCACAAGGTATTTCTTTTATTTTAGGACATTGTTTGTTCCATATATCATTATATTGGAACCAAAGTCCAAAGCAAACTGATACTTTTCTAAGTATCCATCAACGGATTATTTCTAATCCATGTACATCAAATGTCATAATACTTACTTGATTGCCATATTAATTGAAAGGAAGAAACATAAAGGAACATACTCCTATCATCACCCAAGATTGTTTATCAAAGGGGAAACATGTATATTTAATAGAGGTAATCCACTCAGCAATCCTTTATTTGTTTGGGAAAGTTCACTTAGCAATCCCTATGTGGTTGGAAAAGTTCACTTAGCAATCCCTATGTAATTGGGGAAATTCACTCAACAACTCTTATGTAATTGGGATAGTTCACTTAGAAATCCCTATTTAATTGGGGAAGTTCACTTAGCAATTCCTATTTAATTGGAAAAGTTCACTGAGCAATTCCTATTTAATTGAGAAAGTTCACTGAGCAATTCCTATTTAATTGGGAAAGTTCATTGAGCAATTCCTATTTAATTGAGAAAGTTCACTGAGCAATTCCTATTTAATTGGGAAAGTTCACTGAGCAATTCCTATTTAATTGGGAAAGTTCACTGAGCAATTCCTATTTAATTGGGAAAGTTCACTGAGCAATTCCTATTTAATTGGGAAAGTTCACTGAGCAATTCCTATTTAATTGGGAAAGTTCACTGAGTAATTCCTATTTAATTGGGAAAGTTCACTGAGCAATTCCTATTTAATTGGGAAAGTTCACTGAGCAATTTCTATTTAATTGGGAAAGCTCACTAAGCAATTCCTATTTAAATGGGAAAGTTCACTGAGCAATTCCTATTTAATTGGGAAAGTTCCCTGAGCAATTCCTATTTAATTGGGAAAGTTCACTGAGCAATTCCTATTTAATTTCAGTATACTCTCTAGATTGTTTTAGAATGACTACTTGATCAGAGTAATCAGAAAGATAACAATCTAAGAGTTCCATACTTTCCTTATCTCCAATAATCATATACCTGGCCAGGGTATACAAGTATTGAGATTAGGTAGTATGCACATTATTTACTATTATGTTCCTCACTTTTCATATCATTATACACCCAGGATTTTTCATTTCTAGATTTTCTTCGGGCATCACTTCTATATCTCATCTTTTATTACACAGATAAGAGAGATTATAAAGCATTTTAAGGGGCACTAAGTAAAATATAAGTTCTCATCTTCCTTGTGTCCTTATAGGACTAGTCAGAGGAAGTTCAAAAGAAACTACTTTCTTATTTTTTTTAACACATAGAATCATGAAATGAAATATCAGAATGAATCTATTTCATCTGACCTGTCACAACCCGAGGGTTGACTATTGCATCAGATTGATTCATTACATAGATCCTCACAGTTGTTGGTTGTTGACCCTGTGCTTGATTATTAGGTGTTGATGAACCAACTCGGGACGCTTTTCCACGTCCTCTATTGTTACTAGAAATTTGTCTCCTTTGTGAGCCTTGTTGACTCTGCCCCTGGGGTTGAGTCAACATTACATTCCCATATGGACAATCCTTTGCTAGATGTCCCGGTTGTCTACATTGGTAACAGATCCTAGTCGCAAAATAGGGTCTGTGAGATCCCGTCACCGATGTTGATGCTATGATGGGGACTCTACTTGGAGCAAAACTACAGTCCCTACCCCTACTTGACGTCCATTGCATCTGGGTATTGAATCTTGATGGTGCTTCCGAGGCAGAAAATCTCAGCTTCTTAAAACTTTCGAATCTTTGTCCTTGCCATTGAGTATACACCTTCTTACCACTGGCTTGTCGTTTCTCAATTTCAGACCTTTCTATCCTCCTTACCGACTACACAAAGGTGGAAAACCTCTCCCTATTCTCTAAAGCAGACACAGGAGTGGTCAGTTCAGCGTTCAACCCCTTCTCAAAATGCTGAATTCTTTCCTCATAATTAACTGCCATATGCGGACAAAACCACAACAACTCCATGAACTTAGCTTCATACTCGCTAACGTTCATATGTCCTTGTCTGATCATCTCAAATTGAGAGATCTTTTCATCTAGATACGTCTTAGGGAAGCATCTACTGATGAATTCTTGTTGGAATACCTCCCATCCAATTTCTTCACCTGGCCTCTTATCTTCTTCTATCATCCACCAGTGACCATCACTCCCTTTTAGGAGGTACACAACATGTCTTACCTTTTAGGCTTCAGGAATATCAAAGATCCTGAAAGCCTTCTCCAGCTCTGTCAACCATAAATTAGCATCTGCTGGATCAGATGTACCAGCATAATCTATGGCTCCAACCCGACAAAGCCTCTCAAAAGTCTTGCCGGTTCCATATCCCTCATGGTGGGCTGGTGCCCTAGGTGTAGGTGGTGGCATCCTGTCTGCCATATGTGTCATGGTTGTTAGGAATTTCTCAAATAGGGCATGGAGGGCTGGGTTTTCTATCACATCTGGGTCAATCTAGGGCTGTTTAGGTACATGCCCTTCCCTATTTTGGTCTCTTGCACCTCCTCCTGGTGCAGCAACACTACTATCAGCAGCATGTTCTTCGTGTGTCCCAGACATCTTCAAGTTTTTCTTCTCCTCCTATATGAGCAGAAGTCACTATCAGATGAACTGGAAGACACTAGAAAAGACTCAACATCTTAGTCCTATGTCTCTGTAGACTCAACGAACCTAAAGCTCTGATACCACTAAATTGTGACGCATCATTCGAATAAAACATTATTAACTAAGCGGAGGTGATCACTAAGCAGTAGATTACCAAAAATCACTAAAAATTAAAACCATTTTATAAAGAGGTCCACACATAGGAAAACTCTTTCATAAAGAACCAGAGTAACTTAATTACATACTGGTTCATAAGTACATGTCTTGTATCATCTTTTTCTGAGGATTACATGCATCGACTGCTCTGTTAAACTAAACACAAGCAATATAAAATCTCGAGGCACTAAGCCAAAATCTCGAAAGCATTAACTACTACTCTGAGGACCTAAGAGTACAGAAATGACACATAGGACTCTATGTACATATATACAAGACATATCAGCCAATGTCTCCACCTGAGAATTCACTATTGTTCCTGCTGCTGCTGTTGTTGTTCTCCACCTATTGAAGGATTCCTGCCTCCTCGTCCGCGTCCACCTAAAAATGTGGTTCCCACGGGGGTGAGACAATTGTAAATTGCCCCAGCGAAAGATATAACTCTCCGCCAGAAACATTATTATTGTAGATTAATAAGATAAATCTGAACAGAGGATTCATAATTGTTTAACAGCAATTATATCATTGTCTAACATATTAGAACATCATTCTTATCTAAAGCATTGTATCTATAACTTGATAGAGCAACATGTCACTTATTCATTAAGGAATATGAAGGACATGTATAACATTTATTCACTATAGAGTTATAACCACAGTATATACTTTCTTCAGGCTTAGATCACATAGCTAATATCTGGCATTGTCTTGGAGTCATGGCCTGTAGCCATATTCTTTTAACAAAGTATTGGGATCTTAATCCCTCATCTCATTAAGTAAATTTCCATTTCTTAACAAGTTCAGCATCATGATTATAGAATATGGGTATTTGAACCCTTAACTCATCCTAGAATACTTGTTACCAGTTATTAGGTAACTTAATACCTTCAGGTCATCTGACCAAGGACATTATGATTCTTACTACACAAAGCATTCCACATAGTTCACAAAGCTCATATCACCTCTTGTTACCCCTTAATAGGCAACAAGGCATATTATGGCTTATGAAGCTCATAAACAATTTCAGTAATCAAAACATCATATGGCACACAGGGCTCAGATTACTTCTCACTGAGCAATGAAGCATATGAAGGCTTATAAGACCTATAAAACATTTTCAATATACAGAGCATCATAGCCCATACCTGGCTAAGCTCATCATTTCAACATACATGCATGATTAGTACTCATGATAACAATTATATATCAATACCATGCCATACAAGGGTTTTCTTATTACATTCATAACTCATCAATCTGTATTTGAGTTTCACATAGGATTGCTCTGTATTAAGACTTCACATAGCATCACCCTGTATTAGGGTTTATTATATCCTATTACCCAATTTAGGGTTAGGATGCACTATTCACATCAGATTAAGGTTCATCATGTCCTTTTACCCAATTTAGGGTTTACTATATCATTACATAACATCACCCTGGATTAGGGTTTTGTATCACATTCATCATCCTATATTAGGGATTTACACATCATTACCCTGGATTAGGGTTTTCCATAAATAACCATATAGGTTCTCAAGATCATATTATTAATGATCAAATCCCATTTCATTGCTTCACACAGCTAGTAATCAATATGGATAACATAAGTATTCAATCATACTTATTTATTCTCATCATTCATCATTAAATGAATTATCAACACAAAGTATGAGTTTCTCTCTCATCTTTACCAGAATATGATTGCATCATAGCTTATTGGTTTGTATTAGCCTTTTCATAAGGCATGTTAGCCTACAATTATTAAAGTGCATTACATCTCAATGTAACAATTGACATAACACACTTCATGTGTCACTCATCCAAATATATTGGATTTAAAACACATCAAGGTATATCAGTCTTGGGGTGCTGGATGTGATATTTATCATATCTTGATGTACCACTTCCCTCATCACCTTTATCTTACTTGAGTTCATCCACTTAGCTTGTATTAGGGTATTCCCCATCCTAATACTTTATGCACCAATTCATCACATTTATCATGTAATGTATTGATCATAAGTCACTTATTTAGAATATACAACCATTGCCAATGATATGGACTCATCCTTAAGTTAGGAACTATTGATATAAGGATATCCACTATCAGTCTCTTTATATGTTACACTTATCAATATATTAATCACTATTCCATTATTAGGAATAGGATTTTCCATATATATAAATTAAGGTTCATATATCATCTCTCATACATATGGATTTCACCTAATATCATTCTTCATTAGAGTTTCACCTAACATTCTTATATATCGGGGTTTCACATAGTATTACTTGAAATTAAGATTTCACTTGACATCTCCCTCAATTAGGGTTTCACCTAGCTTTTCCCTAAATTAGGGTTCACTACTACAGAACCTACCTTTAGTGTCAGTTATTTAAAGCCTTTAGTGTCGGTTTCTGAGCGACACCTATGTGGGCGACACTAAAAGCTCACCCATTAGGCGTCAGTTCCAAAACCGACGCCCAAACTCTTCGCGCGCCACTGAAAACACGCCATCATGGCACTATAGGTGTCGGTTATTAGATACGAAACTGACGCCCAAACCCTTCACGCCACAGAAAGGGCGCCATCTTGGGCACTATCAGTGTCGGTTTTTTTACAAATAACCGAAGACATATATCTTTGCGCCACAGGAGGGAGCCAACTTGGGCACTATAGGCGTCGGTTATTAGCTAATAAACGACGCCATATAACTCCCAACATGGCCGTGCTGGACAGCACGGCCGTGGTGTTAAGGAAATAGGCGTCGGTTTTATACAAATAACCGACGCCTATTGTATTTTTTTTTCTGTCAGCCTGCAGACCTGCTGTGGCTGGTCGCAGGATGAGAAACATGTTCAGTTCAGTTATGAACTGCAGGTTTTACGACATCCATTGATATCAGCCGGCAACAGGCCACAAACCTGCAAAATTAACAATAAAAATATTCACACATGCATTTAGCAATGCAACCTGTAGTTCCATTTTATTTTCACACATTTAGAAACATTCATGTAGCTAGCAATCTGTAGTTCCATTCATTCACATTCACACATTAGAAACATTAATATAGCAACCAACACTTTCATTCATTTTCACTCAGACACATGTAGAAACATCCAGACATGTAGAAACATTCACACATATATTATAATTCAGAAATTCATTTACAAAATATCATTGTTTAGTCATTATTCGCTATCAGGATCCCAATTATATTTTAAATCCCCCACTATTTGTATGGTTGTTGCCCATTCTTCTCTTACTTCATTTAATTCTCCCATCGTATAGGGAGCATGTACATATGGTAAGTCCGTTCCTGTAGTGGGGTCAGCTTTAAACACCTGTAAAGAGAATGATGTATATATATAATTAATGAGCTATAAATAAGATTGATATATTTCGTATTATCTAATGAGACTATATAATACCTGAGCAATACAATTGATGTCCATACAACATGACAGACTAACACATATATAGTACATAACAACAACAGCGTCAAATTTACATACAACACTAGCTTAGTACATATATAGTGGGACTTATAAGGTGACGATCCCACCTGGTAAAACAGGTTACCGACAACTACATGTTACGACTGGGAGGTCGTGATTCAGCAACAGTATGCATTAGCAGGAGGACAAACAGATCACCATATGTTTGTCCTCGTATGGTGATCTGTTTGTCCTCCTGCTAATGCATACGTTGCTGAATCACGACCTCCCAGTCATAACATGTAGTCGGTAACCTATTTTAGCAGGTGGTATCGTCACCTTAGTCCCACTATATATGTACTAAGTTAGTGTTGTATGTAAATTCGGCGCTGCTGTTGTTATGCACTATATATGTGTTAGTTTGTCATGTTGTTATCTGAATCTGAACCACTTGTGTGTGCTGCACTTTATGTATTGTATCTGTATCCTGCTTCTCTTCATTGGGGCTTCTTCCTGCATATCCTGCATAGCTATGTCATGTCCGTCCTGCATAGCCTTCTTCCTATATTTATTTTTCAAAGAGAATACAAACAAAAATTATTAGTGTAGAGTTAGTGAAATACTGATCAATGTCTAGAATTGGAATAGATCAAGAACCTACTCTCAGCATCGCATATGTAATCTCAGGTGAGATTGGTCCTATAGTTCTTTAGCACCCTCCCACAATGTTTAGCATTTGTATTAACTAGAAGATAATGAAACATCAAATCAGAAAATGATATTGATATTAAAAAAGTAAACATTTAGCTTCAATAAAAAAATATAAACATGCATGCCTCTAAAATTGTGATCTTTTATCAATTAACAATCCTTCATTGTGATCTCCGCGCACATATAAGTCATCATTAGCTTCAATATTTTCTGGAGTTGGAAACCCAACTGAGAATGGACTGGAGTCATCATATTTATCATAGTACTCTATCTCATCTATAGGATCTTCAATGAACTATCTTTTACCATGAAGAACAACCGACCATTTATCATTTGCAGGATCATCGATATAAAATACTTGTTTCGCCTGTGATGCCAATATGAATGGTTCAGCCTTCTTGCCAATCTTTTCAAAGTTCACTAAAGTGAAACCCAATTCATCCACTATAACTCCTTTGGTGTTATCAACCCAATTACATTTGAAGAGCGGAATTCTGAAATCTATGTAGTCAAATTCCCATATCTCTTCAATGACACCGTAATATGAAATTTTAGCTTCACGTGGACTCTTATCCTTTGTACTTGCAAAAAACATAGTCGATGCTTGAAGGGTGACCCCACTGTTTTGGACGACACTCTTATCATCTTGGCGCTTTGTGTAATATGTGAATCCATTAATGTCATACCCTTCATAAGACATAACAGTCAACTTTGGTTTAAAGGCGAGGCATTTGATAGTTTCAGTAATATCATCTGGTGTTTGAGATAGTTGATGTAAGACTTTATCTTCAAACCACTTAATAAAAGTCTTGTTATGCTCTCTAGCAAGCCACATTGTATTGGCTCGAGGATATTATCTTTTGATGAAATTGGTATGTTCCTCGATATAAACGTTCACTTCGTCCATGTTGTGTAAAATATACAAATGACCTTGTTCCAACTGCTCACGACTGATTACTTTCACACGTGATCCCAAAATTCCTTTGCCAAATAGCTCGTCAATATTCTTGTCATTATCAGGAGTGTCATTGCCACTGAGAAAGTCATTGCAGAAATCCATAACCTCTCTCGCCACATAACCTTCAATAATACTCCCTTTAGGCCGATAACGGTTTCGAACATCACCTTTAAAAATGCTCATGTATCGTTCAAAGGGATACATCCAATGCAAGAAAACCGGGCCCAAGATTTTCACTTCCCCAGTCAAGTGGACAACAAGATGTACCATGATATCAAAGAACGAAGGAGGGAAATACATCTCAAGCTGACATAGGGTAACAACCACTTCTCTTTGCAAATTATCGAGAGTCTCAGGGTCAATAACTTTGCTGCAGAGACTGTTGAAAAAGAAACAAAGTCTGGTGATTGCAAACCTTACATGCTTCGGCAATATAGATCGAATTGCCACAGGCAATATTTGTTGCATTAGAGTGTGACAATCATGAGATTTAAGTCCTATCAACTTCAGATCTTTCATTGATACCAATCTACAGATGTTGGATGAGTAACCATGTGGCACCTTAACATTTATCAAGCATTCACAAAAATCTTTCTTCTCTTTTCTAGACAATGTGTAACATGCGGGAGGTAAGTATGTTCTTTTACTACCCATTTCATGTATTTCTATTAATTCTGACCTTATTCCTATTTCATGTAGGTTCAGTCTGGATTTTATCCCATCTTTAGTCTTACCTGGTATATTTAACAGAGTACCAATGATGCTATCACAGACATTTTTCTCAACGTGCATTACATCGATACAATGTCTGACTGTCAAAGAACTCCAATAAGGAAGATCCCAAAATATTGACTTCTTCTTGAATGAAGAATTGTCACTCTGTGTAGTACATTGTGATCTCTTACCAAATTCATTGACAAAGTCTTTTATTCTTTCATAAACAACCTCCCCTGGTATAGGTTTAGGTGCACTGCGTTCCTCATTCAATCCATTGAATGCTTTGCGCTTCCTACGATACGGATGGAATTTTGGAAGAAACCTTCGATGACCGAGATATACATTCTTACCGCCATGTTTTAGTATTGTTGAATCAGTGTTCTCTTCACATATAGGACACGCTTTAGCTCCTTTGACACTATATCCAGACAAATTCCCATATGCTGGAAAGTCATTAATAGTGCAAAACAACATAGCATGCAAACGAAATGTCTCTCTTCGTGAAGCATCATAGGTCATCACACCTTCACCCCAAAGTTTCTTTAAGTCATCAATCAGAGGTTCAAGATAAACATCGATGTCATTTCCAGGTTGTTTAGGGCCCGATATCAACAACGACATCATTACGTACTTATTTTTCATACACAGCCAGGGAGGAAGATTGTATATAACAAGCATGACTGGCCAAGTGCTATGTTGGCTGCTCAATGTCCCGTACGGATTCATCCCGTCTGTACAAAGCCCAAGTCTTAGATTCCTGACTTCTTCACCAAATTCAGGGTACAATACATCAATCTTCTTCCACTGTGGGGAATCAGACGCATGTCGTAGGATCCCATCATTATTTTTCTTAACATCTGCATGCCACCTCAAATTCTTCGCATCTATCGGATTGGCAAACAAGCGTTGAAACCGTGATATTATAGGTAGATACCACATCACCTTGGCAGGAGAACCAATTTTGGACTCCCCCGAAGTCGTCAATTTATACCGTGACGCACCACATTTTGGACAATCTTTCAAATCTGCATAGTCCTTTTGAAATAATACACAATCATTAGGGCATGCGTGTATCTTCTTGGCATCCATTCCCATTGGGCACAACAATTTCTTTACCTGGTATGTTGAGATTGGCAGCTCATTTCCTTCAGGAAGCATTTCTTTCAACAAAGACAGCAATGACGTGAAGCTTTTGTCGCTCCATCTATTGTTAGCTTTCAACTTATACAATCTCAACACAGCGTTAAACTTCGTAAACTTAGTACAACCTGTGTATAATGACATCTCAGCATCATGCACAATGTTTCTAAAAATGGGAGGTAGATCGGTGTGCTCTACCCCACAACTATCCAGCATCGCATCAACGATGTCTACTGGAACTGGTTCATTCACATCTACGTCATCGTAGGCAATTTCTTCTTCCACACAAGCACTGCTATCGACATCCACTGGTTTCGGGTTTGAAATCTCTCCATGCCAGTGCCATTATGTATAGCCTTGTATAATCCCGTTGCACATGACATGAGTTTTGATTTTGTCACCAGTGTTGACTTTCAAGTTGTTACCGCAATGTCTACATGAACAGTAGAACCTATCTCCAGGTTGTTTCTTATGTTCCTTGGCAAATTTAATGAACTGGTGAAGACCAGAAATAAACTCTGGGGTGCAGCGATTGCGAATGGACATCCATGATCTATCCATTCTATGATCAAAGAGAAAACAAGTATATATTAGGACAAGATTAGGGTCTAGGGTTAACAAATACATGTAATGTCATTATTATATATAATAAATGTGTACCACCTATCCATTCTTGAACACCTAATCTCACTAGTAAGTGTATAATGTGTATTGGGTTTTCAAGAAAATTTCGGCAACATTTCCCCGCTGTTCTCCAAGTACATATGTACTTAGAGAACAAACGGGGAAATGCTGCCGAAATTTTCTTGAAAACCCAATACACATTATACACTAACATCCTAAGCGAGATTAGGTGTTCAAGAACAGTCCCAAACCGGGGACTATCCAAGATTTACTCCTAATGAGTAAATCTTGGATGGGTTTCTAGGCCAACAAATAATGTATTGTCATTCTTATACCTGAAATCCTAGTTCTTCAAGTTAGGGTGATTATTGATGTCTTTAAAAGCATGATTGGCAATTTAGGGAAAAGTTCATCATTTACATTCCAAGCATGTCACATGTGTGCATTACAGTTCATCATTAAGCAAGATATAAGCAAGTATGTCATATTAAAATAGACTAAACAATATGAGAAAATAGTAGTGTAATCATGCAAATGGGAACATTCATGGGAACACACACTTCAGTTATAAGCATTCATGTAGCAACTTTCAGTTCCATTCATTAATCTCTTTTTACATCCACACACAGGGGTGTACCCCTAAACAATAACTAAACAAAGGGGTTGGTGTACCCCTAAACATGCGCATAATTAAAAAAACTATTAATACAGACAAGTCAAGATAGATAGACAACTAAATACTACACCAACATGGTCCCGCATCAATAACTTCTTTTTGATGATGAAGCTGTGTTACGAAGCTCCTCACTGTATTTAGACAAATCTGAACTGACAGGGGCCTCAGATTCAGATTCCTCATAGATGATATTCGACGCCGTGCGCTCATACCGCAGTAGATGATCGGGGGTCTCACAGTTGTTGTTGGTTATCCAAACTTTGATGGAATTATGGCCAACTGGACGGAGAAAAAGCCTGTTGCAACGGACCACATGCATCTCTCCAATCCAATCACGCCAGCCGGATTTTGATACAAGATTTCCCGCCAAATCATACTCAACCTCGATAACATGTGAATAATTGCCAAAAGTTATGGTCACTTTACCAGGCATGTAGTGTCTTCCTTTTAGAAAACGCCAATGTTTGGGTATGACCAATTGGTTTAAGGAACGATCATCTAGGATGATGTCCAATTGTTCTTCAATAGGGAACATTAACATTGACATAGAGGCCCAGTTCATAGTGACTGTTATGGGTGGACAGAGACTGTACAATATTAGTATTAACAAAGTGTAAGTACATATAACGATGTTATATATTTTCAGAAAAAGTTGTATAACATCAGTTAACCTTTTATTGCTTGTCATAACCAACTTTATTGTGGTAGACATGATAGCTTGAAAAGAAGTCTACAAATGTACTTAGAGAACAAACGAGGAAATGCTCCTAATGAGTAAATCTTGGACGGGTTTCTAGGTGCTTACTAAAATAGAACCATTATATGGAACTAATCCTACATTATACACATACTTTTCCTGAGTAAGATAATGTGCACTTCATGGAATTATTAAGATCTGAATGTATATAAGTTGTTTCTACCTACTTTGATGGGATTTTATAACATTCGAGTCTTCCATTTATAACATTAAGATATGAATATATATAAGAATCCCATTTGATACACATGATTGAGAATCTTTCACGATACTAGGAAAATAGACTAACTAGATATTCATTTAGGTGTTAGACATCAATATGTGTATGAGCCCTAATTAAAACTGATTCTCATAGGAAGTAAATAAATTTAAAAAAAAATGCCCAACAGCAGGGCGGCACCTTGAGGGAAGACGAGCAGAGGAAGAAGAAGGCAGGGCGGGCACCTTGAGGGAAGAGGAGCAGCGGCCGGAGTAAGTCCTAGTAGCTTCCGGCGGCAAAGAGAGGAGCGGCGGAGAGGGAAGCGAAGCTAGGAGACCTAGCTACTACCGGCGACGGCGGAGAGGGAGGCCGGCGGGCGGAGAGGGAGGCCGGCGGGTGGGTGGGAACCGACTGCTTCTTGCTCGACGCCGACGAGCGACGAGCACGGAGGAAGGAGCAGCGGCGACAGAGCACGACGGCGGAGCACGAACGGTAGGGAGCGGCGGCGGCAGCGGCAGGGAGCAAGAAATCGCCGGAGCTAGGGAAATTGGGAACGAAATAGGGAAATGGGAAGAATCGTTCGGGCAGGGTGAGCTATTAAGTTGAAAATACGTGTCGGTTATTTAAAAAACCAACAACTAAACCAACAGTGTCGGTTCGTTTGCAAAAACCGACACCTATACTATATGATAGTCGTCGGTTTTTGATTAAACGACAACCGACAACTATTCCTATCTCACGAATACCATTTAGTCGTCGGTTATTTAGTTACGAACCGACGCAATATGTAAAATATTGGAGCCAATTTTTTCACTGGAATTTTGGGTTTGGCGGTTGAGTTTAGGTGTCGGTTCTTTATTAATTAACCGACACTTAATAAAAGCGGTATCCGTGTCTGGTCAACCTTCATGGGTTGGATGTCGGTTTCTGTTAAAAACCGACACAGTAGGGTTTATGTGTCGGTTTTTGTATACAACCGACACCTTGAAAACTGACTTTATAAGCCATTTCTGTAGTAGTGGTTACACATAGTTTTGTACTAAATTAGGGTTTCACATGGATTTGCCCTAAATTAGGGTCAAGACTCATTAATCTTTTCAATGAGGGTTTCATGATCTCATTATTATGGATCAAACCCTGATTACATATTTATTCATAATGAGAGAATTAGGCTTAATTATATAAGCATTCCTCTCTCTCTCATCCTCTTTAGGATGTCAAGTACTCCAAGATTGATCTAGGTCAACTCTTTATTAAAGTACACACAGTTAGGGTTAACCATTATGATCACCTTTAGTCTACATCATTATTAATTAAGTAGCTAACTGAACTTTAATCATATTAGATGTCCAAATGGTTTAACCAATTTGAGCTTAAAAAAGTCTTGGTCACTTAGACCCCAAACGGTCTTGGTCACTTAGACCTCAAACGGTCTTGACCAATTAAGTTCAAATGGTTTGAAACCGTTTAACAAGGTTGGTACTTGAAACCGTTTAGTCAACACATTTTGAAGCTGAATTAACTTGGGTCTCCAAATGGTTTGAGACCGTTTTGGTCTCAAACATTCTTGAGACTGTTTAATCCCAAACGGTCTTGAGAACGTTTGGACTCAAACGGTATTAAGACCATTTGGTCCCAACTCTCTCAAAACTGAATGGACCAAAAGGGTCTTCCATCACTTAGTCAAATTAGGGTTTCAATCATTGAACCATCTACCAATTGGACCACTGATTTATTCTTCAATTGAACCATTGAATCACCCTTCAATTGGACCTTCAATTAGGGTTTTGAACCCAATTGAACTAGGGTTTATAATCAAGGAACCATCACTTAGGGTTTTGAAATCGAGGAACCATCAATGGTTGACATTGTGGAACCAATTCGATTGCAGTCATTGAATAACTACTTAGCTATGTCATGATCTAACCTTAAACGGTCTTGAGGTCGTTTGGATGACCTCCAAACGGTCTTGAGACCGTTTTCCCAATCCATCATTGAATCTATGAAATTCAATTAGGGTTTGCATCATTGATTCAATCATCAATTGAGCCATCGATTGTATTTCAAATTGAAGTCACTAGATCTTCAACCATCCAATTATACTCAACCACAAGCTTCCAAACGGTCTTGGTTGACCTCCAAACGGTCTTGAGACCGTTTGGGCTAGTCAACCCAAAAATTAACTCAATCAATTTAGGATTTCAGCACTCAACCCGATTAGGGTTTCTAATTGAAGGATTGTCTATATATTGAATGAATTAATTGGATCCATTTGATCATCATCCAACATATACTAGGGCCCTGACCTTAAATGGTCAACCCATCCAAATGGTCAACCCTTCTAAATGGTTTGGGATCCAAACCTCCAAACGGTTTGGTGAAACCGTTTGCACTAGATATTTGTGGAGGTGTGTGCTTATGATGATGTCATCATCATCAAGCTATAAACCCACGAAGCTTGCTGTGATTTTCATGGTGATTGCAACAATCATTCAAATAAAATTTCGAGAACAAAGAAAGAATCAACAATTGATGAAGATATGGAATCAATAACAAAGTTCAAGGATTCAAGTTATATAACCCGCCTTCAATTGAGCTTCAAAGCTTGGAGATTCACGTCAACAACGGTGGAAGAAGCTTTTGCAACCCTCCCAAGGCTCGTCCTCAAGCTTTGGAGTGAAAAGATTGGCTAGGATTGAAGATGGAGTGAAATAGAGAAGAAATCATACATCGTTTTGTGATTTCCACCATAATTCAAGGTGAAAGAAGGTCAAGAGGCTTACCAACAGGTTGGGGGTCATCCTCCTGTTGCTCCAAGATCCCTTGGTCATTTTTGCAAGCAAGAAGTGAAAGTGGATTCGAAATTATCCCTTCACCTCAAAGACAAAGGAGCTTATATATGCATTTTTATTGAAAATTCATTTAAGAGAGAGAAAGTAGGAATTATCTCCTCAATTTTCTTGCCATATGCCCTCTTATTTTCCTTAGGGACGAGGCTATCCTCTTTGCCTCTTATTCCTCTCAATTATCCATGATTTAAAGGAAAACAAACTAAGCACCTTAAATCATATTATAATAATATCCATAAGTGAGTGGATATTTCTTTTTCTTTTCTTAATGTGAGTGGGTTCTCCACTCACGTAGATATTTCCTTTGCCTTTGCAAGGCACAAGGACGTCCACACATAACCAAACTCAACCATTATAGTTTTGGTTGAAGGGCAATCCAATTAATGTAATTATTTTTGCATTAAATTGAATTAGGGTTTCAATTATACTTAAATCTTGATTATTTTAATATCAAGATTCTCTCTCCTTCAAAATAATTCAAATGAGGCGTCCCTCTCATTTTATTTTCTCTACGTGATGCCAAGAAATATTAGAGACTATTTTGAAGTGGTAATTTGCATATTGAACCATGGGTTTTGGGTAAATTGCACATTACTCCAAAACTGGGCTTTAATGTACATACATTGCTTTATCAGCTCTTTCTTGGTACTCAGGCTACCACAAGCCATACCTCTGCATCATCTTCATTCTCATGATGCTTCAACACATGAGAAACATATTATCATGCACAATTTGCAATACAACCCCTCAACTTGGGTAATTTGCAGTTTAGTCCAAAATAAACAAAACATTATTTTCAACATAGTTCAAAATGGACTAAAATTGAAATCTAAGTTCTTCTTGGGACTTAATTACTTTTCAAAAGATACTATCAAGCATATAATTAACTTTATTAAACAAAACATCTAGGGTTAAGCATAACCCAGGTCAGGGATGTTACAATCCCCAAGACTAGATGGTATAAATACTAAATTCTGTCAACATATGTGGGAGAACACAAAGTGGGATTCATCCATATCTTACAATACATCTCTGTCCATGGTGACACCAAACCAAAAATAGAGGTCCTCAACTACACACATATCACACTCATTAAAAAGATTAATCAACGGGAAATTGTGAGTTACTTTCGATCAATCAACCTTATCAACTCATCCTATAAGATTATTGCTAAAACCCTCATTACTAGGATGAAACCACATTTCGATAACATCACTGGACACCAACAACGTGCCTTCCTCAAACATAAAAATATACATGATGCCTACATTATGGTCAGCGAAACTATTTTCACACTTGTCTCATAAACAACAACCCCTCGTAGCCATTAAACTTGATTTTGAGAAAAAAACATAAATTGGAACCACCTCATACAATGCATGGCAGGTTATGGTTTCCCTCACCGATGGATCCAATTGATTTCTATGTGTATCTCCACGGTCATTAATGGATCACCATTTGGATATTTTCATAGCTCCAACGGACTCAGACAAGGTGACTCCCTATACCCTCACCTTTTCATTCTTGTGGCATTCATCATGACCAGAGTGATCAAACTTGACACCCAACAAGGACTGATCATGTCTCCTCCAGAGTGAAAAAAATGTCATACAATATGAGAACAACATCATTATCTTCATTAACCCTGACGACACTAGTATCATCAATGTCATCCATATTTTGGGCATTTTCTAATACATTTGAGACTCAAAATCAAGTCCATAAATATGTCCTTATAGGTACACATACAAGTCACGATTTGATCCAACGTCACCAAGCTCTTCTCAGCTGCAAATTAGAAAAGTTTCCTTTCACATACCTTGGACTATCTGTTTCACCTTACTGAATGCCAAAAACTATCTGGACCCCCATAATCGACAAACTCAATAACTGCTTGACATCATGGAAAACAAATCCTCTCAACCTGGTGGGTAGACTCACACTATCTAATAACCTTCTCACTATATTAACTACCTACTATCTTAGTTGCATTCCACTTGCCCGCCGCAGGAGGAAGAAGAGAGAGCTCATCCGCTGCTGCATTCATGGGGGCGTACACTTATGTGTCTGAGCTATGGAGGAAGAAGCAGTCGGATGTGATGCGATTCGTGTAGAGGGTCCATTGTTGGAAATATCGCCAGCTTCCGTCCATCGTCCGCGTCACTTGTCCCACCCGCCCCGACAAGGCTAGGAGGCTCGGGTACAAGGCCAAGCAGGGTTATGTTGTCTACAAGGTCCGTGTGAGGCGTGGTGGGAGGAAGAGGCTTGTGCCAAAGGGTATTGTCTATGACAAGCCCAAGCACCAGGGTATCA